>SIJG01000013.1:938601-1416995 GCA_023374025.1 Heterodera schachtii
GGGGGGGGGAAATATCACGGGGCGGCAACTCAAAATCCCTCAATGGGCTCGGGATTGTGAGCGGGCGGCATCTTCAAAGAGAAACAGCCCTTCAATATGCTCGGGATTTTGGAGGGGTCCTACCGCTACCCGCAACCTTTTGGAGCCATATACTACTTCGGCATTTATAAAAATTTTTTTATTTTTTCATCAGCGTCAATTAAATTCTTTTTGACTTCTTTTCAAATAAAAAACATTTTTTACGACCGTCAACTTCCACACAATCGACCTAAAAATTTTCAAAAAATATGCCCCTTAAATAAAATTTTTCAAAAAATTTTCTCCGAAAATTAATTCTTTCTTTAAAAAAATTTATTTTATTTTATTTTTCTATTCTTTTCGTAAGAACTTTAATTTGAAAACGAATTTTTCGTCTAAAATAAAAAGAAAAAATAATTAATTAAAAAAATTTATTTACCAATTTTTGATACCTATTATCTGCTATGTAATTATCTTATATATTTTGTAAATTTTAATCAATCAAAATTAATTCTCACGAATTTTAGAATAAAAATTTATTTTTTATATTTATTTATTTAATAAATTTAGTGCTTAACCGTGGTTTATTTAACCATGGTTAGCTTAACCACGGTTAAAGACGAGAATACATATTTTGGTTAAAAATAAACCGCGGTTAAATAAACCACGGTTAAGGCGTTAACCGCGGTTAACTTAACCGGGAGACGGGAATACGGCCCCAGGGTCAAGTTTTGGTTGTCGTTTTAACGGGATTTCGGGGCCCTAAAAAAAATCACCCTCTTAGTCTGAGGCTGGTAGTTTTCTTAAAAATTTTACAGGAAAGGAATGGGCAGAGGGTTGTAAATTAGAAAATAACAAAAAAAAATTCGAATAAATATTTACAAATAAAATTTTCTTTTCTTTTTTTAAATCCTTTTACATTACAAATTGAAGGAAAAAATGTGAAAGTGTAATTTGCTCTTATTAATTATGAAATGGATAACTGTGAATGACAGACTTAAGATGAGCAAAAGAAAGCCTTCACTTGCTCTGCGCTAATGAAAATGCTAAGAAGAAGCTTGAAACCATAAAAAACCCAAATTCATTCTTACAAAATGGGGGTTCCTATTTTTATAAATTTGCGCATATTTTTTCTGAGCGCTTTTTGGTCTGAAAAGCACAAAAAAAAACAGCCTTTTAAGCAGAGGTGCGATATCTGAGGATTTTTTCTCATTTTGTGCTCTTTTACAGGGTCAACGAGAATTTTTTTTGAAACTGAGGATTTGCGGATTTTTGTGGTCTTTTGAGAAATTTGAGGATTTTTGTGGTCTTTTGATAAAAAAGAGACAAAAACGATTAATTTTTTGAAAAATTTGGTATATTTGGCAAAATGTTCGAACTTTTTCTTCAAATCTTAAACATTTTTTCGAAAAATCCTCAGTCAAAATCATTTTTTTCTGACAAAATTTGTTAACAAATCGCACTCAAAATTCCAAAATTTTTCCGGCAGCGCCTATCGGCACTGCCGGACCTCCCTCCCGCCCAATGTTCCAAAAAGTTTTCTGGAAAACCGCGCCACAAAAAGAGCAATTTAAAAGCAAAAAAATTTAAGAGATGTCAATTTATTAACAAAATAATATAAACCGAATTTTTTATTTTCTTTTTTTGGACGTTTTAAATAAGATTAGTTATAGTATTTACTAAAAATTACCAATTATGTGATCCAATTTTGCGATTCTGGGCCAATTTTTAAGAAAAAATAAGAATTATTGGGGCCCGGTGGTGTTGATAGGCGCCATGATTGTTTTCAAACGGAGAATGTGACTTTTATGTGATTTTGTTTGCATTTTTTTATGTTTACAAAAATGAGGATTTTTCATGCCAAATGAGAATTTTTTTGAGGTGTTTTAGTCGCAAATGAGGATTTTTTATGGCTGAAATGAGGATTTTCAAAATTTTCAGATCGCAGCTCTGCTTTTAAGTGATAATTTAAACATATTTTTCGAGTTTCGTTTTTTGTGTTCAATTTATGTGCCCCCGGATAAATGGACACCGCCGGAAAATTGGACACCATAGAAAAAAAAAAATTCAACAAAATTTGCATAATTAGACTAAAGAGCATGCAATGTGATTAGAATTCTTAATCAGTATGATTAAAAATTTTCAATACATATATCGTATAAAAGTCTTAGTAAGTTGTATTCATCCGATTTAATGAAAATTGCTAGTTGGAAGGGAGCTTGATCCGAAATTCCCTTTTCTCGATACCAATTTTTGACCGTGGTGAGCCGAAGTGACAAAAATATCAGTGTGGTCGAAGTGACAAAAATATCAGTGTGGTCGAAGTGACAAAAATATCAGTGTGGGCGAAGTGACAAAAATATCAGTGTTCGTAATAATTAAATTTAATTATTATTTAAATTTAATTTGCTAAATAATTAATCATAACTTAGCTTAAACTTAGTCTAATTTATCAATCTTAGTTTTAGAACGTAGCTCTACATATCCTCTGTTACTTATGTAATTTTAAAAAAATTACTAAAAATTTACAAAAAGTTGGGACCAAAAACTTCTAAAAAATTTAGACTCAACAATTTTGACCCTAACTTTTTTGAAATTCAATAAAATTTTTTGTAATTTAACTGAATAATAGAGTAATCTTTGGGCTATCTTTTCATATCAAGCGCCGTGTAAATTAATTGAAGTTTGAACAATTTTGATGCATTTAAATGACCTTAGATTTTTTGGATGACCATAAAAATATTACACTATTAATTCCTTCATAACTTTTCTTAGAAACAAGCAATTTTAATTTTGTTTATATAATTAGATAGCCCAAAGAATACTCTATTATTCAGTTAAATTTCGAAAAAATTTAATGAATTTCAAAAAAGTTAGGGTCAAAATAGTGAAGTCTAAATTTTTCGAGATTTTTTGCTTACAACTTTTTGTAAATTTTTAATAATTTTTTAAAAATTACATAAATAGTAAAGGACACTTGGAGCTGTCGCTAAATACTAAATTTCATTAATTTGACTAAGTTTAAGCTAAGTTACTATTAATTATTTAGCAAATTAAATTTAAATAATAATTAAATTTAATTATTACGAACACTGATATTTTTGTCACTTCGCCCACACTGATATTTTTGTCACTTCGTCCTAGCACCATTTTTGACAACGATACTCGATACCGCACTGATGATAAAAAAAACGTTGTGAGTCGAAGTGACAAAAGGGCAAATGAGTGGTGATCAGAAGAGGCGGGTCATTTCAGTACGGAATAAATGATTTTAATTAATTAATAATATTATTTTAATATATTAATTTGATTTGTTGACCATATTAATAATTTCGATTTATTATTTTATTTTCCCAAACAAATTACATTTTTATGAGAGAAATACAGTGTCCCAAAAAAGTCTTTACTCAAACCTGGAAAACTATCTTATAGTTCATTCATGCTTGCAAAATTTTAGTGCTGATCAAAATCTCTTCCACCAACTTGATCAGATCACTCCTTCCTAGTGACCGGGACACCCAAAATACACTGAAAATCGGGGAAATTTTCGAAATCCCTAGGGGGTTGGGAAATTTTTTCTAGAGAAAATGGGCAAGCCCACTGTAAAGAGCACAAAATTTGCTACCGAATTGCTGTTGGAATGGTGGATCTACAGTTTGTATATAGAAAGTTATACTTGGTTGAATAATTGATCACCATAAAAACGATCAATTTTTGATCAGCGCCATAACTTTTCCTAGAAGCATCCAAATTAAGCATTCTTGGTATCATTTGATAGCACTAAGTGTCCTCTATTTGCCTTAAAATTTCAAAAAATTTGGTTGTGTTTCAAAAAAGTTGTGGCTTGTGTCTCGTGTAAACTGAAATAGAACCAAATATATTTTTTATTATTATTAGCTTTTTTTCAATTATAAATTTAAATAATTAATTAAAAATGACCCACCTCTTCTGATCACCACTCATTCGCACTTTTGTCACTTCGACACAGCACCATACAAAAATATGGAGTGTTCTCGACGTCTTACTAATTAACAAGTCCATTGATTGATTCGTTTCAATGAAATTGCAATTAAGGGCGGGGGGAGAGAGTTTGATACAGAATTTCCCTTTTCCGGATACCGTTTTTTTTGACTACGACACTTTATACCGCACTGAAGATCCAAAAATCAAGAATTGTTCTCGAATCGGTACGATATTTCGCAACATTCCTACTGCAATAATTCCCTAATAGAATAGAAGAATTTAAATAAATCTACATATTCGAAATTAAACTAATTATTAATCTATTATTTCAAAGTCTCTATTTAGGCCATAAAATATGACAAAAAATTATAATTTAGTCATTTCTCGAGTAAATTTTGGGTTTTTCCGAACTTTCTTTAATAAAAAAATGTCAAAGAAAAACTCAAATATATACCCCCCAAGAATTGACTTAAAATTTTACAAAAATTCCCGTCCTAAAAAAATTACTTTTTTTCATAACAAAATTTATGTCGATTAAAAATTTTCCTCATTTTTTAAATTTGAAAAAGAAAATCATTTTCTAGACCCAAAATTGACAAAATAAAAGGATTAGCTGTCGAAAAATTAAATTTTCCATGTTTGTTTTTCAATAAATATTATGGGGCTCTTGGACATATTTTTACAGTTCTATTTTTTCGAAAAATTTAGCAATTTTTTGGAAAAAATTTGCGTGAGAAAGTCTTCGTAGAAAACGAAGAAGGAAAATTAAAATCGTTAAAAAAATTTTTCCTTCGCAATTTATTAAAAGATTTTCACTAAAACTTAATAATAGGGCTTCGTTTTAGGCAAATGCCGAAAATTTCTGCATGCATATAACACTGAGAAAGCACAATAAAACGGGTTTTCAGCTTGGTTTGAGGGGTCTACCCCGAAATCAGCTGAAAACATTTCAGAAAATACACCCCTAAGAATTGGAAAATTTTCCAAAAATTGTTTCCCTAAAATATTCTTTTCTTAATAAAATTTTTAATTTGAAAATTGTCCTTATTCGAAAAAATTTTTAATATATTTAAGAATTTAATTTACAAATTTAAATATAATCAAAATTAAGTTTTTTTGATGTTTATGTGTTTGGCTACTTAAAAAGCAATAATTATTTTTTTTTTTTTTTTTTCGTTTTTAGGTGCCTATTTTGCAAAGCCTATTAATAAGAAAAGAAAGATAAATTGTTTTTTTAATTGGCGGTATATTTTTGAAAATATTTCTTTTCCTTTTCCCTAATTTTCATAAAAATACAAATTCATGCTCGGGTTCCCATTGTTACCAATGCAAACGTTTAACATTGTTGATTATGGTATCGCTGGCACTATAAAAAGCGATAATAACCGCCCAGTACCGTACTGGTACCGTACTACTCTAGTGATGATCCCCCAAAACTGAAGGAAATAACAGAAAAATGAAAATTAAAAAAAGGATTTTTTTTTCAACAAGCCAAAAATGGCATCAACAAAACAATGAATGAATGACATCTCTGATGAAGTCAAACACAACAAATCCGTTCTTCTGCTGGTTTTCTTCCTACACATATTCATCTTAATCTAGTTGAGGTTGATCAGCTAAGTTTAAAACGCTATCAGTGTTATTACGTAATACATCAACTGAAATTGTAGAAAATGCGACATTCTGAAAAAGATAAATTAGCAAATTTTTTTAAGGCATACATTTTTAGATATGAAAATTTAAACAATTCAGAAAATATTCTTATTATCCATATTTAAATTTTTAAATTCACTTTAAAATTTAATAAAAGATTTAATATCATTCTTAGAAATTAATTTAATTATATAATCAAATAAATTCATTTCTTTCCTTCAAGAACTAAAACTAAATTTACTAATAGTACCACGAATTATATTAAGACATTTCAGGAAAAGGGATAAATTAAACAAATAAACAATTATTAACATTCCATTTTACAGACTCAATTCAAAATATAAACTAGGCAAAAAATTTATACCTTTTGCAGGGCGGGTAACTAAAATTTGGAACCAACTCGATAAAAAGCTTATTGAAATAAAATCATTAAATCAATTTAAAAATAAAATTAAAACCAACTCTATTTCTGTAATAGACCGGAAAAATTAAAGTCGAACTAATTCATTAAAACTAAAAGTGATTTGGTCACTATTTTTATTTTTTTATTTCACATTATATTTTATTTTGACATCGATCTCGTTTTAATTGTTTGTGCGCTTTATTGAGGACATTTTTTTTTTAATGTTTGTGTCCTCAATGTAAGCGGATTTTTCCCTTTTGTGGACTTTTTCTTTATTGACAATAAATAAACATTAAATAAATAAATGGTTGAGAGATGTTATGACATTCGCAATAATTTATTTGAGTAGAAAATCGCTTATGCTTTCATTTAGCAGAAATGATAAGCATTTATTTGTAAGGGAAGGCAAAAAGAAAAAAAAAATTTTTTTTTTCTTATTTCTGAGTTTTTAGTTTTGCAAATTTTTGTGATATTTGAAAAATTTTCGTGACTAAGGACCCAGCCATTAGACACATCATTTGAGCAAAAAAAAAAAAAAATTAGTTTTATTTATTACTTTTTTTGTTGTTGTTGTGATAATTACAGAAAGGTACTATTATAATTTGGGAACCGCCCACTTCGGCGCCGGCCTTTTCGGCGCCGTTGCTAACAACTTTTTTCATTATCAACCAAATTAAATATCTTTGTTATCATTCGATAGCTCTTATGATTCTGTATTAGCATGCAAAATTTCAAAAATTTAGTCAGTTTACAAAAAAGTTATGGCAAAAAAAACCTCAAAAATTGACTTTTTCTTGGCTTTTTCGGCGCCGCGTGCCATAACTTTTTTTTATTTTTGAATCATTCATTTCAATTTTGACATATAAATATAGAGCACACATAGAGCTTTCAAATGATGCCAGGTTGGCTAAAGTTAACTGACAAATAAAAAATTATAGCATTTCAAAATTTGCGGCGCCGAAATGGTCCGCGCCGAAGTGACCCCGACCCTATAATTTAATGGTTACCTGTCCTGCGACATGGATAGTAAGCATAGTATCGTTTTTCACCAGGGATGTGCCGAATCGGAATCGCAATCGTAATCGGAATCGCAATTAATCGGATTTTGGGCCATAATCGGAATCGGATAATCGTAATCGGATTTTGCCTTGAAATCCGATTATTACACCCCTAAGAATTGACCTTTTGAAGGAATTTTTTAGCGAGAATACCAATGAATTTTGAAAAAAAATGTTTTCTGAAACGAATGTTTTAATCTTATTTTAACATAATGACTGAAATTAAATTTTTCTCACAAAGCAGTGCCGGATTAATTCTCCCCGATATAATCAAGTTTTTTGTTATTTAGCAAAAATGTCAAATATCTGGGAATATTTTACACTATGTGGACAAACTTTTATTTTTGCATCACAATCTTAAAATTTATGAATTTGATTATGAATAAAATTTTTGGGAAAAAATTATTTAAAAAAATCGGAATCGTAATCGGAATCGCAATAAATCGGATTTTGGGCAATAATCGTAATCGGTTTTAAAACTGTATCGGATTTTTGGCCATAATCGGAATCGGCGATTTAATCGGAATGGGATTTTGTCTGACTCGGCACATCCCTGTTTTTCACCCAATCTGGCCACACTTTAGTAGCAATCTCCAAACATTGTTTTGAACCTTCTTTTTTGGTTTTTCCAAGTGCAAAACTTAACCCGTGACATCTAGCTTCAATTTTGATCTGTTTATGATATTCGAAACACACTTTCTTTTTTGCTGCCTGCGCAATTTGGGGGAAATTGGCCAAAAAAACGCAGCAAACCGCGAACATCAGAAAAATAAGTGACATGTTCATATCTGAAAAACGTTATTTTGAATTCCAATCCACCAAAATTATGTTGGATTTATAATTGAACAAAACTTAGACTTAAGCTGAGAGAAAAATTTTGAAAACTCAGAATTTTTTTTGAAACTGGAAAAATAGGTAGGGAAAATCAAGAAGAAAAAAAACCTTAGGACTTTGTAAAAAACTCATAATGATTGGTCAGTCATTGTAATACAATATTTTTTATGCACTGTTTTATGCCATTGATTTGCTTGCTTAAATACACGCCTAATCATCATTGTGCGTGCACTTAAGTCCACCAACGCACAGTCACAATGCCAAAAGCAAAGATTCGTTGCCGAAAAAGCGAATTTTCTATTTTTTCAACTAATTGACAACCATTTAAAAAAAAAATTTCCTGGAAACTGGAAAAAAAAAACGAGTCGGGCTTCCCGCTTTTTTCCCGTTCACGTAAAAAACCCGTCCAGGAAAAAGACGGGAAACGGGATTCCCGGCGGGAATCCTGTTCCCGCCTAGCTCTATTCTCGTAATGATCACCAAAATCTGCAGGAAATAACAAAAAATTAAAAAATGTTTTTTATCAACAAGCCAAAAATGGCATCAACAAAGCAATGAATGAATGACATCTGATGAAGTCAAATCACAAAAAGCCGTTCTTCTGCTGGTTTTGCTTTCTACTCATCTTCATCACTAATCCTCTTCAAATAGATAACCAAAATCTAAAATCTCTCCAATAGAAAGTAAGTCACTTAGTGTTGTTTTACATTCCGTCTGAAAAGTTGAATTAGAAAACTTAAAGGCGTAGATTTTTTTAATAATGAAATTTTAAATATCAAAAAAAAAAACTTTTTTTTACTTGTTTAGAAATTTTGCTTATGTTTCTTTAAGTTATTTGAAAGGGGAGGCAATTAATGTTTTCTTATTTCAGTTTTTTGGTATTACAATTTTTTTGGAAAGTTTTTGAAAAATTTCTTCTCATAAGTACGGGCACAGGCTTCATTATTGCACAAAAAAAGTAGTTAAAATAATTTAACAGTTACCCCGCCAATTATTAAAACAATCTCAGTTTTGTCTGACATCCGATCTGCTGGCCATATTCTAGTGTCAATCTCCAAATAATGTTTCCAATAACCATTGCTATCTCTTGCAGGCATAGTGATGCCAAGATTAAAAGTGTGCCGCTTCTTATCTTTACAAATGGCAACAACATTGACCGAATTATCATCATAATATCCGAAATACACTTTCTTTTTTTCTGCTGCCTGCGCATTTTGGGGAAAATGGGCCAAAAAAAGAAAATAAACCGCGAACAGAGGAAGAAGAATAAGGGACGTTATCATCTGCTGAAAAATGTTATTTTGAATTTAATCCACAAAATTAAGTGTGGCAATTGATGATGTTTGATGATTGTGTGGGTTTTTAATTGAACAAAAAAAAACTCCATGGCTTAATTAAGCTGAGAGAAAAATGTGCAAAAATTTCTTTAGCGTAATTCTGAGGTTAGGTAATTAAAAAAGGCAATTACGTAAACATGATAATCAGCTGATCACTCTCCTTAATGATGATCCTGAACGTTCAAAATTTGTATTTGAAACTGTGATAATTCGGAAAACTTCGAGAAAAAAACCTTAGGATATTGGAAAAAATAGCTCACAATGATTGATCAGTTAAATAATTATTTTTAAATCATTGCGATAAAATAAATGATTTTTAATAAAATAATATTACGCTACTCAAAAGTGGTCAGTATATAAATTTTTAAAACACTTGTTCAATAGTGGTTTCTGACAAATTCAAAATTGAAATTTTCTCATTGTAAAAAAATCATAAAAAACCTTATTATTATAATTTGGCCAAATTTAAAATAATTAAAACAATTTACAACAATTAATATTTTTTAACAAAACAAAAAATTAATAAATATTTTATTGCTCTTAAACGGCTAAAATTTTCTATGAATTGAATACAAATTTACAAGTCTTTGTACCTATAAAATCGGTTTTTTTGAAAAAAAAGTTTAATAGATACGAAAAATAATTTTTAAAATACTAAAATGTGATTCTAAGACCTATTAATTGAATTGAATGCTCTAAATTTTCGGTAATTATTAGGGCTGGGAATTTAAGTCAAATGATTTTTTTTTTGCTGATTCTAAAATAACCTTAAAATGACTTAAAAAGTGTTATACACTTTGTTTGAAGCTTCTAACATGCATTTTTTTGTGACTTTTACATACTTTTTGGGATTTTTGTGACTTTTTTGACTTATAAAGGCAAAATTTAAAAATCATCAAAGAAAATGCCGAAAAATACAAAGAAAATTCCAAAAAGAAAATTTCGATCGGTGAAAAAGCAAAGAAACATGGATGAAATTTTTCATAATTGATGGAAGAATCACCTTTTTATGCCTATTTTAAGTGCCTATTTTTAAAATGTTCGTGCCTAAAAATCCGATCTCTATTTAAAAAATGCTATTCGAAAAATTGTTAAAAATATGTTTTTTTTTAAATTTTTGTCTAACTTTTCAGACTTTTTTTTTTTTTGCATTTTTTTCGTGATTTTTTGGCGTTTTTTAGTGACTTTTTGCTATTTTTTCATGACTTTTTTGCATTTTTTATGACTTTTTGACGATTTTTCTCGTGATTTAAATTCCCAGCCCTAGTCATTATTAATGATTAGAAAAACGTAAAAAAGGCACCAAAAAATTGAAAAAAAGGCATGAAAAGTCACGAAAATCCCGAAAAAGGCCTTAAAAAGCATATAAAAATTTTATTAATGATTTTAGGGAGCAAAACACCTAAAATTAATCAAAAAACTTAATTTGGTCATTTAAAAGATTATTAAATATTTTATAATTTTTCTCGAATATGCTAGGAGGCTGAAGAAAATTTGAAAAAGAATTTTTTTAAGTTAATTATTTGAAAATTGCAAGTTATATATTTTTTTGTGTTTTTGAGATATTTTATATTCTAACAAATTATTGGTCATTATAATAAAATTTTCTTTAAAATATGGCAAAATGAAAATTTGAATAAAAGAAAATTATATATTTTTTTCAGTAAAACTATCCTTATGAAAATAAATAATATTTTATTGCTCATAAACGGTTAAGATCAATTTTTTGATTTTGAGCCAGTTTTAAGAAAAAAAAAATTTTTGGGTCCGGCGGTGCCGTTAGGCGCAGCCTTGGAAAATAAAAATTATTGAACAATTTTAACTAGGGTTGCTCCCCGACATGTTTCGGGGAATTACGAAAGTCGTAAATTGCACTTGAAATAAGATGGAAGTATCTTTAAATGAGTTTTTAAGACTTTTTTGTTCTGGACTTTTTCTGTTTGTGTTTTTTTAGACTTTTTATGAAAATTTCCTCCCCGACGAAGGTGTTGCTCCCCGACATTTTTTAAATTTCTCCAGCCATCCCCGACAAATTCTTTCGGGGAATTTCCTCCCCGTTCCCCGAAATTTTGCTCCCCGAGGCTCGGGGAGCAACCCTAATTTTAACATAATTTCACTGAAAAATGGCAATTTTTAAGTCCAATTTTGAAAATTTGAAGGAAGTCAAAACGAATTAAAGGAAAATTAAAATGAAATAATTCATTGTAATTTTGGGGGAAATGTGATGATTATAAGGCATCAATCAGCAGTGTTTTTATGTGCCATTTTTCCATGTTGGCATTTTATAAATTTGTCTTTTGTTTAATTTTCATGATGCATATCCATTCAGATGATCAATTTTTACAATTCATACATAAATGGGGCCCTACGTGAAAATGAAAAAAGGATCAATTTTTGCCACTAAAAATCCTCACTTTAGTAATAAAATTTTAAAAAAATGCTAGGGAAAGGCAATTTGCTTTCGCTTTTGCATTATTTTTCGGGCACTAAATGATTCAACTTGCCTTCATTAGTGAAACACCAAAAAATTCATTCCTTACAAATAAGGATAACTTTTTGGAAGTTTTCAAAAATATATCATCAAAAATCCGAAAAAGATTTGAACATGGTATCCGGCATGTAAAAATCAGGGCAATGAAAAAAATTACCGTTTACCATCTCATCATTTTACGAAAAGCCTGTGGGCGGCGTGCGCATTCAACAGGAAGAGGCCAATCTTGAAGAAATTGCTGCTGATAAAGACAGAATTGGCCAAAAGGGGGAGGGGAGGGATTAGCCTCTCCCTCTTAGCCTGAGGTTGGTAGTTTTATTAAAAATTTACAGGAAATGGAGGTGGGAAGGCGGTGGTAAATTAGAAAATTGAAAAAACCACTTTCAATTAAATTATTATAAATGAAAATTTCCTTTTTAGGCTCGATAAATCCTTTTTATATGGTTACCAGGGATTCAGAGGATTTTTGGGGCACGATTTGTGGCAAGCGATGAGAAAATAATTGGAAATTAGGCATTATGAATGAATTGGCATTTTGACAGAAACTCGAGTCTCTCCGTTTTTCTGAAATTGCCACGGGTCGAGATTTGAGGGTTTTAAACACCCAGTTTTGATTTACTATTCCTGGACCAGGTCAAAATGTTGTTGCATTTTAACGGATTTCTGGCCGTAAAAAATAATCTCATCCTTAATCTGAGGTCAACATAATTTTCCTAAAAATTTTACAGGAAAAAAGGCGGGTAAACCAGAAATTTACCAAAAAAACCAATTTCGAATAAATTTAATAAATGAGGAAATTTCCTATTTAGACTAAATCCTTTTACATTGCAATTTGAAAAATTTCGGGTCGTAGAATAATCTCACCCTTAATCTGAGAACTGTTATTTTCTTAAAAACAAAGCATAAAATAACGAAAAAAAACAATTTCGAGTAAATTTATATTTTGGCTAAATCCTTTTACACATTACAAATTGAAGAAAAATGTGAAAGTGAAAATTTGCTCTTATTAATTATGAAAAGGGAGAACTGTGAATGACAGACTTAAGATGAGCGAAGAAAGCCTTCACTTGCTTTGCGCTAATGAATATGCTAAGAAGAATTAAATACTCACAAAAATAATTTTAATGCACAAATTTTAAGGATAATCCTTTTATTAAATACAGAGAAATTATAGTATGCAGAAACTTAAAATAAAAAAACAGATTTTAGGGTCGAAAATCAGAAAAAAATTTCTAATGTTTTTTGGGCCGACATGGGAAAAAGTTAACAGATTTTCACCAAAAACTGCCAAATTTTGCGATTTTTTAGCAAGTCGGCGACTTTTTGTTGGTGCCGATAGGCGCCGTCGGGCGAATTTTAAAGTTAAGCTCTATTTTTTAACAGATATTAACCAAAAAAAATAAGATTTTCGTATAATTCTTGTTTTCTTCGGTTCTTTGCAAAAATATTTTAAAATATATTCATTTCATGATTTACTCGTGGAAAATTGAATTAATTTCAACGAAATTTTATCCGAAGTGAGTTCAATTTGTTAATAAATTATGCCATGAATGGTCAATTTTTATTCAAAAATGACCAATTTTTGCAAATTTGAACCATTTTTTAAAATAATAAATGATATAAATGGTCCGGCGGTGCCGATAGGCGCCGCCGGGAATTTTTTTTTTGTTGAAATTTTGGCTATATATTTAACAGATTTTCAATCAAATTAATATTTTTACCAAAAAACTCAATCCTTACCAGTGCATTTTTACTCCCGTTTTTGGGTAAAATTTTCCGGGAGCGGGAGCGGGATCGGGAGTTAAAATTTACCGGGACAAGAGTCCCGAACGGGAATCCCGTAAAAATCCCGCTCCCGTAAAAAATCCCGTTCACCGAAAAAAGCGGGAGTCGGGAGCGGGGAATCCCGTAAAATCCCGCGGGAGTCCCGATCCCGCCGGGCTCTAGTAATTACTATTATAATTTACGGGCCAGGTCGTTTTCGCGCGGAGGTCATTTCGCGCCAAAGAAAAAAAAGAAAAAAAACACAATTTTTCTTATAAAAATTTAACAAAAAAGCAAGAAAAATTTTAGAACAAACTAAGGTCGCATTTCATAGTTTGTTTATTTAAAAAACATATCCAAAAAAAATTTTTTGCTTATAACTTTGCTCTAAAACAACCAAATTTTTAATTATTACTATTATTCGATAGAACTAAATGTTCTTTATGAGCCTGTTAAATTTCAAAAAAAAAAAATTTAAACTTTAAAAAAAATTATGGCCAAAAATGTTCGAAACACAAGGTTTTTGAGTTACAAAACCATCAAATGGAATTTTCAACAAAATAACTGCCCTTAACTTTTGTCTAAGTCAACCAAATTAAATATTCTCGGTATCATTCGATAGCCCTAAGAGTTCCCTATTAATTCACCTAAATTTCAAAAAATTTGGCCAATTTTGAACAAGGTTATGGACAAAGGTACGCAAGGAAACCCGGTTTTCAGACATTTTTAGTCATAACTTTTTTGAAAATTTATTTTTTGAATTCGCTCCAGAAATAAGGGATGCCTTTTTGGAAGTTAGGGGGGGGGAGTTGAAAATTTAACGATTTTTTTAAATTTTGATTTTTAAGTGAATGTTTCTTTATGCAAATGGAAAATTCGCCAAACATTCGATTGAATTTAAAAACAAATTATTATGAACCACGGAGCTTACGATCTTTTTTGGCCCCTTAATTACGGTTACGGATTTTCGCGATTTTTCCATACTTTTATTAAGGCTACCTTAATTTGGGGTTTTCACCTAGAAAAAATAATGGCTTCAATCTCTTCGCCGTATTTTTTTTTCATTTTTTAGCTTTTTGGGAAATAAATATTTTTCTGTTTAAAAGTAGGGCTGCACGGGTCCGGGTATTTGGGCAAAAACCGGGTCCGGGTATTACCGGATATTGAAAAGCCGGGTACCGGGTCGGGTACCAGTTTTTAAACCGGGTACCGGGTCGGGTATCGGGTACCCGGTGAAATCGTGTATTGCAGAAATTTTTAATTTTTATTTCCTTCAAAATTATTATTTAACAGAAATTTTTTTCTGTAATAAATGCTAAATATTATTTGTCCAATTTTTTATTGCTATTAAAACCACTTTTTTTGCGGTTCGATTTTTCCAAAAAAACTTTTCAAGAACAGGGGGTCCGGGGTGCCGATAGGCGCCGCCAGGAAAAATTTTGAAAATTACTTCTGATTTGTTAACAGATTTTATAAAAAAATGACCAAATTTTGTTATTTTAGCCAATATATTTACAGAATTTCTACCAAAAATGTTCAAATTTTCAAAATTTCTTATGGGAATATTGTAAAAAATTAAGAAATTTCTTTTAAAATTCTATGAAAGCAAAAATAGTTTTTTTTTAATTTAAAAACTTTTAAGCTTTATTTACTTAATAATAAAATGACAATTTCCAACAAAAATTTAAAATAAATGCTAAAAAAACAAGTGCTATGCGAAGGAATTGAACCTGACAAATGAGCAAATAACGAATTGAATCCAAGAGATTAACCACCAAGCCACAGAAGCAATAAATGCCTCATTTTTAAAATAAATCTTAATTTAATTAAAAAAAATTTTCCTTTCCTCCAACTTTGCTCAACAATTTGATCCAGACCCCCATTCTTACCAGTCTATTTTAATACCCGGTTGGACCCGGACCTACCGGGTCGGGTACCGGGTATTGGATTTTCAAAAAACCGGGTCCGGGTCCGGGTAGTGAAAAAACCGGGTATCCGGGTCTGGGACCCGGTCGGGTACCCGGACCCGTGCAGCCCTATTTAAAAGTTAGATTTCTTTAGAAAAAGTGAAAAAATGCATCCCTAGAATCGATTTTTTTTTTTAAATTTTTATAGTCTCGCGCTGTATTACTCGTATTTACGGGTTTCCGTAATTGAAAATTCAGTTAGATGCAGTTTTTTTTGCTTCCCAATCTAAAACTAATCAAAGTAGATTGATTGTTCACCAAATATTGCAACAAAAAGTTTCTGCAAAAAAAAGAAGCCAAAAATGGGGTCAACATAGCAAAAAATGAATGATCAAAATGCTAATGGGAGGGATTTCATCCGAGCCCTCAAAAGCTCAGAAGTTCATTGGAAGTTGGATCTCGTATTGCTTTTCATTCGCATCCATGTACTTAAGAAATTCGCGGACGTATTCTTTTTCATAATAATAAAAATAATTTCGATACATTATTCTGCTCAACCCACAGAGCGCAAAAAACCCCATTTTTTCGGGGGTACTCGGGGGGCCCAAAAATACTGTTGCAAAAATCAGTGGCCCGAAAGGATTGACCGACCACCAGCAAATGGTGACAAAAGAAAATTGTTGGAAGAAGAAAATGATGATGATGATTATGATCACTAGAGACCGGATTTTTCAGTTCAGCACTAAAAAATGATAATTAAGCACTTAATTCAGCATCAAAAAAGGCTAAATTCAGCACGAAATCAGCATGAAAATGGCAAAATCAGCACAAAAATCGAAAAAAGCATAAAAATTTGGTCATTTTTAGGCAAAAAATTTTATCAATTAACAATAAATTTTCTCAATTTTCTTTTCACATTTTTCTTAACAAAAATTGACATTTTTAAATCAATTTTTCAAGAAATAAAAAAAATTTTGAGGATGAATTCTTGAGAAATTTTTCAATTTTAGGGCTGTATTTTTTGAAATTTTTTAAGTCGATTCTAATGGTGTATTTTTCGTTTTTATAATCGGGAGACAGTGTTTTTAGTCAAAATTTTACAAGAAATTGCTAATTAAGCATAAAAATAAGCACGAAAATGCCAAATTCAGCACAAAAATTACATGCTCAGCATCATGCACGAAAATACCAATTTAAACAAAAATCAGCATGAAAAAGTTGGACCAAGAAGCCTCAAACCAAGTTAGAAATGCGTTTTTCATGCTTATTAGCATGCCCCAAGTTAGCAAAAAATTTCAGCATATGCTGCAAAATCCGGTCTCTAATGATTACTGTGCCATGCCAAAATCCCTTCCTCGTGGCTATTATATGTTTGGCATTGTGTACCCATCGTCTTGGCATCAGTGGAAGGAAAATTACATATTGTTGGGGGGGGGGGGGGCTCATTTATTGTTGAATGGGATGGCATGTTTTTAGGATTAGAAAATTGCATTTTGAAATAGTGGAAAATGTTTAATTCAGCAGCTTTTTATTAACTTAGAGAAATGAGGGAATAACCAAGTTTTGTGAACTTTTGTATCGCTTTTTTCGGCTATTTCTAAATTGTTTGACCAGAGTTTTGATGAAGTGCCGAAAAAAGGCCTTTTAAAAAATTAATAATTTTTATTTTGCATAAAAACCCATTGATTTTTATTTTTACTTACGAACATACTACTTTTGAACCAATTTTTTGTAAATTTTTTAATAAAAAAATAATCAAATGGGCTATTTACATTTTGGCATTTAAAAATGGCCAATACAATAATAAAAAAATTATTATTTCTATTACGGCAACAAAATGGACGACGACGGATTATCATGGTGAAACGGAAGAATGAATGGATGAATGGGAGGACAACACTTTTGAGATAGGATGCTATTCAAGGTGTGAAGGAATAATGAGGGAGGCCAAAGAAGGCTTCATCCTCCATCATCTGCTGATGATGGAAGATGAGAAAATGGGGCAATTATTGGACCCTTAGGGGGCGAGCGCATTCAACAGGAAGAGGCCAATCTTGAAGAAATTGCTTCTGATAAAGACAGAAATGGCCAAAGGGGTGGGGGGGGGGAGGGATTAGGCAAATAAATAAATTTTTGGGCCACGATTACTTTCTGCTGGCCAAAAGGTGCTTCTTCATCTTGGATTTGGTACCAGCAGGGATTCAGAGGGTTTTTTAGACCACGCTGTGAGCAATTGAAGAGAAAATAATTGGGAATTAGGCATCCGGAATTGGCATTTTTGACAGAAACAAACTTGGTCTCTTCGTTTTTGTGAAAATGCCACGGGTCGAGAATCGAGGGTCAATTTTCAACACTCATTTGTGAAAGTTTGATTGGCTTCCCGAACCAGGGTCAAGTTTTGGTTGTCGTTTTAACGGGATTTCGGGGTTGTAAAAAAATCACCCTCTTAGTCTGAGGCTGGTAGTTTTCTTAAAAATTTAGAGGTAAATTGAGGTGGTAGGGGGTGATAAATCAGAAGAAAAAAAAACAATTTCGAATAAATTTTTACAAATGAAAATTTCCTTTTTAGGCTAAATTCCTTTTACACATTACAAATTGAAGAAAATGTGAAAGTGTAATTTGTTGTTATTAATTATGAAAGTGAGAACTGTGAATGACAGCCTTAAGATGAGCGAAGAAAGCCTTCAGTTGCTTTGCGCTAATGAATATGCTAAGAAGAAGCTTAAACTATAAAAAAAATCTAAATCATGCTTACAAAATGGGGTTCCTATTTTTATAAATTCGCGCATATTTTTCTGAGCGCTATTTTGGTCGGAAAAGCACGAAAACACATCGGTTAAGTGCCATTTTTTAAAATAGCTTTTTTAAGTGTTGCTTTTTAAGATTTTTCGAGTTTTTGTGTTATATTTTATGTGACTACCGGAAAATAGGACATCGCCAAATTGGATACTATAGGAAAAAAAGAAATTACATATCATAAATTGCTATGATTAGAATTATGAATCAGCGAATTTCCCATTTCATTTGCATCCTACAAATGGCTGAATATTAAACAATATTCAACATTAAATTTGATTATTAATCCACTTTTTTCAAAGCAAATTTAACTTTTTAGTTGCAAAATATGCAAAAATTTTTATAATTGGCATTTTTCGAACAAATTTTACTTTTGCCGAACTTTTTTTTTAACAAAAAGTTTCAATATATGAAAATGTTTTTTATCAACAAGCCAAAAATGGCATCAACAAAGCAATGAATGAATGACATCTGATGAAGTCAAATAGGTACATAAAGCCGTTCTTCTGCTGGTTTGCTTCCTACTCATCTTCATCTTCATATTATCATCAATATTTTTGGGTTGTAAAGTCCAAAACTCGATCAGCTCGGCGTAATACAAATGCGTTAGTTTCATAAACCGTCTGAAAAGGTTGAATTAGAAAAATTTAAGACGTAGACTTTTTTAGATATTAAATAATTTTAAAAATATTTCGGATAATCTATAATAAAAATTTAAATGATAATTTATTTGTTTATTAGTTTGTTTATGTTTTTTTTAGCAGAAATCACCTTATAGTATAAGTATTTGTAAGGAGAGGCAATATATGTAAGGTTTTTTTATTTCTGCGTTTTTTTTTAGTTTTACTAATCTTTGGTGGGAATTTGGAGTACCGGCACTGCGCCATTTTTTGATTACAAAAAGAAGTTATAATTTAATTTTTAATCCTTTTTTTTTTGATAATGACAGTAATTTATTATTATAATTAATGGTTACCTTGTTACGACCATCTTTAAAAACATGGAAAACAATTTTATCACTGGAATTCTTTCTTCCCCAGATAACAGTGTCGTGTCAATCTCTAAATATTGTTTCGATAGACCATCGGCGGGTTGTTTTTCTCCCGTAGTTTCTCCAAGATCAATAAATTTGTTTCTTTCATTAGCAAGTAGAGCATGAACTTTGACCGGATTATCATTATATACGAAATACAGCACTTAAATAAAAGCAAATTAAGCAACGTGATAACTAGGGCTGGGAATTTAAGTCACTAAAAATCTTCAAAAAGTCGACTAATAAAGTCATAAAAAATCGCCAAAAAGTCATAAAAAACGCAAAAAAGTCACGAAAAATGGAAAAAAGTCTTGAAAAAATAGCCAAAAATCACAAAAAAAAAAATTCAAAAAAGCACGACAAAATGCAAAAAAGTCCTGAAAAATTAGGCGAAAGTTAAAAAATCCCATTTTTAATAATTTATAGAATAACATTTTGATCGTATTTTTAGGTACTTAATTTTATAAAATAGGTACCTAAAATAGGCATAAAAAAGAGATTCTTCCAACAATTAAGAAAAAAATGCATCCATGTTTCATTGCCTTTTTATCGATCGAAATTTTATTTTTCGGAATTTTCTTTGTATTTTTCGGCATTTTCTTCGCTAAAATTCAAATTTTGCCTCAAAAAGTCATAAAAACCCCAAAAAGTGTAAAAAAAAAAGTCACAAAAATGCATGTTAGAAGCTTCAAACAGAGTTTAGAACACTTTTTAAGTCATTTTAAGGCCATTTAGAGTCAGCGAAAAAAAAGTCATTTGACTTAAATTCCCAGCCCTAGTGATAACTGTAAACAGCAGGACACCTCTGATGTGAGACTTTATCCCAGGGCTCTGAAATTTTGGGCGAAATATGGTGATTGTAAAGCACCAATCAGCAGTGTTTTAAAAAAGATCAATTTTTTACTATTCGTAAAAATGGATGCCTATGAAAAAAATGATCAATTTTTTACTAATCATAAAAATGGATACCCATGATAAAAATGAAAAAAAGGAGCTGCAATTATTAGACCCTTAGGGCGTGCGCATTCAACAAGAAGAGGCCAATGTTGAAGAAATTGCTTCTGTGAAAGACAAAAATGGCCAAAGGGGTTGGGAGGGATTAGGCAAATAAATAAATTTTTGGGTCATATTAATTCCTGCTGGCCAAAAGGTGCTTCTTCATCTTGAATTTGTTACCAGGGATTCGGAAGGATTTTTTTTTTTTGGTTTAAGCTCCCGGACCAGGATCAAATTGTTGTTTTTTGTTGCTTTAACGGGATTTTGGGCCGTAAAAATAATCACGCGCTCTTAATCTTAGGCTGTTAGTTTTCTTAAAAATTTTACAGAAAAGGGGGTGATAAAAAAAAGTAGCCAAAAAAACAATTTTGAATAAATTTTTATAAATGAAACTTTTTATATTAATTCCTTGCGCAGCCTCCTTTTTAGGCTAAATCCTTTTACATAAAAAATTGAAGAAAATGTGAAAGTGTAATTTGTTCTTATTAATTATGAATGGGATCTGTGAATGAATGACAGACTTAAGATGAGCAAAAGAAAGCCTTCAGCAGTTGATGTGGGCTAATGAATATGCTAAGAAGAAGCTTGAAACCATAAAAAACCCAAATTCATGCTTACAAAATGGGTTCCTATTTTTATAAATTTGTGCATATTTTTTTGAGCGCTTTTTGGTCTGAAAAGCACGAAAAAAACAGCGTTTTAAGTTACAATTTTCAAATATTTTTCGAGTTTTTGTGTTAAATTTTATCTGGATCCCGGAAATTTGGACACCGCCGGAAAATTGGACACTAATAAAAAATTAAATGAAATTTTAATAAAATTTGCATAATTAGACTAAAGAGCATGCAATGTGATTAGAATCCTCAATCTGCTTGATTAAAATTATCAATATATCGTGTAAAAGTCTTAGTAAGTTGTATCCATTCGATTCAATGAAAATTGCTATTTGGATGGAGCTTGATCCGAAATTCCCTTAACTCGATACCGATTTTTGACTACGATACTCAATACCGCATTGATGACACAAAAATATGGAAATTACTCGACTCGGCACCGATTTTTCTCAAGCATTTAAATAAATCCATGTATTCGAAAATGAATTTGATTATCAATCCATTATAAATTTATTTTAACCATAAAATAAAAATTATAATTAAATGCATTTTTCAGCAACTTTTGTTTTATGTTCTTAGAATTTTCCGCATTTTTTAAAACCTTTTCTTGACCAAAAATTGCCAAAAAAAAAAAAAAATCTTAAAAAGACCAGGAAAATATTGTTTAAACTTTCATTTTTTGCATTAATATTTTTAATAAAAACTTTATAATTTCCTACTGCAAAAACACGAATTTTCTGAGGCCTAAACTTTTTGGACAAAATTTTTATAATTCAACAAATTTTCGTTAACAATTTTAATTCTAATTTAAAATTTCAAAAAAGATTCGTTGCCGGAAAAAGCGAATTTTTCTATTTTTTTCAATTAATTGACAACCATTAAAAAAAATTTTCCCTGAACGGGAACGGGAAAACCAAAAAAAGCGAGACGGTTTCCCGCTTTTTCCCGTTCCCGTAAAAATCCCGTCCGGGAAAAAAGACGGGGACCGCGAGCGTGATTCCCGGATTTTCCCGCGGGAATCCTGTTCCCGCCCAACTCTATTCTCGAGTAATGATCCCCAAAAGTGCAGGAAAGAACAGAAAAATGAAAATGTAAAAAATGTTTTTTTTTTCAACAAGCCAAAAATGGCATCAACAAAGCAATGAAAATGACATCAGATGATGAAGTCAAATCACAAATAGCCGTTCTGCTGCTGGTTTTCTTTCTACTCATCTTCATCACTAATCTAGTCAAGGATGATTACCTAAGTAGTAA
The DNA here is from genome assembly GCA_023374025.1 of Heterodera schachtii. Lineage (NCBI taxonomy): Eukaryota > Metazoa > Nematoda > Chromadorea > Rhabditida > Heteroderidae > Heterodera > Heterodera schachtii. Next base: position 960,723 of record SIJG01000013.1, read on the forward strand.
ACGCTACCAGTATTATTATATAATACATTAGCTGGAGCTTCTGCAAATGCTTCACTCTGAAAAAGAAGAAGAATTAGCAAACAAATTAAGGCCTAGATTTTTAGACATTAAATTTTATACAATTCAGAAAATTTTTAAATATCAAAAAATAAAAATTTAAATGATTGGGATATATTATGACGAGGGATACCATTTGTAGGTTTTTGTCTATTTTTTTCCTGAGCTCTCCGTGGCCTGAAATGCACGAAAAATATGTTGTTTTTTTATGTTGTTGTTAAGCTACTTTTCGAGTTATTAGTGACTATTTTCTAGGCTTTTTTTAGAACCTAAAAATTTTTGAAAAAACCTATTTTTCCTTATTTTGGCGTCTTGTCCAAAATTGTAATGTAAAATTGTAATAAAATGAAAAATGCACTTCAAGTATAAAATTTTTTTTTAAATATACACCCCTAAGAAAAGAAAAATTTCTCAAAAATTCATTTCCAAAATTAATTTATTTATTTTCTTGACAGAATTTTAGATTTTTAAAATTGTGTATCTCAATACCGGTTTACCTCAGTTGGGCCGTCACATTTGTGCCCCACACATTTTTGGCTATAACTTTTTTCTTTGCCAACCAAATCCAACAAGCTTGGTATCATTCGAAAGTTTACTATGTTTAGAAGCAATTTCTTAGCTATTGCTTCGCGATTAAACAATTACCACAAAAAAAAAGTTATACATAAAAATTGCAAAAAAGTTTAAATTTTGAAATTTTTTCTCAATAAATTTTTCAGAAGCCAAAAAATCTTTTTGCTTTTTTGTATGGCTAATAGAGCATGTAAAGAGCGTGTCCAGACATTTGCGTCCCGGACATTTGCGCCTAGGTCCAAAATTGGGTTCAAACTTAAGTTTTTGCTATCTTGGAGGTCTTAAACAGCATTAAGTTCCGAAAACTCGTTCTTTTGGTTTATTAGGAACAATAATTGTGTTATTTGAAAGATATATAATATTTTTTCAAAAATTTTCAGACGATCAAATTATCGCATACAATTACTTTTTATCGTTTATTTTAAGATGTTGTTTAGGCCATCCGGGATTGAAAAAATTTAAGTTTGAACCCGATTTTGGACATAGGCGCAAATTTCCGGGGCACATGTGGGATAACCGTAAAGAGCTTTTTCGAATCATCACTAATATAATGTTGGATTTGGATGACAACGAAAAAAAGTTATTGCGAAAAAAATGCTGGGGCCCAACCGTGCCGGCCCAACTGAGTGAGTCCGCTCAATACTGATATGGCTTAATTTTATTATTTTTTGAATATATTTTGTCATTTTACACCCCCCTAAATTTGAGACTTTTTGGAGCCGATTTTCCATTTTTTAGAACCTATTTTTGGGGTGGTATGTTCTCATTTAGCAGAAATGATAAGCATTTATTTGTAAGTGGAGGCACAAAAAAATTTTAATTTCTGTGAGTTTTTTTTGTTTTGTAAATTTTTTGTGAAATTTGAAAGATTTTCTTTACTGAGAGCCCAGCAACTAGGCACTTCATTTAAGCAATAAAAAGAAGCTAAATTTTATCAATTTATTTATTTATTTTTGTTGTGACAGTAATTTACTATTATAATTTAATGGTTACCTTTCCTTTGACACGGAAATGCATGCAAGCATTGTCTGGAAACTTCCAATTTTCCCAACCAGTAACATCAATCTCAAAACATTGGTTCATTTTGCCATCGTGACATTCTTCCGTGGTTTTTCCAAATGAAAAAGTGTAAATGTGGCATTTAGCTTCAATTTCGACCTGTGTGTCATATTCGAAACACACTTTCTTTGTTTCTTTTGCCTGCGCATTTTGGGGAAAATGGGCCAAAAAAACGAAGCAAACGGCGAACAGCAAAAGAAGAATAAGTGATGTATTCATCTGAAAAAGGCAATTACGCAAATTCGATCAAATCCCCTCCTTAATGGATGATTCAAAATAAAAAATAAAAAGCATTTAATATTGAGCAAGTTTTGCTCATGATTGAATGATTATATGATCATAATTCATTTGGATCGGGGATCATAAGCCGTGAATAATTGGATTTTCCCGGGAGTCCCGTGCTTTTCTTTTTACTAAAATCGTATTCTGAGTCAAGAATCTAGAAAAAGGAAATTTCACCCATTTTTGGAATCGCAAAACTTAATAATGCCAAACCCGGACTCGAATTTTTCAGAATTTCGCCTTACAATCCAAAAGAAAATCTTAGCCATTTAAGAACAATAAAAAAGAATTTGGAGTGATTTCTGCCCTTGATTTTCTTGCTTAAATACACGCCTAACTTTGTGCGTGCACTTAAGTCCAACCCACGACACAGTCACAATGCCAAAGTGCGTGGTGCCATCTCTGCCAGACAATTATCATGGGATTTCGCAATGCCCTTTATTGGTAGTCACCTGATTCAAAGCTTTATGAATTTATTAAAGATATATTTTCTTTTTCTTCTCAATGCACTTAAGTCCAATGCACAGTCACAATGCCATGCCCTGTCTATTATGCCCAGGGTAGCCAGATTAAAATTTTCCAAAGCCTCATTTGGCATGCAAAAAACCTCATTTTGGGTCAAAAAACCTCATTTTTACAAATTTATTCAAAACACGTTTATAATGTTCAAATGTTATATTTTTGGTTGTCCATGATCAATTTAGAGCAATTTTTGGTTAGAACTAAATATTTTGTGAAATTCTTAGCATGAAAATCGAAGTTGATTTTTTTGCGGCACTTTTTCCAAAAAAACTTTTGGGGAAAAGCGGGGGCCGGCGGTGCCGATAGGCGCCGCTGGGAAAATTTTTTGTAATTTTTAATGCGATTTGTTAACAGATTTGTCGAAAAAATTACAGAATTTTGCGATTTTTGGCAAAATTTTAAGAAAATAAGGGATTTTTAGGGTCCGGCGGTGCCGATAGGCGCCGCCGGGGGAAAAATTAAGAATTTTGACCATATTTCAGCAGATTTTCATTGAAAAAATCACCTAATTTGGTGGATTTTCCACAAAAGCCTCAAAAATCCTCAAAATTTCTCAAAAAAACCACAAAAAGCCTCAAAGCCTCATTTTGAAAATTTAGCCTCATTGACCTATCAAAAAACCACAAAATGAGGTTAAAGCCTCAGATCTGGCTACCCTGATTATGCCAGACAATCATCAGATTTTGTAAATGCCATCCATTTTCTTATTCAAATAATTTAATAATTCATTATTTTTAGTTGTGCTAATATTTCTTCCATAAAAAGTAGGGTTGTGCACGGAGTTGTTTAACGAAATCAAAATCAAAAAACCGGGGGCCCGAAAACCGGTCTAACAGAAAAACTGGTGAACTGGGTTTTCAGTTAATCAAATACACTAGGGTTAAGCCCGACCCCTAGCCCCCCCGGCCTCCGACATTTTTGGGCCTATTCCCCGACCCGGCCCCCGACATGTCGCCCACCGAGGTCCCGGACCCCCGATTTTTTGCCCCACGACCCCCTGACACTACCGGGAATTTCCCGGTTCCGGCATTGTGTTTGAATTGGCATTTTTGACAGAAACTCGATATCTCAGTTTTTCTGAAAATGCCACGTGACGAGGAGAGTCGAAGGTCAAATTTTAAACACCCATTTTTTTTTTGATTTACTGTTCCCGGACCGTGGTGAATTGTTGTTGTCTTTAGGGCCGTAAAAAATAATCTCACCCTTAATCTGAGGCCAATAATTACTTAAAAATTTTACAGGAAAGAGTACAAATTGAAAAATTTCGGGTCGTAAGAATAATCACTCTCTTTTTCGTAGGCTGTTAGATTTTACAGGAATTGAATAAATTTTATAAATGGAAATTTCCCTTTTTAGGCTAAATCCATTTACACATTACAAATTGAAGAAAATGTGAAAGTGTAATTTGCTCTTATTAATTATGAAAAGGGAACTGTGAATGACATTAAGATGAGCGAAGAAAGCCCGAAGAAAGCCTTCAGTTGCTGTGCGCTAATGAATATGCTAAGAAGAAGCTTGAAACCATAAAAAATCGAAATCCATGCTTACAAAATTGGGGTTCCTATTTTTATAAATTCGAGTATATTTTTATGAGCGCTTTTTGTTCTGAAAGGCACGAAAAACTTTAACGAAAAATTGCTATTTGGGAGGAAAGTTTACGTTTCAAATTTTTGATAATTTTTCCTATGAATTTCCATTAATTTATTGTATATCATTTTGCTTTTCACATATTTTTTTTCCGCGGCGCGCTTTTTTCAGAAAACTTTTGGGGCAGGGGAGGGACCCCGGTGGTGTCGAAAAATTTAAAGGTTTAAGTGCAATTTTTCAACAGACTCTGTCCAAAAAATTGCCAATTTTTGGGTCCACTTTTAAATTTTATGAGGATTTTGGTCATTTTTTTAATTGGTTTTCACCAAAAAAAAAAAAAAAAATATCGAAAAAATTAGCAAAATTTTTTAGGACATTTGGGTTAGAAAAACCTTAGAGAAGGAACAAGACGGAAAATTTATAATTATTAGCAACAAAAAATTTTTCCTTCGCTTTTTACAGAATTTCATCAAAAAATTAATAAGAAAAAAAGAGATTTATTTTAAAAACAAACAGGTAATTACCGAACCGGTACCAAAACAAGCAGGTAATTACCGAACTGTAACAAAACGATACCGGTACCAAAACAAGCCGGTAGTAGTATAAGACCCCGAAAGCGAGCGGGTTCCGAGCGGGTGTTTACCGCACAAACCCGTGCCTATGGGAAGGGTGCTGCCCTTTGAAGTTACCGCCGTGGGTTTTATCGAGCCTATTGAAGGGGCGCAGCCCTTTGGAGTTGCCGCCCGATCACAATCCCGAGCCTATGGGAGGGTGTTCTTTGAAGTCTGCAGCCTTGTGGATTTACCCAAATTCAATTTTTTCTTTTGCAAATTAATTCCAAATCCCTTATCTTTTGATCCCAAACATTTTAATGTGGTTTTAAGATTTTTATGATGTTTTCCGATCCTGAAATTAAAATTCATTTTGAAAATTTGCCAAAACCGTGCGGGTTTTTATCATCCCCCCTCCCTCCCCGTCCGCCCCGCGCCGCGATGCCGCCGCCGCGCAAAGTAATCGATAATGGAATTTGAAAAACTGTGAATTAATTGTGATTGGCAGCAAATAATGTCATAAAAAATTATTGAATTGGACAATAAAATTAACTAAATAATAATTAATAATATAATCTAAATCGAATAAATAAATCAGGATGAAAAAACTTATTTTGACTGACTGTTTATTAAAGGTTAATTAGTATTTAGACATATTTAATTTTTGAGATTTTGCTTCGAAGTTTGGTATTTTCGTAGTTTTTTAAAATTTGTTTAACTTTGTCAAAAAGTTTCAGGAACTAAATTAAAATTCAACTTTTTTGAATGTTTCATATTTTTCTTTTTAAAAAATATTCCAATTTTCGAGTTATGAGCTGTGAAAGGAATTTAAATTTTTCTCTTCTACTTCAAATTGAGGGAGAACAATAGATTTGAATATGTTAAACATAGAAATCAGATTTCACCTTGGAAGTTCAAAAACATCATGTGAACTTATTTTTCCACTCAGCGTGGGTGATTTTGGGTAAATCAAGACTTGAAAAAAAAGTTTGATATTTTCCGGCTCTGAGCTTTTGAATGAGCTTCATTTTTGTTCATACTGTTCAATTTTAGGGATCGTATAAATGGCAATTAAAAATTGCGGCTAACAGGTGCTGACCTACACATTAGATCGTCCCCAATTGATTGTCCACCAGAAAGTTGGGCACCGGGTGTTTGGAAATCAGGAAGTTTGGGCATCAGAAATTTAAGCAATTAGTACAGCTGCTTTGACATAGGGTATGTTAAACGTCTATTTTTTTCGATCAAACAATGGCTAGCGTTTCTAGATAACTCGGTGGCACCTCAAAAATGGAGCCATTCTCGTCACCACATGCTAATGACATTTTATTTCTACTAATTAGACAATTTTTTGCCCGCAAACGGTTGACAAATAGACTGAATGCGTTATATTTTGCAAGAGTAAGGCCAAATTTAAAAAAAACAAAATTTTTTGCAGTTATCTAGAAACGCTAGCCATTGTTTTGATCGAAAAAATAGACGTTTAACCTACCCTATGTCAAATCAGCTGTACTAATTGCTTAAATTTCTGATGCCCAAACTTCCTGATTTCCAAACACCGGTGCCCAACTTTCTGGTGGACAATCAATTGGGGACGATCTAATGTGTAGGTCAGCACCTGTTAGCCGCAATTTTTAATTGCCATTTATACGATCCCTAAAATTGAACAGTATGAACAAAAATGAAGCTCATTCAAAAACTCAGAGCCGGAAAATATCAAACTTTTTTTTCAAGTTTTGATTTACCCAAAATCACCCACGCTGAGTGGAAAAATAAGTTCACATGATGTTTTTGAACTTCCAAGGTGAAATCTGATTTCTATGTTTAACATATTCAAATATATTGTTCTCCCTCAATTTGAAGTAGAATTTGGTCTGGAGGATGGTTATGCATTCGAGTGCCGAAAAACTCACCGTTACTCTCAAAACCCCAACCTTTGCATCCTTGTTGATGAAGTTCACACTTCCACCAAATTTTATTTTTTGTCTTTTTGTGTTTGTGATAACAATACCCGTCACAAAACTTTCCTTTTGCACAGTTAACAGCGATTAATTTTGCCATGTTAAAGTAAATCAATCTCTTAAATCCTTTTATTATACTTTTACATATATGATTATAACATTTCACTTATTTCCGTTTTTTAGTTTTCACTTTTTTTCATCGCTTCTCTAGAATTTCATCAATGTTCTTAGACTTTTCAACATCTATTCACCATCTATAACTGAAATTTTCAAATGTCACGCTATTGGTTTTCACTTCTTTCACCACTTATCACAGGACATTTTACTTATTTCCTATTGTTTATTCACCTCTTTCACCACTTATCATAGGACCTTTCACCTATTTCCTATTGTTTTTCACTTCTTTACCATCTATCCGAAAATTTCACCTATTTCCTACTGTTTTTCAACTCTTTTGACCACTTATCACAGGATTTTTCACCGATTTCCTATTGTTTTTCACTTATTTACCATCTATCCGAAAATTTTACCTATTTCCTATTGTTTTTCACCTCTTTACACCACATATCTCAGGACTTTTCACCTATTTCCTATTGCTTTTCACCTCTTTTGACCACTTATCACGGGACATTTCACCTATTTCCTATTGTTTTTCACCTCTTTTCACCACTTATCACAGGACATTTCACCTATTTCCTATTGTTTTTTCACCTCTTTTCACCACTTATCACAGGACATTTCACCTGTCAGCTATTGGTTTTCACCTCATTTCACTATTTATCACTGAACATTTTTGCTTTTACCTTTTAACTTTTCACCATATATCATTAAACATATCACCCATATCCTTTTCTTTTCACGACTTATCACAGAGTTTTACCTATTCATTTGGCTGTTTCACCAAATACCAGCACATAATTCACCTATTCCCTTGTATCTTATTCCTTTTCACTCTCATTTCACCGGTTTTCGTTGCCTATTCATCTCTTTTCAGTATGAGCCAATAACTTTAGACTTTTCCTTATAGTTTCACTCTTTTCGGTAAACATTTAACCAGTTTCCCAATGACTTTCCCCTCTCTTCACCTGGTATTTAGAATTGCTTTTTCGTTTGCTTTTCACACCATTTCCTCTGCCTTTTCAAGCAAACATTGTCCATGTATTTTACATCGTATGCAAATTTTGTCAAAAGCGGATAAAATGATTTTGATAAGAAGAAGTGATTGATGAACAATAATCGTCAGTATTTGAAATATTAGCCTTGGCATCTATAATCTTACATAAATTGGAGGAAGTTTTATTTTAGTATGAACTGCATTTGTGTCCCTTTCTGAATTTATTTCTATTCTTTTTCCATTAAGCTGGACTTTGGGTTTTAAAATTTTTGATAAATTCTTTTCTACTCTAAGATTTTCTTTTTTATTAAAATTTTCAGTAGATTTTTCTTTTTGGCCTTTGGGCTTTAAAATTTTTGATAAATTCTTTTCTACTCGGGGATTGTGATTAAATGTTTCACTAGATTTTTCTTTGTTTTTCGGAGGTCTTCCTCTAGGCTTCTTTTCTTTATTCATTTTACAACGATTGTTGTGCTTTAAAGATATTTAGTTTTGCAATTTAATTTTTATTTATACTTTATTAACATAATAAAATACTGTTCATCTATCTGTTATTGTAATAATAAACTTTCAGAAATTGATAAGTCTTAGTGAAACGCAATACAATAATATTCAAAAGGAGAAAAATTTAAATTCCTTTCACAGCTCATAACTCGAAAATTGGAATATTTTTTAAAAAGAAAAATATGAAACATTCAAAAAAAGTTGAATTTTAATTTAGTTCCTGAAACTTTTTGACAAAGTTAAACAAATTTTAAAAAACTACGAAAATACCAAACTTCGAAGCAAAATCTCAAAAATTAAATATGTCTAAATACTAATTAACCTTTAATAAACAGTCAGTCAAAATAAGATTATTAAAAATCCCTAATTAGATGTTTGGAGAGAATGTAAAAATTGAACCGAAAGCTCATTATAAAAAATATTTTTATATATTTTCATTTTTTAATATTTATCTGTTAGTTTTAATTCATACAACCATTTGAACAGGAAGCAAAAAAAAACTTAGGAAAATTAAACCTTAAAAAGTTTTAAAGATTTTTTTTTTTGATAATTTTTTGTCTTTAATTTTTTATTTGAAGAAACTAAATATTTTATTTTAAATGAATTAATTTTTTATATGAACTCTCGTAAAATAAGGTTTATCCTTCTTTTTTTGATGACACCATTTTGTCTTTATTTAAAAACATACTAATTAATAATCTCGGTTTATTTATTTTGTGTAATGTGTCAACAGACACTTTTATCCTCGAAAACTTTTCTGTCATAGTCTACCATTCTATGATATGCAATCGTGGAGATAATAAGAGAGCGAGGCTAAGTAAGCAAACGAGATACTCTAGCACTTTACAGCATATTTTCAAAAAAAACAATGTTTATTTGGCATCGTGAGCCAAATGCCTCGATACTTCCTTGGTAGATAATTCACATTAAGAAAATTCCTTATCAAAAATCCAGTAAAATTTTAATTATTTGAACCAAATTGTGCGATTTTAAAACTTTTTTTTTAATGTAAATATTGTTGGGCGTTTCTACATGTTTAATCAATATCGCCCGATGATTTTACAATGCCTTAAAAGCTTGGAGAATTTTAAAGGTCTAGATAATGGAGAAATGTTTTAAATTATCTAGACCCTTTCAAAAGTTGCATAACAGCTCATTTCACCTAAAAGACATTTTCAAGGGAAGAAAATTAATATTATAATTCAAACATTGAAAATTGTAGAACGGCGGTTAAAATATATATTCAAAAGAAAATGTTCGGGGACTCATAAGGATTGCCTTTTCATATTAAATTATTTACGAAATATTTAAATTTTTAAATACATGGAAGAATTAAAGGGGAATATTTTTTACCAGGGCATTATTTGTTTATAAATTAGATCAGTGGAAAATTTCAAATGAAAATCTGCTACCATTGAGTTGGGACTCTGTTAAATTTGAAATAGAAAGAACAACAATGAGAATTAAGCGGAAAAGACAAAAGAATAAAATTTTTATCTTGTTATTTTTTCAGATCAATACCAATAAAAATTAAAGTAAACCACTCCCATGGTCTTAGGAAATTCATAAAGCTTTTAGGATAGGCGGCAAAACCAAAGGCTAAAACCGAAAGCTATAATTACTGATCAATAACAGAATAGATTTTATTAATTTGCTATAAAAAGAAGGTTGTTGACCTTTTTTTTTTTGTTTTTTTGAATAAGTTTTGGGTTTTTCGTGTAAGACGCAAAGAAGCCGGTAACTTCAAAGGTTCATACCACTCAAATTTTACGGATTTTGACTATTATATTAAATTCTTTTCCATTATATTAATGGTAAATTGCTTTTGACTCTTAAAGTAAAAAAAAACTAATGAAATTCACGTCGACTGAGGGATGGGGAGGGGTGAAGGGAGCAAAAATGAACTGATGGATGATAATTAATTAACTTTGTTTGAAAATTTGGGCAATCTATATTGCTAAGGATTTTTATGTAAATCGCTTGCATATTGTGTAAAATGAGAAATTCGAAATATGAAAGCCATCAATCAATCAATTTTTCGTGGCATTTTTTTCAGAAATTGTTGGTCAAATATTGCGAAATGGTTTGCGATTTTGAAAACAAAAATGATAAAATTATCATCAATTGAAACTTCCATTTTTTTGAATTATTTTTACGTTAAATTTCTCGTACAATGTTATTCATTTTATTTTAATTTTTCGTCGAACTATTATTCTTTGCACTTATTTTTAGTTAAAGACCAGTTAGCTCTTATTTTCTTGCTATTCTCGATAAAAATTTTAAGATCGCATTCTTTTGAAAATTAGGATCTGGAAATTTAATCATGTATTATTAAATTTTAATGAGCTGCATTCACAGAAAACAGCAACAAAATATTTAGGATAATGCTTAAAAAAATTTGAATTTTGATTGAAATTATATTCACCTGTCACATTTATGCGGGGAATGATTGATACCTTTCCGTGGCGGTGCGTGGCGACTCTGCGGCACACCGACGGAGAGGGAGATGTAGACAAAAAACACCCGCACCGTTTTGGTGAGAATGAATATCCATGTGACTTCGGTTGTTCGGCGACTTTAAAGCGTTAAGCTCCTATAATATCTTTGTGATTTGTGAACATGCTCACAAAAACAACCATGGTTTAATTTTGAGTCGGCGTCTTCAAAGGGTTCAACCAGCTCCAATAGGTATGGGATTTTCTGAGAAATACCCTGGGGCTTCAAGTTCGAAATCCTTAAAATAGATGCGGAAAAATTTCCCAGAGCGGCACCTACAAAGGATTTCATATCTCCATTAGGTTCTGGATTTTGCGGTAAACATCCCTGGACGACAATTCAAAGGATTCACCCCGCCAATGTGTGAATGGTGGAAAAAAATAAAAAATTCATTAACCATTTCAAGGTGACCTAGTTTTGGTCCCATATTGCGAAATAATTGCAACACAAAGTCACGTGCAGATTGCGAAATAATGGAAACTGAAAAAAATCAATCAATCAATTTTGGTTAACAGCTGTCCTACTTTTGGAAAAGTTTTTTCATCCTGATTTATTTATTCGATTTAGATTATATTATTAATTATTATTTAGTTAATTTTATTGTCCAATTCAATAATTTTTTATGACATTATTTGCTGCCAATCACAATTAATTCACAGTTTTTCAAATTCCATTATCGATTACTTTGCGCGGCGGCGGCATCGCGGCGCGGGGCGGACGGGGAGGGAGGGGGGATGATAAAAACCCGCACGGTTTTGGCAAATTTTCAAAATGAATTTTAATTTCAGGATCGGAAAACATCATAAAAATCTTAAAACCACATTAAAATGTTTGGGATCAAAAGATAAGGGATTTGGAATTAATTTGCAAAAGAAAAAATTGAATTTCCTCCACCTGTCACATTTGTGACAAGAGGATGATTGATGACCTTCCGTGGCGCTGCGCGGCGCGGGGCGGAAAAAAAACACCCGCACGGATTTGGGTAAATCCACAAGGCGGCAGACTTCAAAGAACACCCTCCCATAGGCTCGGGATTGTGATCGGGCGGCAACTCCAAAGGGCTGCGCCCCTTCAATAGGCTCGATAAAACCCACGGCGGTAACTTCAAAGGGCAGCACCCTTCCCATAGGCACGGGTTTGTGCGGTAAACACCCGCTCGGAACCCGCTCGCTTTCGGGGTCTTATACTACTGCCGGTAATTACCGAACCGGAACAAAACGGTACCGGTACCAAAACAAGCCGGTAATTACCGAACCCACGGGTTCCAAAATGTTTTTTTCAACAAGCCAAAAATGGCATCAACAAAGCAATGAATGACAACATCTGATGAAATCAAATACAGAAAGCCGTTCTGTTGGTTTTCTTTCGATTCATCTTCATCTCATTTAGTCAAGTCTAGGGTATCAGTTTGACGTAATTCAGTTGCTGCAGTTTTAAATTCCGCCTGAAAAGGTTGAATTAGAAAAATCTATAGCGTAAATTCTTAAGGTATTAAATTTTGTATAATTCCAGAAAAATTTCCCAATATCAAAAATGAAAGTTCATTTATTGATTTTATAAGTTTATTAAGCAGAAATGTCCTTATACAAATATAACAGGACTCCCATTCGTCCTTGGATGCCAAGGACGTGCTTGGATTTGGGCTTAGGGTCTTGGAAAATTGGAGGCGTCCTTGGTTCTATGGATGTCCTTGGAAATGGTCATTAGAAAAAATATTCAAAATTTTAGAATTTTTTGAAATTTTATACAAATATTTTGGTTAAATTATGCCATTATGTCAAAAATTTTTTAAATAATATGTACCGTTTTTCTAATAATTGTGGCGTATTTACATATTATTTCTTTTGCATCAGCGAACAAAAAATTATTGGAAAAAATTCATCGGCGAAAAACAAAAACCATTTGAATAAAATTTAAATAATTTTTCGTTGCATGTAATAAAAATTTTTTTATACGTCCTTGGATTTCACGAGTTTTTCCCGCTATGTCCTTGGGAATCAGTAAATAAATACCCGTCCTTGGGAAGAGAGTTTTTTCAATGGGAGCCCTGACACACTTACGTCGATAATAAGCGGTGGCTCTAGTGCACTTTATGAGTCCAATCAATTGACTTTATAAAATAACTTTGTTTCTGTTTGAACAATCCCTATCTTTTTGGCAGCATTTGAAAGCAGAAAGTCTAAGAAAGTTAAAATATATAATATCTCAACGTTCAGACAATTACGAAAAAAGATCTGATTAATTAAGTAATTTCTGATTATTTTGGTTTGTAACTTTTTTGAAATGTTAAATTCTCTTGTCTTCTCGTATTATTACCAGGGAACGGATTTTTAGGTGCTAAAAATCGCAAAATAGGTACCTAAATAGTTGCTAAAAACTCAAAAAAGGCCAAAATATTTGCTAAAAAAGTTGGAAAATTTGGTCAATAAATGTATGAATTTTCCAAAAATTGACTCATTCTTTATCCATTTCGGTTGAATAATTGTAATTGTCTTTTTGAATTTTTTTTTGAAAAGTCGATTCTTAGGGGTACATATTTTGTTTTTATTGCTTTTTGCATAATAATTTTTTTTAAAAAGCAGAAATAGTTGAAAAAATAGTTTTTTAAATTTCATAAGCCAAAATAGTGGTTAAAAAATTTCATAAGCGAAAATAGTCGAAGAAAATGTGTTTTTTGCGCTTATCTCAGTATATGCTATCTGGAAAAAAATAGGTGAAAACCTAAAAATCCGTTCCCTGATTATTACATTAATTAGACTTTGTGCTTTCGAATGACACCAAAAAGATAGGTTTAGCTTAGAGTAGAGCGGTACCGGGAATTTTGGGCTTAACCGGGACCGGGACCTTTTCGGGTTGAAAACCCGGGAATTTTTGGCTGGGAAAACCGGGAAAAAACCTGGGACTGGTCCCGGTCAAAACCGGGACCTCGGTACTCAGTTGTCCGTGTTTTGGTCCCGGTCCCGCTCTACTCTAGTTTAGCTTGAACATGAACAAAGTTATTGTAAAAAAACTCGGGATTGTCAATTGATTGGACTCACAAAAGTCGATTGGACTCATAAAAGTGCACTAGAGCCGAAGCGATACCGTAGAATTAAAAAAAAATAAAAATTAAAATTTGTATTTTTTTTTTTGTTAATGACAATAATTTACTTTTACTGTTATAATTTAATTGTCATTTACCACGCCACTATCTAAAACAACTTTGAAAACAACCGCATCATCGCCTCCTGGTTGAAATAGCCAGTGATCAATATCAATCTCTATATATTGTTTCTTGATGCCACCTCTGGGCTGGACTTCTCCTATGGTTGTCCCCAAGGGAATTTCATAAATTCCACTCACAGCCTTAACTTCGGAATTACGTTCATTATAGCAGAAATACACTTTCTTTTTTGCTGCCTGCACACTTTGGGGAAAATTGGCCAAAAAAACGCAGCAAACCGCGAACAGCAAAAGAAGAATAAGGGAAGTGTTCATATCTTTAAAATTTATTCGATCAAAAATTTATCAAATATTATTATTTTTTCCCCATTATTGTTTTAATAATTTTGGGGAGGAAATTAGCAAATTGTTAATTTTCGAGCATTCTGAATCAGAAAAGTTCCGTCTTTGGCCAGTTCCGTCTGGACAGTTCCGTCATAGTAGTTAAAGTGCCGGTTCCGTTTCAAACTTTGTTTGACCCACATTTTTTTAAATTTCCGAATGTGAATAGAAAGATGAGCTATAAATTAATAGGGCTCATATTTTTAGATATTAAAAACTAGTTTTAGGTTCTAAAAACCCCCAAAATAGGTGCTAAAAGTTTCAAATGTAGGGGCGTAAAATGAAAAAATTTATTCAAAAATTTTTAAAAATTAAGCCAAATCAACATTGAGATATTTTTGAAAATTAAAGACGAAAATATTAAGCTTTTTTTGTATGGGGATGCAACAAAATTTTTGTTCCTATTTCTGAGGTTTTTTGGTTTTGCAAATTTTTGGGAAATTTGAAAATTTGTCTTTACGAACAAATATGGTGGCATCAGTTGAGCAATAAAAAGAAGTTAATTTAAAATTTATTTATTTATTTGTGGTAATAAATTTTAATTTACTATTATCATTTAATGGTTGGTTCTCTAAATTAAGGGTCATTAATGCTGCTTATATGGGTAGGGGTTTCTAATTGAACAAAACGCAAGGCTTATTAATAAGCTGAGAGAAAAATGCGAAAAGAGGTGTAATGTTTTGACGCAAATAAGAAAAAAAGATATAAATTACGCTTTGGCCGACAACACAAAAAATCTTTTTAAGAAAATAAATTTAAGTTTTTGGGGTCCGGCGGGGAAAAACCAAAACGAATTAATGGAAAATAAAATGAAATATTCATTGTAATTTAGAGAGAAATGTGATGCTTGTAAGGCAACAATCAGCAGTGTTTTTATCTGCCATTTTTTCATGTTGGCATTTTATAAATTTATCAATCTTTTACTAATCATAAAATGCCATGAAAAAATGATCAATCTTTTACTGTTAAAAATCATCAATCTTTTACTAATCAATCTTTTACTGTTAAAAATGATCAATGTTTTACTATTCATAAAAATAGGAACCTTCGCGAAAATTTAAAAAAAAAGAAGACAATTTTTGCCAATAAAAACCCTCGCAATAATAATAAAGTTTTAAAAAAGGCCACGGAAAGGTCATTGGCCTTCTGTTTTGCTTTACTTTTCAGGCACTATATGATTCAGTGGCCTTTATTAGGGATTGATTCTCGGGAATACGGTCGGCACTTCTTTTGAGAAGTAAATGCTCCAAGTGTTAGTAAAACAAAAAATGTAAGACATATAAATTCATAACTTGCCTCAAACTCTACCAAAATAAGCTCTACGTTTTCTCGGTCAGAACAAAATTTTGTATCAAAATCTCTCAACCAGGCTATTTGAACATTGTTTTAATTGGCCGTTTTAAAATCATAAATTTTTTTTTGCATAATTTTCAATATAAAAAGATAATTATGCTTAATTTTAATTCCTTACATACTTATTGCTATATTTTCTAATCCTTATACTTTACTGCATGTGTGTTATCTCATTGTGAGGTTTATCAGTGCAAATTTTGTGCAGGAAAATGCTACAGAAAATTTTTTATCGCAACAAGCCAAAATAGGAGGCATCAACAAATTGGTATGTATCAAAACAGTACATATACAGTATGTGTGTATCATCGGTTACCGTTTCGCTTTACAGCTAATCCGCGCACTATTCGCTACCATCAGTATCCGTAATTGAAACCATGGACACCGCGGTAATAATGTCGAACACCGTATGAAAAGTCTAGGGCGTCGGCGTTTTCACCAATATCACGCAATAACTCTACGGTAGCGCTGCCCAGCACCTAAAAATTGGAAATGACAATTACATAAATGGGTCTACTCTAAGGTTAGGGTGCTCCCTGTAATATAGGGATGCAACTTTTAGTGACGAAAAATCCCAAAATAGTTAACTAAAAACAGTGAGTAAAATGCCAAAATAGTGAAGAAATAGTGACGAATAGTGACATAATTTTCATCAAAAATTGAACAAAGCTATTTTTTTCACTAATTGCAGTTGCAAATGAGGTGCATTTCTTTTCTAATATTTTCTTAGCAAATATTTAACTTTTTAAATCAAAATTTTTTGTCAAGAAAAAAAATGGCCGATGAATTTTTGAGATTTCCAAAAAAAATTTTAAGGTCGATATTAGGGGTGTATTTTTGGTAATTTTTTAGGTCGATTCTTAGGGGTGTATTTTTCGTTTTTATTGCATTTTTGTTAAGGAATTTTCCAAAAAATGCCAAAATAACGAAAAAAATAGTGACAAAACGCCAAAATAATGAATTTTCACTATTTTAGTTACGAAGCGCCAAAATAGTGATTGCTAGTGACCGATAGTGACATCCAAACCGAAAAATTTCAACGCAGAAATGCGTTTTTTAAGCTCCTTTCTTCAAAACAATCGAGCAAAAAAAAAATAATTAAATCACTAAGGTTGCATCCCTATTGATCACTATACTTTTTTTGCGCTTATTTTGGTCAATTAGCTAAGTCTTAAGCTGAACTTTTAATCAAAAATGCTGAGATTAATTTGGTTAACTCCCATAAAATACATTAAATAACATTAAAAATCTCAATTTTTCTAGCAAAAAACTAATTACGTTTAAAGGATCCATCCAAAATGTGCAAATCATCAAGTCGAAAATTGAAAACATTTTTTGCTTTTCAAAAACTTTTATTAATTTTTCATTTGCTTACCTGTGTTCCATTACGTCCATTACGTTTGAAAGTAATCACATCATTGGGATTTAGTTGTTGCCATTGCTCAGGATCAATCTCCAAATAATTCTTCTCTACCGAGCTATCATAAACTGATGATAGTCGAAGAATGTGTTGTTCATTGAGATAGGCATAAATTGCATATGATTGACTTCTTTTTTTAAAATAGACTTTCTTTTTTACGCGCAATTCACTTATTTGTATAGTTTTCATCAGCTGAAATAACAAATACTTTTTATGATTTTACATATTAAAAAATATATATATTTTTTTTATGGTTTTATAATAATAATAATAATTTCACTTGTGGAAAATTATTTTAGCAAGGATCAGAAATTTATTTATCAACGAATTACAACCCCCTTAAAATTGGAGCACGGACAATTATTTCTTCCGAAATAATAAAACCCAAATTTTTCCAATTAAAATATTAATTTTTTTTTTAATTTCCCAAAATAGGCTAAAAAATATATATGCAAAAAGATACAACACTTATATGTATATGTATGCTGTCAAAAAGCAAACTTATATAATGGAATACTGATACCCATGCTTACCGTCCCATTTCCATGTAGGAAATCGATTGAATCATCATCATTCAATGCCGCCCATAGATTCGTGTTAATGTTCGCATACAGTATCCCGTTTCTTTCTTGCTGTGTTTCAAAATTGAACAACCATTGACCATTATGCCATGCGTGGACTGTTGATGGGTTACCATTTCCGAAGGTCACTTTCTTTGTCACAGCATGCGCAGACTTAGGAAAATGGACGATGAAAATAAAAACGGAGCAAAGCGTGACCAAAAAAATGGCAACAATATTCATCGCTGAAAATAATACATAACAAATTTAACAACAGGCAGAATATATAGAGTTGAATAATTTGTTACGGGTACATCGATACCATGAAAAGCGAGCTTTTTACATTTATTTATGTCAGAACATCGAAAAAAGTTAAAAAACAATCAAGGAATATTTGTACTCAGGGTTACCTATTCTTTCAAATGAATTAAAAAATTATTGTAAAATAATGCATTCCCTGCTGAAAAATGAGAAATTAAATCAATTTGGATGACATCTGCAAAATTCTGCAAAATTTAATGCGTAATAAATTAACGAAAATAATGAATTCCCTACTTAAAAAATTAATCATGACCAAAATTATGCAAAATTTAAAGCATAAAAAGTAGACAATAAAATCATTGGGATGACGTGCAAAATTAACAAAATTTACTTACTGCAAAATTTGGCGAAAATAGTGCATTTTCCATTTAAAAAATGGGCGTGACAAAAATATGCAAAATTTATTCAGAAAATAAAAAAAATAGCAATAATATTTTTATTTTCTACTAAAAAGTAAGAAATAGATAAATAACGGTTAGATTTTCACAGGGTGATTAGACTGTGAATGAAAAACAAAAATTTCATTTTCTCAAGCGTATAAAAAGGCTAAATATTCCTTGGTTGATTTAATTTTTTTTTTTGTTTGAAACTTTTTTAAAACAAATTAAATAATTAAAAAACGCATACATAACACGACCGAAAAATATGTTTAAATTAGAGATCGGACAACTGGGGTCGGAGGGATCCCGACTGAATCCCGATCCCGATCAATCCCGAACATTTTGGAAAAACCATCGGGACGGATCCCGAGTCGGGATCCCGACTGAATGCGGTCCCCGTCAATCCCGAAGAATTTTTTTGGGGATCCCTCGGGATTGTCGGGATTTGCATAAACTCAATTTTTTTATGTTTTGTGCCAATTTTTGTTCAAAAGCTTATCTAATATTTATAATTGATCAATTCGATTGAGAAAAATAGGGATTGGAATTATATCAAGTTTTTATAGAAATTTTTCAAAATTAGAATATCATTTACTAAATGCGCCACTACGTGCAGGGTAGCCAGATCTGAGGCTTTAGCCTCTTTTGTGGTTTATTGATAGGTCAATGAGGCTAAGTTTACAAAATGAGGCTTTGAGGCTTTTTGTGATTTTTTGAGAAATTTTGAGGCTTTTGGGGAAAATCGTCAGAACTTTTAAATTTTGATTAATTTTGATAAGTTGGCATAATGTTTGGCAATTATTTAATTTGAATTTGCCTTTTTAAGAGAGCATCAAAACGAAAATCTCACCCAAAATTTCTAAAAAAAATTTTGTTAAATATTTCGTTAAAATCAAATACCAATTTTTTCCGAAAATCCACAAAATTAGGAATTATTTTAATGAAAATATTCTCAAAATATGGTCAAAATTCTTAATTTTTTCTCCGGCGGCACCTGTCGGCAGCGCGGGACCCTAGAAATCCTTAATTTTCTTAAAAACGCTCAAAATCGCAAAATATGGCCATTTTTGTGGACAAACCCGTTAACAAATCGCATTAAAAATTACAAAAATTTTCCCGGCGGCGCCTATCGGCACCGCCGGCCACCCTTGTTCCCCAAAAGTATTTGGAAAAAGCGCCGCAAAAAAATCAGCTTCGATTTTTTACGCTTAGGATTTCATAAAATACTTATTTCTAACAAAATTTTTTGAAAATTTTCCGACTTCCGGTTTTCGACGTTTTTGGGGTCGGAATTCCGATTTCCGAAAAATTTTTGGGCCTCGGAATGCCATCCCTGATACATAAGTCGAAATTCGGAAAATTGTTTTTTTTAAAAACCTCTTTCTCAAAATTTACTTACTGTGCTACATTTTTTTAGCTTCTTTATTTTTTAAGACCTAAAAACCACAAAAAAATTAAAAAAATACTATTTTGACCTTTTTGGCGTTTGTCCTAAAATTTATTAACAAAATGCAATAAAACGAAAAACACACCCCTAAGGACCGATCCTTAAGAATTTTTCAAAAAATAATTATGCCAACATGGTCAGCAGCAGATCACTCTCCTTAGGCAAAAAATGAAAATATAATTTTATGCGGTTGATAGAGTCGGCACACCCCAAAACACAGCCGAGACATCATACATCCGGGAAAAAATTTAAAAAATTTTTCAAATTTAGAAATTATTCATGAAAAAAACTCAGAAAAAATTTTCTTAGAAAAGTCAAAGGAAAAAAAATTTGCAAAAAATATTCCAGCGATTTTTTGAAAAGTTTTTTGAAAAATCTTAATAATTTAACATTAAATTTTGAAAACGCCGGAAAATTTTTTTAAATTTTTTTCCTTTTAAATTTTCTAAGAAAAATTTTTCAAAGATTTTTTTATGAAAAATTCAAAATTTGAAAAAAATAAATTTTTTTTTAATTTTTCTCGGCTATCTTATGGCTCGGCTGTGTTTCGGCGGCTGTGTTTTGTCCTGTTCCGTGATAGAGTACGCCTGGGCTTCTTAAGAAAAATTTTTCAATTTCTGCGAAATGAGCCCCACTGCCGTAAAAAATGCCAAACTTTTATTGAGTAAATAAAAGAAAGAATTTGTTCGCTTGGCCCCCTTACTTTGAGAAGCCCCTTCGAAAAAAAACAACTTTTACAAAAAAAAAGAGATTACTCTAAATGTAGGGCACCTAATGTGAGACTTTATCCCTGGGCTCCTAATTGAATTATGGGGGGAAATATGGTGATCGTAAGTGACCAATCTGCAGTGCTTTTATGTGGCAATTTGAATGTTGGCATTTTAATTTTTTTGATCAATTTCTTCCTTTTCATAAAAAATGATCAATATTTTACCATTCATAAGTTTGGATGCTAATGCTAAAATAAATAAAAAAATCAATCTTTTACCATTCATAAGAATGGATGCTAATGCTAAAATAATCAATCTTTTACCATTCATTAGAATGGATGCTAATGCTAAAATTTAAAAAAATAATCAATCTTTTACCATTCATAAGATGGATGCTAATGTTAAAATAATAAATCTTTTACCATTCATAAGAATGGATGCTAATGCTAAAATAATCAATCTTTTACCATTCATTAGAATGGATGCTAATGCTAAAATTTAAAAAAAAAAATCAATCTTTTACCATTCATAAGAATGGATGCTAATGCTAAAATAATCAATCTTTTACCATTCATTAGAATGGATGCTAATGCTAAAATTTAAAAAAATAATCAATCTTTTACCATTCATAAGAATTTATGCTAATGCTAAAATAATCAATCTTTTACCATTCATAAGATGGATGCTAATGTTAAAATAATCAATCTTTTACCATTCATAAGATGGATGCTAATGTTAAAATAATCAATCTTTTACCATTCATAAGATGGATGCTAATGTTAAAATAATCAATCTTTTACCATTCATTAGAATGGATGCTAATGCTAAAATTTAAAAAAATAATCAATCTTTTACCATTCATAAGAATTTATGCTAATGCTAAAATAATCAATCTTTTACCATTCATAAGATGGATGCTAATGTTAAAATAATCAATCTTTTACCATTCATAAGAATGGATGCTAATGCTAAAATAATCAATCTTTTACCATTCATAAGAATTTATGCTAATGCTAAAATAATCAATCTTTTACCATCATAAGATGGATGCTAATGTTAAAATAATCAATCTTTTACCATTCATTAGAATGGATGCTAATGCTAAAATTTAAAAAAATAATCAATCTTTTACCATTCATAAGAATTTATGCTAATGCTAAAATAATCAATCTTTTACCATTCATAAGATGGATGCTAATGTTAAAATAATCAATCTTTTACCATTCATAAGAATGGATGCTAATGCTAAAATAATCAATCTTTTACCATTCATAAGATGGATGCTAATGTTAAAATAATCAATCTTTTACCATTCATAAGAATGGATGCTAATGCTAAAATAATCAATCTTTTACCATTCATAAGAATTTATGCTAATGCTAAAATAATCAATCTTTTACCATCATAAGATGGATGCTAATGTTAAAATAATCAATCTTTTACCATTCATAAGATGGATGCTAATGTTAAAATAATCAATCTTTTACCATTCATAAGATGGATGCTAATGTTAAAATAATCAATCTTTTACCATTCATAAGATGGATGCTAATGTTAAAATAATCAATCTTTTACCATTCATTAGAATGGATGCTAATGCTAAAATTTAAAAAAATAATCAATCTTTTACCATTCATAAGAATTTATGCTAATGCTAAAATAATCAATCTTTTACCATTCATAAGAATGGATGCTAATGCTAAAATAATCAATCTTTTACCATTATAAGAATGGATGCTAATACTAAATAATCACTCTTTTACCATTCATAGAATGGATGCTAATGCTTAAAAATAATCAATCTTTTACCATCATAAGATGGATGCTAATGTTAAAATAATCAATCTTTTACCATTCATAAGAATGGATGCTAATGTTAAAATAATCAATCTTTTACCATTCATAAGATGGATGCTAATGTTAAAATAATCAATCTTTTACCATTCATAAGATGGATGCTAATGTTAAAATAATCAATCTTTTACCATTCATAAGAATGGATGCTAATGTTAAAATAATCAATCTTTTACCATTCATAAGAATGGATGCTATGTTAAAATAATCAATCTTTTACCATTCATAAGAATGGATGCTAATGCTAAAATAATCAATCTTTTACCATTCATAAGAATGGATGCTAATGCTAAAATAATCAATCTTTTACCATTCATAAGAATGGATGCTAATGCTAAAATAATCAATCTTTTACCATTCATAAGAATATATGCTAAGCTAAAAACTTAAAAAAAAAATCAATTCTTTTACCATTCATAAGAAATTTATGCTAAGCTAAAATAATCAATCTTTTACCATTCTATAAGAGGATGCTAATGTTTAAAATAATCATCTTTTACCATTCATAGACTGGATGCTAATGCCTAAAATACTCAATCTTTACCATTCATAAGATGGATGCTAATAAGTTAAAATAATCAATCTTTTTACCATTAATAAGAGGATGCTTAATGTTAAAATAACAATCTTTTACCATTCATTAGAATGGAGGACTAATGCCTAACATTTAAAAAAGAATCAATCTTTTACCATTCATAAGAATTTATGCTAATGCTAAAAAATCAATCTTTTACATTAATAAGATGGATGCTAATGCTTAAAATAATCAATCTTTTACCATTCATTAGAAATGGCTGCTAATGCTCAAATTTAAAAAAATAATCAATCTTTTCCATTCATAAGAATTTATGCTAATGCTTTAAAATACTCAATCGTTTACCATTCATAAGATGGATGCTAATGTTAAAATATCAATCTTTTACCATTCATAAGATGGATGCTAATGTTAAATAATCAATCTTTTACCATTCATTAGAATGGATGCTAATGCTAAAATTTAAAAAAATAATCAATCTTTTACATTCATAAGAATTTATGCTAATGCTAAAATAATCAATCGTTTACATTCATAAGATGGATGCTAATGTTAAAATAATCAATCTTTTACCATTCTAAGATGGATGCTATGTTAAAATAATCAATCTTTACCATTCATAAGATGGATGCTAATGTTAAAATAATCAATCTTTTACCATTCATAAGATGGATGCTAATGTTAAAATAATCAATCTTTTACATTCATAAGTGGATGCTAATGTAAACAAATCAATCTTTTACCATCATAAGATGGATGCTAATGTTAAAATAATCAATCTTTTACCATTCATAAGATGGATGCTAATGTTAAAATAATCAATCTTTACCATTCATTAGAATGGATGCTAATGCTAAATTTAAAAAATAATCAATCTTTACCATTCATAAGAATTTATGCTAATGTTAAAATAATCAATCTTTTACCATCATTAGAATGGATGCTAATGCTAAAATTTAAAAAAATAATCAATCGTTTACCATTCATAAGAATAGATGCTAATACCAAAATAATCAATCTTTTACCATTCATAACAATTTATTCTAATGCTAAAATAATCAATCTTTTACCATTCATAAGAACAGATGCAATTTCTAACTCATTTTCCTTCTCATCATTTCTGAAAAACGTTTATTTTGAATTCAATCCACCAAAATCAAGTGTTGTTGAACATAAAAGGTATATCGCCGGTGGGAATCGAACCCACGACCCCAGCCATCTGTGCCATACTCTAACCAACTGAGCTACGGGCGACCCTTTTAAGGCCCTCTCAGGTCCTTTATCACACTTTCTCCCACACTTTGTTCCTTTTGGCATCACAGATAGGGATGTGATAGAAAGCAGTGTAAAAATTTCTCGGTTTCCGAGACTAAAAACCGAGACCGGGAAGCGAAAAATCCGAGAAATTTCCCGAGTCGAGAACCGAGAACGGTGACTCTCGCACATCCATAATCAAAGCGTCATTGATTAAGCTTATGTGGATTGTTTTTTTCAACAAACCAAAAATGGCATCAACAAAACAATGACAACATCTGATAATGTCAAATACATAAAGCCGTTCTTCTGCTGGTTTGCTTTCTACTCATCTTCATCACTAATCTCTTCAAGATTCATCAGCAAAGTTCAGAACTGTACTAGCATCACGTAATAAATCAACTGTAACTTCGTCACATTTCTTTTTCTGAAAAGATTGAATTAGAAAAATGTAAGGCGTAGATTTTTTAAATATTAAATTTTATACAATTCCAGAAATATTTTGTTTTAGAAGTTTGCTTATATGCTCCAATTAGCAGAAATATCCTTAAATATTTGTAAGGGCGGCAATAAATTAATTTTCTTATTGCTTGAGTTTTTTTTTTTGGTTTTACTAATTTTTTTATTTAAAAAAACCCTCTTAAAAATCGAAAAATATGGAAAAAATTTAACATTTAAATGTAATTTTCTTTAGCATATTTAAAAATTTAAAAAATAATAAATTTGAAAGTGCATATATAATTTTGAAAATTAATTTTTTTGCAATTGTCTAAAAACCCTCCTTAGCCATTATTTTGATGTTTTTAAAGTCAGTTCTGGATTTTTACACAATTTTTAACATTTAAAAAAGCTATTTTTGGCTGTGAAGGCATATTTTAGTGTATATTTGTGCATTTTTCAGGTTTTATGGCATATTTGGGGGGTTTTTAGTGCATATTTTGCATTTTTTTTAGTTCATACAACTTATAACCCTAATTGATTACACTAATTTACTATTATAATTAATTTAGTGCTGTTACCATGCCAGAATTTGTTTTAACTTCGAAAACAATCTTCTGATTATCGGATTCCATTTTTTGCCATACATCAGTGCCAATATCCAAAAATTGTTTCCATTGACCATCGGACTGTTTTTCTCGCATGGTTGCTCCGAAATTAAAAGTGTGCCGCTTGTCATGTTGAGGAATGGCATAAACAGTGACCGGGTCTTCACCATAAGCGAAATACACTCTCTTTGTTTCTGCCTGCGCACTTTGGGGAAAATTGGCCAAAAAAAGACAGTAAAATGCGAACAGACGAGTAATTGACGTGGTGTTCATCTGAAAAAAATGTTATTTTGAATCCCAATCCTCAAACATTTCCCAGTCATTGATGATTGATTGTGTGGGTTTAAATCATGGTTCGGATTTGTGTGATGCCTGAACAAAGCGGAGTGGGGGAGAAAGTGGGATAAAGGACATGGGAGAGCCTCTAAAAGGAGCGCCCGTAGCTCAGTTGGTTAGAGCACGGCACGGATTGCTGGGGTCGTGGTTTCGAGTCCCACCGGGCGAGTTACCTTTTATGTTCTACATTTATTTTTATTTCTAAGAAATGTTTTGATTTGGGGTAGTGCCCTATTTTCATCTGAAAGAGGTTAAATTTCTGAAAAATTTGGCTATTTTCTAAAAAATTTCATTAAAAATTCTTTGTTTTTGCCTGGCGGCGCCTATCGGCACCGCTGGTGCGCAAAACTGCTATTTTTTCTTAAAAAATAGCGCTCAAAATCGCAAATTTGCGTCATTTTTTGGACATTCATTCAAATAAATCGAGAATTAGGAGGTGAAAATACAAAATTTGAATTGAATTTGAATTGAATAAATTGTTATACAAGCGTTTTAAAGCAAATTTTGCAAAATGTTCTTATTTTTGACCGACCCTAAAATTTTATTTTCTTGGCACTGATGTTCTTATTATGAAAAATTTTCAATCCGAACCCTGGTTTAAATAAACAAACAAATTGTAAAACATAAAAAAAGCGTTACCACCACTAAATGCTGCAGGGAACTAGTGCCAACTGAAAATTTTCAAAATCAGAGGATTTGGCCCACAAAAAATCAGCATTTGGAGTCAAAAATCAGCATTTTGGATACTAATGTTATTCCAAATGAGTAAAACAATAAAAAAAAAAGAAGTTTTTGCGATTTTGAGCCATTTTAAAGCTTTTAGGTTGTCCAGGCGGTGATGATAGGCGCGCCGAAGGGGAGAAAATTCGAATTTTTGACCATTTTTAACCATAATTTCTCTAAAAATTTGCAATTTTATGTCCAATTTTGACAGTTTAAGGAAATTAAAAAGGATTTTAGGATAATAAAAATGAAATAATTCATTGTAATTTTGGGGGAAATGTGGTGATTGTAAGGCAACAATCAGCAGTGTTTTTATGTGCCATTTTTCCATGTTAACATTTTATAAATTTGCCTTTTTTTTAATTTTCATGAGGTATATCCATTAAATGATCAATTTTTTTACAATTCATAAAAATGGATACCCTTAAATAAAATGAAAAAAAATGATCAATTTTTTTACAATTCATAAAAATGGATACCCTTAAATAAAATGAAAAAAAATGATCAATTTTTTTACAATTCATAAAAATGGATACCCTTAAATAAAATGAAAAAAAATGATCAATTTTTTACAATTCATAAAAATGGATGCCCTTAAATAAAATGAAAAAAATTATCAATTTTTTTACAATTCATAAAAATGGATGCCCTTTGTGAAAACGGAAAAAAATAATGTCGGCACTTCTTTCGAAAAGTTTATGAGGGGATAATTTCAATAAATTAAATTTCGAAATCTTATTTTTTTGCTTAAATTAAAAAATTGGAATTACCTAATGCCAACTGCTGGAATGATATCAACATTTGAATTTTTGGCATTTATAGTCAAATTGGATGATTTTTAAAAAAATGCAAAAAAAAAAAAACAAACAAAAAACTCACTCCTTACAAATAAGGGGTGACTTTTTGGAAGTTCCCCCCCCCCCAAAAAAAATCCGAAAAAATTTGAACATGGTAAATGGCATGTTGAAAATTAGAAAAATTACCGTTTACCATGTCATCATTAGGGTTCGGAATTATATGGATATAAAATCGCGAGATATGGCCATAAAATATGGACCAAAAATCGCGAAATATGGACATAAACTTGCAAAAATATGGACATAAATTTTTCCAAATTGAGGGTATAATTCGCCAAAATTTCTTTAAATTTGTTAAATATAAAGCAAAACCTTCAAAAATGGCTAAATATGGTATTAAAAATCATTTTAGAAGAAAAAAAAACATAATAAAGCTAAAATTTACTCATTTTTAGCAAAAAATCAACCCAAAAAGCGAAATTTTGCTTATTTTTGAAACAAATGTAACAATTTTTAAGAAAATTTAAATTTATTCAATATTCTCGGGAAAAGTTTGTGAAAAACTGATTTTTTTGAAAAATTTCCCGGCTTTTGAGGTCAAAAAGACAAATTTATCTGTTGAGGACCGTTCTATTAGAGGTTTTATGGAAATGCCAAAATATGGGCATAAATATGGACATAAATGCCAAAATATGGAAAAATATAGAGAAATATGGACATAAATCGCGAAATATGGAAAAATATGGAAAATATGGATATAGAAATATCTCCTAGAGGCTTAAAACTAAGTTATAAACATGTTTTTCGTGCGTTTCAGGCCTCCCACAGTCCAGGAAAAAATATGGATTTCCATATAATTGGCATCCCTAGCCATTACACTCATCAGCTAGAATGAAATTTTTGTTTTTCATTCAGTTCTCCTTAAAGATAATTGAATGTGCTTTAATATGAGTATTAAAAGATTAAAATCGGTTTTTTACTTTTCGAGATATTATAAATTTAAAAGTGGCACATTTCTTATTGTCACGGCTGTATATAAAATTTCTGGGCCTTTAAAAAAAGTAAGCATTTTTCTGATTTTTAATGCTTTTTGTATTTCACATTTAAACAAATATTTTTATCATTTTCAGCTACCTATTGGGACCGTGACATTGGCAATACTTCAAGCAATTAATGATTGGAACCGGGAACGGGATTCCCGGGTTTCCGCTGGGAATGCTGTTCCCGCCCAGCTCTATCTTTAGTAATGACCTCCCAAAACTTATAGGAAATAACAAAAAAAAAATTTAAAAAAGTTTTTTTCAATAAGCCAAAAATGGCATCAACAAAGCAATGAATGAATTCATCTGATGAAGTCAAATACATAAAGCCGTTCTGCTGGTTTTCTCTCTACTCATCTCCATACACTAATCTCTTCAAGTTGATCAGCAAAGTCTTTAGGTTGACCAGTTTGACGTAATTCGCCTACTGTAGCTGTGTCACAATTAGTCTGAAAAATATAAATTAGCAAAAATTTAAGGCCTAGATTTTTTAGGTATTAAATAGGTAGGTTACCACCGGTTATTAATCGGTACCCTCGGTTTTCGGTTTCGGTTAATGAAACATTTTCAATATAAATTATTAATTCTAATTTTTAGCTAAAAAAGATTAAAAAAAAAAGATGAGATAAATGTAAATCAATAAAAAAAGAGATGAGAAAAATGAAAATCATTTTAATATAATTTAATTTAAAAAGGGTTTAAAAAATAGGTATAAATTTTGCGTTTTTGAGCAAATTTTTAAAGAAAAATTTGGAATGAATTTTCCGTTTTTGAGGATAGTTTTTAAGAAAAAAGAGTTTTAGGGAGTCAACGCCAGGAAGTTTTGGCTCTGTTTGTTAACGGATTTTCATATTATAATTTTGGCAAAAAAAACAAATTAAAATTACTTTATATGGTAATGAATAGGGCTGGGGTTTTTAGGTAAATACCTAAATGTTTGCGCACTTATACGTGTAGATAAGCGGGAAAAAACCATTTTTACATTCGTTTTGAGCTCATGGACCCAATTTTATAATACCTATCCTTACCTATTTGGTAGTTTTTCTACCTATTAGTTAGGTACCCTATTTTTAAATCTATTTCAGTATTTTGTTACCTAATTTAACGATTTTCGGAAAATCCCTAACAAAATTGCAAAAACAAAAAATATGTACCCCAAAGAAAGGACCCAAAAATTTCAGATCAGAAACACACCCCCGAAAGAAATTTAATTCATATAATTTTATTGTTACCACGCCACGAGATGTGCGAACATGGAAAACAATCTGATCACTGTCATTCATTCCGTTCCACTCATTAGGATCAATTTCCAAATATTGTTTCAATTCAGCACCTTCTCCCGTGGTTGCTCCAAGATTTTTAATTCCGCGCCCGTTATGTACAGCTGTAACTGTGACCTGAGTACCATAAACGAAATACACTTTCTTTTTTGCTGCCTGCGCATTTTGGGGAAAATGGCCAAAAAAAGGAAGCAAACCGAGAACAGAAGAATAAGGGACATATTCATATCTGAAAAATGTTAGTTTGAATTCAATCCTCAAAATTAAGAGTCATTGATGATGCTTGATTGTGTGGATTTTTAATTGAACAAAACTAATCAGGCTTAAGCTGAGAGAAAAATGTGAAAAAAATTTAATTTAACGTAACGTTTTGACACTAATCATAAAAAATCGATTTCACCAATTTGATTAGATCACCTTCCTTAATGACGATTCTGTGCTTGAAACATGCAAAATTCAGAAAATTTCAAGAAAAATAATTCTATGAGGCTGGGAAACATTTGAAAATGATTTTGTTTTTCACTGGATTAATTATTTAAGACTTGCAATTCAAAACCCTAGTTTTTTAAAATATGAAATGTTTTGCAATGTTTAGGGTCAACAATGCTTGGGCTTTTAGAAGATTGTGATGTAGTAAGGCTTAGAAAAGCATATTTAAATGCAAATATTATACTTTTGAGGTATTTTATACTCTACCCAAATGAATGATCATTTTATGCTACTCAAATGATCATTGCGATTAGAATTTTATAAATAGATAAAAATTTGTAGCCAAATAAAATAAAATGAATAATTTTAATTGAAAACTAATACCCTACTCAATTCTGTAAAATTTGGCAAAAATAATGTATTCCCCATTGAAAAAAGAGGAAAAAAAACCAATGTGGTTGACATGCAAAATTATGCAAAATAATAATGCAATAAATTTACGATAATAATGAATTCCCTACTTAAAAAATTAGCCATGTCAAAAATTATTCAAAATTTAAAAAGTAGACAATAAAATCATTGGGATGACGTGAAAATTAACAAATTTACTTCTCCAAAATTTGGCAAAAATAATGCATTTTCCACAAAAAATGGGGGTGACAAAAATATGCAAAATTTATGCAAAAAAAAAGTAATAATAAATTTATTTTACAACTAAAAAGCAAGAAATAGATAAATAACGGTTAGATTTTCACAGGGTGATTAGACTGTGAATGAAAAACAAAAATTTCATTTTCTCAAAGGTGTAAAAATTGCTAAATATTATTTGGCTGAGTTTAATTTTTTTTTAACATTTTTAAAACAGATTAAATAATTAAATTTCAATGAAAATACAAACCAAAATCACAAAATATTCTTTATGAGCCAAAAGACTAATATATATATATATATTATATTTTAGGTAATTAAAACTCGCTCTGAATAAAAAGAAAACAGGCAAAATGCTTTTCTTAGTTTTAATGCGATAACAAAATTCTCAAAAAAATAAAATAAAAATATAAAACATAAAAATATGGGCCTTGGTCACCGGTAGGGTTGGAATTGTCTATAAAATTTAATATTATTTATTTGGCCTTGTGCTATTTTTGAAAAAACACATTGAAAATAAAAAGCTCCTTGAATTTCACCCTACCCTCCCGGAAAGTTTTATTCAGCGTTATGACTTGCTGCTTCCTATTAAATGATTTTGTTTTTTATTTTAAAATTTAGTTTAAAAAATTATGAGTTTAGGATTAAAGACAACCAAATTCAAAATGCCATTAATGGCGACAGCGGCAATGGCACTGGGGCCAAATGAACATGACGGGCGACAATGACGAATTAGCCGCAATTTCGACCGAGTGTGATTTTGGGAATTCATGAAAACCAGCTTTTTTTATTCAGAAAAACAACAATACAAAAATTCCTAGCAAAAACAAAATCCGAAACGATTAAAATTTCGAGACGAAAACGAAAACAAAATAACAACACACGAAAACTTCTCCGAAAACGAAATAACGGAAATGTAAAATGAAATTCTCGTGCACATCTATGGAAAAATGTACTTATAAAAAAAATCAGTAAGAGAGGCCGAAATTTTCGCTTTTAAAAAATCAACAAACGAAGTAGTAATCGACCGAAAAAGGTCCAGCATCAAAAAGCAATTAATGCTATTGAGATAGTTTTTTTTTTTATTTTAAGAACCAAGCAATAGGTCAGAAAATCTTGTTGTCATATTGGTCACTATTAGGGCTAATTTTTTAGGTTTTTACCTATTTTTTCCTGAGCTCCCTAGGGTCTGAAAAATGACAAAGCCGCAAATTTACCAAGCGGGGATTTTGGGCAATACACGAAAACTGCACCAAAACGAAATAACGGAAATGTAAAACGAAATTTCTCGTGCCCATCTGGGAAAAATTGGCTCATAAAAAAATCAATACGAGAGGCCGAAATTTCTCGCTTCTAAAAAATCAACAAAAAACGAAGTAGTAATCGGGGTCTGCATCGCTTCGGCGCCTGTAGTTTCGACGCCAGCTTCGACTAAAACTTTTTTCTTTACAAACCAAATCTAACAATCTTGGTATCATTCGAAAGCACTATGTGTTCTCTATTAGCATGCAAAATTAGAAAAATTTTTTGTTAAGTTTAAAAAAAGTTATAACCAAAAAAGTTTGAAAATCAGATTTTTTTGAATTCTTCTGGCTATAACTTCTTTTTTTTACACTTAACATAGTTTTTCGCAATTTTGCAGGCTCATAGATGACACTTATGGCTATCGAATAAACCTAGATTGCTAGATTTGCTTGGCAAAGAAAGAAAGTTTTAGTCTAAAAACTGGGCTGGCGTCGAAAAGACGCTCTCCCTAGTAATCGACCGAAAAAGGTCCAGCATCTAAAAGCAGTTAATGCTTTTCGATTTTGAATTTCAATAGTTTTTTCTGTTTGAGTTTTAAGGATCATGGAATTAGATCAGAAAAGTTATCATGTTGATCCCTATCCCTTCTTCTCCAGATTAATCTTAATAAACCTAATTCAAATACCCTACATTATTTTCTTAAACCGACAAGAATAAATCAAAAATGGAAAAATTAGAAAATAAAGCATCTTTTTTGGGATTTTTACCTATTTTGGCAATTTTTAGCACCTATAAATGTAGCCCTAATCACTATCCCTTTTTTCAGATTTGTCTTAATAAACGTAGTTCAAATATCCTATGTTATTTTTTAAACCGACAAGAATAAATCAAAAATGGAAAAATTAGAAAATAAATTTTATCGAAACAATAAGCAAAATAGTAAATATAGTTTTATCGCAACAATTAGCCAAAATAGGCATCAACAAAGCAATGGGAATCAGAGAACACAATCATCTGATGCCAAACAATACCCACAGCTATCAAAAGCCGCCGTTAAGTGGACCATAATATCGCAGTCCACCAGAAAAGTCAATGTCACCAACTCCACGTAAAACGGTTACTGTAGCACTGCCGAAAGCGTAAAACTTAAAATCAAATTAAAATTAATTTCCAAAATAAAAATTGGATATAAAATGCTTTAAATTAATTTGCTTACTCCCTGACACCCAGCAAGGCTGAAAGCAATCAAAGCATTGCCATCCAGATGTTCGAATCCGTCTGGATCAATGTCCAAACACTGTTTATTATTTGAATCATCCAACACTGTTGTTACGTCAGTAAAAATAGGAATGTATTCTTGGCCATTGTTATGCCAAGCATTAATACTGTACGGTTGGCCATTATATTTTGGAAAACACACTCTCCTTTTCACCACCCAGGTGGTTTTGCGCAACTCACCAAATGTTAGTTGACCAATGAACTGAAATTGGGGTTTGTTTATTACTTTATAATCGATAAGTGTAAAAAAGGACATTATTAAAATATTTTATAAAAATTATTATGATTATTCGTCAAATTTTTATCAATAATTCTCGTCAAATTTTTATCAATAATTCGTTATAGATTATTTTCGGCAAATACCATTTTATAAGGGATAAAAATCCGTGGGCAACGGAATGTTTGGGCACCAGTAAAATGGGCTCCTCCACCGAGGTTTGGGTTAGTAAAAAGGACTTTTAAAAATGGAAACAATTAAAAAGTTGGGTATTCTGAAAATCAGTAATGGAAAGGCAAAAGTAAGATGGTTACAGATTTTAAATATCGGCGAAAAGTCATAAAAAATTAATTTACCTCTTGTAAATTTATGTGGAAAGTGACTACATCATTGTCAGCATTGTTTGGTAGTCCGTTCCATTGATCAGGATAAAATTCCACGTACGATTTATTGGTCAATTGATCAAACTCGATTTGCTTAGTAAAGATGAATTCAGTGCTTTGAAATGCAGATATTGCTGAGAGCTGCCATTGATCCCACTTGAAATATATTCTCTTTTTCATCATTAAAGGCAGATTAAGATGAGATTTTAATTCTGCTACAGTTGCTCTACCAACTTCCTGAACAAAATGTCAAATGCTTTCTTTTGTTTTAAATCCAATAATTGGTGGATTTTTCAAATCGTGACCCGGACTCATCTTTGATGAGAGTCATTTAATGTGTTTTAATTATTGTTTGTTAAAAAAATTTCACTTTTAATTTGTTATTGCAATGCATGCATATATATTCTCAAAAACCCAGTTCATTTGAAAAAGTGGGACTTTTATTTCATATTTTTTCTTATTTCTGGGTTTTTTCTGTTATTATTTATGTACAAATTTTTTCATATTTTATACTTTTAAGCATATTTTTTTTGTACATATTTCGCAATTTTTGAGGATTTTTTAAGAAAATTTTTTAAGAACTGCCCAAAATAAAACCAAATTTACAATTTTAATTTTAATTTTTTTTTTTTACAAATTTTGAGTTTTTGAGAATTATAGAATTTCTTAAGAAAGTTTTTTTTTTGTTAATGTAGCCCGGAAAAATAATTTTTTCTTTTCAAAAAAAAGGAATATCGAATTTAATTTTTAAAATAGCTAAAATGTTATTCTGCTGAGCATAAATTGGAATTTCTGCTACAGTGGCTGGTGCCGGGTCGTAACTCAAAAAACCATCAAATAGAAATTTTTTGACGAAAATTATTCATAAAATTTTATAGTCTTGATATCTTTCGATAGCCAAATGTTTTCTATTATTCTGCAAAATTTCAAAAAAATGCATTAAGTTTCAATAAAGTTATGATCTAGAAACTCAAAAAAGCAAGTTTTCTTGAACATTTTTAGTTATAACTTTCTTTAAACTTAACGAAACTTTTTCAAATTTTGCAAGATAATAGGAAAAAACTAGGGCTATGAATGATATCAAAAATTAAAAATTTGGTTGCTTTTACGCAAAGTTATATCAAAAAAAAAATTTTTATTTATGGGTTTTTGAGTGACGCCCATTTTGATGGTTTTTGAGTAACGTCATAGCACCCAGTGGCTCGACCAACTTCCTGAACAAATGAAAATGCTCCTTCTGTTTTAAGTCCAATAAACGATGGGTTTTTAAGTATTCGACCCGGACTCAACTTTGAGAATCGCTTAAATTGGTTTTTTAATCCTTTTTATTAAAGGCCCAAATTTTTTTTCATCTTTAATTGCTTGAAATGCATGCATATATGCTCTAAAAAAACCAGCTCTTTGAGCATCAAATAAATTTAAGTGTATTCTTGCTTACCGTTCCATTTTGAAGTTTGAAAGAAATTTCAACATCAAGAGCCGAGTCCTTCCATATTCGATTGTTAATTCCCACACATTGTTTTCCGCTGTTTTCGTCAAGTTTTGTATCAAAATTGTCCATGATAACAAGCCCATTATGTACATAAACTAAGAACGGATCACCATATCCGAAGCACACTTTCTTTGAAGCAGCATGTACAAATTGTGGAAAATGGAGCAGAAAAATGGTGAAAAAGATGGCAATTTTCATCTCTAAAAATGAATGAATTTGGTTGAGAGTCAATCACTAATTTACGGTGCTTAGTCAATTCTGAAAATCCGCGTAAATCCATTAAGGGGTATAAAATTTAAAAAAAATAATAATAAAATCCTAACATTTCTTAAAATAACTGAATTTAATATTTGTGGTATCATTTGATAGCTGTTTCCTCTATTAGACCATGAATTTCTTCAAATTTGTTAATTTTGAAATAAAATTATCGTCATAAAATTCTTAATGTAAGTCGTTTGAATTTTTGGCAATTTTCATCTCTGAAAAATGCGAAAGAATTTGGGATTGTTTCGTTAATTGAAAAAGGCAAGAAAAATTCACCAACTCATGAGAGGAATAATCCGAATAGGAAAAAGTTCCCAACCGCCGAACGAATGCAAGAAATATCTGAAACTTAAAAAATGAGGCCGAACTTCAAAAAGAAAAGTTTAAAACAACCAAGGAATATCTTGTCCTAAGGTTTACCTATGCTTTCAAATAAATTGAAAAATTATTATAAAATGAATTGAGATTCTTAAAAAAAAATTAGATGATGCTTTTTGCTAGTTTTCACTTCCCTTTTTATACATACTATATTAAGTCGTTAAAATCAATGAGTAGATTATGCAAAAAATGATGCCAAATTTATTTCTGCAAAATTCGGCAAAAATAATGCATTTCCTACTGAAAAATGAGAAACAAAATCAATTTGGATGACATCGGCAAAATTTAATGCATAATAAATCAATGAAAATAATGAATTCCCTACTTAAAAAATTAGAATGACCAAAATTATGCAAAATTTAATGCAATAAATTAACGAAAATAATGAATTCCCTACTTAAAAAATTAGAATGACCAAAATTATGCAAAATTTAATGCAATAAATTAACGAAAATAATGAATTCCCTACTTAAAAAATTAGAATGACCAAAATTATGCAAAATTTAATGCAATAAATTAACGAAAATAATTGAATTCCCTACTTAAAACTAGGGCTGCACGGGTCCGGGTATTTGGGCAAAAACCGGGTCCGGGTATTACCGGGTATTGAAAAGCCGGGTACCGGGTCGGGTACCAGTTTTTAAACCGGGTACCGGGTCGGGTATCGGGTACCCGGTGAAATCATGTATTTTTTAATTTTTATTTCCTTCAAAATTATTATTTAACAGAAATTTTTTTCTGTAATAAATGCTAAATATTATTTGTCCAATTTTTTATTGCTATTAAAACCACTTTTTTTGCGGTTCGATTTTTCCAAAAAAACTTTCAAGAACAGGGGGTCCGGGGTGCCGATAGGCGCCGCCGGGAAAAATTTTGAAAATTACTTCTGATTTGTTAACGGATTTTATTAAAAAAATGACCAAACTTTGTTATTTTAGCCAATATATTTACAGAATTTCTACCAAAAATGTTCAAATTTTCAAAATTTCTTATGGGAATATTGTAAAAAATTAAGAAATTTCTTTTATAATTCTATGAAAGCAAAAATAGTTTTTTTTTAATTTATAAACTTTTAAGCTTTATTTACTTAATAATAAAATGGCAATTTCCAACAAAAATTTAAAATAATGCTAAAAAAAGAAGTGCTATGCGAAGGAATTGAACCTGACAAATGAGCAAATAACGAATTGAATCCATGAGATTAACCACCAAGCCACAGAAGCAATAAATGACTCATTTTTAAAATAAATCTTAATTTAATTAAAAAAATTTTCCTTTCCTCCAACTTTGCTCAACAATTTGATCCAGACCCCCATTCTTACCAGTCTATTTTAATACCCGGTTGGACCCGGACCTACCGGGTCGGGTACCGGGTATTGGATTTTCAAAAAACCGAGTCCGGGTCCGGGTAGTGAAAAACCCATCCCGAACTGATCGGGGCGCCCGGGGGGCTGCCAGCGCTGTTTATTTATGGATTAGTTACTGACGGATTGTCCACTTACTGACGGGTTGTCCACTGACAGATTGACCACTGACGGACTGTCCACTGACGGATTGTCCGGGAGCCGGGAAAATGGGCTTATAAAAAAATCAGTACGAGAGGTCCAAATTTTTCGCTTTTGA
The DNA here is from genome assembly GCA_023374025.1 of Heterodera schachtii. Classification (NCBI taxonomy): domain Eukaryota; kingdom Metazoa; phylum Nematoda; class Chromadorea; order Rhabditida; family Heteroderidae; genus Heterodera; species Heterodera schachtii. Next base: position 997,982 of record SIJG01000013.1, read on the forward strand.
AAAATCAACAAAAACGAAGTAGTAATCGACCGAAAAAGGTCCAGCATCTAAAAGCAATTAATGCTTTTCGATTTTGAATTTCAAATATTTTTTTCTGTGTGCTTTAAGGATAATGCAATTAGTCAGAAAATCTTTGTTATTAAAAAAGGCTGCAAACCGTGAACAGAAGAATATGTATTGTGTTCATCTGAAAAACACAAAACTAATCAGGCTTAAGCTGCGAGAAAAATATGCAAAAAATTCTTTAGCGTAAATTTTCGACGCTAATTATAAAAGCCATTATTACGCCAACATGATCAGCATTTCTGAGAACCCGAAAATGACTTGAAATAGGGAAAATTCGGAAAATTACAAGAAAGATCATTTTAGGAGGCTTTGAATTTTTTCAATGAAATTTATTTTTTAAGACTTACAATTAAAAACTGTTATTTTTGAAAAATATGATATGTTTTGCAATGTTTAAGGTTTTGGAAAATGTGATTTTTTAAGGCTAGCAAAGCGTTTTATATGCACACTTCAAAATGCCAAAATAGATCAAAATAGGTTTTAAAATTTTGTGGCCAAATAAAAGATACGGGATCGTAAGCCGTGAATAATTGGGTTTTCCCGGGAATCCGAGCCTTTCTTTTTACTAAAATCGTATTCTGAGTCGAGAATCCTGAAAAAGGGAATTTCACCCATTTTTGGAATCGTAAAACTTAATAATCCCAAAAACGGACTCGAATTTTCAAAATTTCGCCTTCCAATCAAAAAGAAAATTTTAGCAATTTAAGAGCAATAAAAAAATTTTGAAGTGATTTATGCCCTTGATTTTCTTGCTTAAACACACGCCTAATTTTGTGCGTGCACTTAAGTCTAACCCAGGACACAGTCACAATGCCAAAGTGCGTGGTGCCATCTCTGCCAGACTATTATTATGGCATTTCGCAATGCCCTTTATTAGTAATAACTTGACCTCAACGATTATGCTTATGCTTTTATTGAAAATATATTTTGGTTTTCTTCTCAATGCACTTAAGTCCAACGCACAGTCACAATGCCATGCCAAGTCTGTGCCAGACAATTCTCAGATTTTGTAAATGCCATCCATTTTCTTATTCAAATAATTTAATAAAATTATTTTTATTTGTGCTAATATTTTCTGCCCTAAAAATTTTATAAATGCATAAAAATTTATGGCCAAATAAAATAAAATGAATATATTTTATTAAAAATTTCTCTACTCTCAATTGGTCCCGGTGATTTCGTCAGTGAGTGATTTCGTCAGTGAAAATTAATTCAGAAAAAAGCGAACACCTAGCCAAAAATAACAAAAAATTCAAAAAGCCGAAAGATGAAGCAGGCTCGTAAATACCCATGCGGGTTGCGATTTGCAAAATCCGCTACAAGTATTCTCAAATTGCTTAGTAAGAAACAGAGGTGGAACGCGGACAGAAAAACCCGCGGTCGCGCTCCAACACTGTTAAGAAATTTGAAAGCGAAATTTCGAGGTTAATGCAGAATGATAATGGCTGACGACCATCTAGAATGAACATATAGGAGATAAAAGTAGCAAAGACGAGGCAAAATATTCAAATTTTTTCGTAAAAAAACATTATTATTATTATTATTATTATTACGAAACCCCGTACTGACGAAATCACTCACTGACGAAATCAATTCTGACGAAATCACTCACTGACGAAATCACTCACTGACGAAATCAATTCTGACGAAATCACTCACTGACGAAATCAATTCTGACGAAATCACTCACTGACGAAATCAATTCTGACGAAATCACTCACTGACGAAATCAATTTGGTCCCTATCGGTCCAATTGCTCCTTTCGGCTTGAAGCAAGCAATTTTTTGTCTCCTGTTCCGTCCAATGGCGTTGTCAACCCACAGACTAAAAATTAAGGCATTTTTCTTTTTTTTCTTTTTCAACTGACCCTCAAAAGATTTGATGATCACTTCTTTGGAAATTTCCTGCCATGATCGGTGGACCCAGTCAAGTACCACGTGAAGAGCCGGAGCCTTCGGATTGCCGGCCAATGTAAACTCCTTTTCCGCCTCATTGGACATCCAAATGTTGTAAAAATGTCGAATTCGCTCCTTGAACGGCTTGTTCCACGAGACATCGGGAGCCTAGGGAAGAAATATGAATTTCATTGAGATTTGTAGATGACTAGCCACCTGGATGAATTTGGTGCAGCCGCCAGGGACAAAAATTGTTTCCACTCCTAAGCCCTTCACCACCTTCGTCGTTCTCTCGCTCTTGTGGCTGCCAAACGCATCCCAAACCAAGAGTCGCTGACGAAATCAATTCTGACGAAATCACTCACTGACGAAATCAATTCTGACGAAATCACTCACTGACGAAATCAATTCTGACGAAATCACTCACTGACGAAATCAATTCTGACGAAATCACTCACTGACGAAATCAATTCTGACGAAATCACTCACTGACGAAATCAATTCTGACGAAATCACTCACTGACGAAATCAATTCTGACGAAATCACTCACTGACGAAATCAATTCTGACGAAATCACTCACTGACGAAATCAATTCTGACGAAATCACTCACTGACGAAATCAATTCTGACGAAATCACTCACTGACGAAATCAATTCTGACGAAATCACTCACTGACGAAATCAATTCTGACGAAATCACTCACTGACGAAATCAATTCTGACGAAATCACTCACTGACGAAATCAATTCTGACGAAATCACTCACTGACGAAATCAATTCTGACGAAATCACTCACTGACGAAATCAATTCTGACGAAATCACTCACTGACGAAATCAATTCTGACGAAATCACTCACTGACGAAATCAATTCTGACGAAATCACTCACTGACGAAATCAATTCTGACGAAATCACTCACTGACGAAATCAATTCTGACGAAATCACTCACTGACGAAATCAATTCTGACGAAATCACTCACTGACGAAATCAATTCTGACGAAATCACTCACTGACGAAATCAATTCTGACGAAATCACTCACTGACGAAATCAATTCTGACGAAATCACTCACTGACGAAATCAATTCTGACGAAATCACTCACTGACGAAATCAATTCTGACGAAATCACTCACTGACGAAATCAATTCTGACGAAATCACTCACTGACGAAATCAATTCTGACGAAATCACTCACTGACGAAATCAATTCTGACGAAATCACTCACTGACGAAATCAATTCTGACGAAATCACTCACTGACGAAATCAATTCTGACGAAATCACTCACTGACGAAATCAATTCTGACGAAATCACTCACTGACGAAATCAATTCTGACGAAATCATCACTGACGAAATCAATTCTTCTGACGAAATCAATTCTGACGAAATCATTCACTGACGAAATCACTCACGGACGAAATCAATTCTGACGAAATCACATGTTACCGCTGCTGGTATCCTATTAAATGCATTTGTTTTTAAATTTAAAATTTTAAAAAATTATGAGTTTAGGATTAAAGACAACCAAATTCAAAATGCCATTGATGGCGACAGCGGCAATGGCACTGGTGCATTCCTAGCAAAAACAAAATCCGAAACGATTAAAATTTTGAAATTTTGAGACGAAAACAAAATAACAACACACGAAAACTTCTCCTGAAACGAAATAACGGAAATGTAAAACGAAATTTCTCGTGCACATCTGGGAAAAATGGGCTCATAAAAAAAATCAGTACGAGAGGCCGAAATTTTCGCTTTTAAAAAATCAACAAAAACGAAGTAGTAATCGACCGAAAAAGGTCCAGCATCAAAAAGCAATTAATGCTATTGAGATAGTTTTTTTTTTTTGATTTTAAGAATCAAGCAATAGATCAGAAAATCTTTGTTGTCATATTGGTCACTATTAGGGCTAATATTTTTAGGTTTTTACCTATTTTTTCCTGAGCTTCCTAGGGTCTGAAACGCACGAAAAACAAATTTTTTTGGGGGGTTGTAAGTTACTTTTCGAGTTATTAGCACATATTTTTTAGGTTTTTATTTTTAGCACCTAAAAACATAATTTGAAAAAACTTATTTTCACCTATTTTGGCGTTTTGCCCAAAATTTGTTAACAAAAATGCAATAAAAAGGAAAAATGCACCCCTAAGAATCGACCCGAAAATTTTCAAAAACACATCCCTGAGAAATGAAATTTTTCAAAAATTCATCTCCAAAATTTATTCATTTATTTATTGACAAGAATTTGTTATTTTAAAAATATTTATCTTAATACTGATTTGGCTTAATTTTGTTACCTCTTTGGATAAAATTTTACGATTTTACACCCCCTAAATTCGGAACTATTTGGCACCTATTTACCCATTTTTACCAACTATTTTGGGGTTTTTTAAAACCTAAAACCTACTATTTTGGCAGTTTTTAGCACCTGCAAATATAAGCCCTAGTCACTATCACTTCTTCTCCAGATTTGTCTTAATAAACGTAGTTCAAATATCCTATATTATTTTTTAAACCGACAAGAATAAATCAAAATGGAAAAATTAGTAAATATAGTTTTATCGCAACAATAAGCCAAAATAGGCATCAACAAAGCAATGGGAATCAGAACACAATCATCCGATGCCAAACAATACCCACAGCTATCAAAAGCCGCCGCTAAGCGAACCAAAATTTCGCGCTCCACCAGAAAAGTCAATGTCAGCAACTTGACGCAAAATGGCTACTGTAGCACTGCCCAAACGCTAAAAGGGTTTCTCCTATTATATGAAGTGGATTTTCAAATTTTTAAAAAGGAACCTTAACCAAAATTAGTCTTTTAAAATTAGATTTTGAAAATCCCCACTTAAAAATTTTGAATTTTCTGACAAAAGACAAAAAATAAATATCCGGGCCCTATAAATTAGAGGAGATATATATATATATATATACTTTGGATTTTTCATTATTTTTATCCTTTGTCATAAATTATCCTATTTTATAACAAACTTTTCATTTGTTTGCTTACGTTTTCATCTCCATATTGATTGTTTGCATTATAACGGTAGAAGTAAATCCAATCATTTTCTTCTAGATGGGCAAAAATATCTGGATCAATGTCCAAAAAAAGTTTATTATTTGGACGCTCTCTCGTTGTTGCTATGCCATTAAAAAGTTGTTGGCCATCATTGTAAAAAGCAGTAATTCTGTACCGTTGGCCATTATAAATTGGGAAATACACTCGCTTTTCCACCATCAAAGACATGGCCATGGTATTGCGCAACTCACTTAATCCCACATGACCAATGACCTAAAATTAGTTGTGTTTAGTTATTTGCTCGGCAAATGCTATTTAACGTGAAACTTAAGTGAAAAAAACCAATTGTTGTAAAATTGGATAGTATCATACCGAACTTTTTGAAATAGAGCATCTCGGGCTCTATTTTTTTACCCCCCCCCCCCAAAAAAAAGGGGGGGGGGGCTTTATTTCAAGGGTGCTCTAAATCAGGGGGAGGGGCTTTATTTTTTTTTAGCTTACGTTTCGTCAATGCGATTTTATAAGAGAAAAAACCCATTGGGCACCAGAAATTTTGACTCACCAAAGATTTTGGTTATCATACTAAAAAAGAATTTAAAATTGTAAACCTTTAAAAAAATTGGATCGCCTAAAAATCAGTAATATAAACCAAGCAATAAGCGTTTACATATTTTACCACATCGGTGATAAATTCTATAAAATAGAAGAAATAAATTACCATCTCTAAATTTATCTTGAAAGTAACCAAAGCATTGTCATCACACCCAGTGTTGTTTTGTAATTCGGCCCATTCATCAGGAAAAAATTCCAAGTACGATTTACTGGTCAACTGATCAAACTCCGTTTGCTTAGTACAGATGTGACCAGTACCAAGATAAGCAGAGATTGTGATCTGACGTACATCCCACGAGAAATAAATTTTCTTTTTCATCATCAAAACCCGATTATTAAGAGCAAAATGGAATAATTCTGCTACAGTAGTTCTTCCAACTTCCTGAAAATTAAATGTTGTATATATATATTCATATTTAAACATGCAAAACATGCGTTTTCAAATTTTATATTAAACCCTATAACAGACATAATAATATTTAATGTGTGATTAATCGGAAAAATTAGGTTTAAGCGATGTAACAGCAATATTTGCTCAAATATTTGCGCTCATTATTTTCTATTGTTAATAAGGCTCCCGGAAGAAAATGTGTCAGAAATAGATGTGTTCGTAATAGTGCTGTTCAAGACTCTCGTTCTCGAGTCTCGACTCGAGAAAAGAATCGGCTTTTTTGGTCTCGGTCTCGGGTTTTCAGTCTCGGTCTTCGAGACTCGAGACTTTTTGACACCCTAATGATTGGCTCTTGGAAAACTTAGATTTAATATATTTTTGGTAACTTTTGCATTTTACCCATATCACATGTTAGTTGCTTTTTCTTCAATTTTTCAAAAAATATGGAAAAATCAAAATAAATTTAATATTCTTTTGAATTTTTTAATGTAAATAAGAATCAAATATTTACATACACATATAAAAAATCCTATTTTGAAGATTATGGAGTAAATGTAATCTTTTAATAAATAAGGCCATAAAAGAGGTCCATTTTTAATTTTATCAAAAACAATAGGGGGGGACCCTTTTGTTTTGCAAAAATTTTTTTTTGATAGAAAACCGTGAAAATTTGTTCTACTGGGTTTTAGGAGTCGCTGATCACGAATTTGACATCTATTTTGACTAATTTATAATCCCGAACTCGAACTCGAACAAAATTTAAAATTTGAATTTTCTGATTTTTGTTCAAATTTAGGTTAGGAAATAGGAATTAGCAAAATAATTGACAGATTAGTGATCAGGGACCCAAAAAACCCCCGGGGCCAAATTTTCATAACCATACATAAAAAATTTTACAAACCAAAAGGGTCGCCTCTTTTGTTTTCACTTTTTGATAAAATTCAAAATGGACCTCTTTTAGACTAGCGCCAACATTTGCATTGTTCACTGGGCGACGCCTAAAACCCCGTTTTTCTTAAAAATTGGCTCAAAATCACAAAATTTTGTCTTTTTTTGCCTAAATCTTTTAACAAAAAAGTCTCGGTCTCGATTCTCGACTCAAGAAAAGTCTCGGGTTTTTTGGGTTCAAGTCTCGGTCAATTGGCTAACAAATGCCAAATGCTTAATTATGTTTTTTTCAAGTCCAAACTATGAATCTTTTTTAATGTGTTATTCATTATTAGGGAAATGTCAAATTAGTTAGTTTTTAGGTTCTAAAAAACCCCCCAAAATAGGTGCAAAAAGTTCAAATTTAGAGGTGGAGCAGGATCGGCTTCTTTGTGTTTTTTTTGTGCCCATAGCAAAATCCACCTAGTTAGGAGGCCTCAAAAAATCTGAAAATTTACGTGCCTGAGGGCTTATTTTCAGCTTTATTGTCCATTTTAAATTATTTCCCAACTTTGTTCAATTTAATTGTTTTTTATTATTTTCACTAAAGAAAAATTAATAATTCTTTTTTATTTTTTCTCTGTTTTTTTTTGTATAACGATATAAAATTTATTTAATTCAGACCACCCAAAATTAACCAAATTAACTTTTTGCCTACCGTTCCATTTTCAAGTCGGAAATAGATTACAGGGATATCATCAACATATTGCGACCAGAAATGTAGATTAATTTTCGCACATTGTTTCCCGTTGTATCTTTGAACAGCTCTTGTATCATAACTCTTTTTCATGACATGCCCCAAATAAGCTTTAGCTGTGAACGGTTCACCGTATCCGAAGCACACTGTCACTTTAGGAGCAGCATGCACAAATTGGAGAAAATGTGCCAGAAAAAGGCAGCAAAATGAAATCAGAAAGATGATGATGGTGTTCATATCTGTAAAAATTAGACATGAATGAAAACTTATTCAGTATATCCCTAAAAAAACTAATAATCCTGCTGGTGCATACCAGAAATCTAAATTTTAATTAATAATAAAATTCATTGGATTATTAGGGAATTTTTTTTGTTATTTACAAAAAGTTAATTTTTTGAAATTTGATAAGTCCATAATCCGGCTCAGGACCTCGCAAATTTTAAATCTCGGATTTGCGGGTAGCATTTTTGCGGAATTAATCCGCAGAAATTTCTGGTCTCAAGTAAAAACGATGGTATGACAAAATTAAAAGAATCCCGTTACAGAAACGAAATTCTAAATTTTCAATCATGGATTTATAAGTTAAAAAATTAATAAATTTTAATTCGTGACTTAAAAAATAGGAATCTTTAATGCTAAAATAGAAAATCAGGGATAGTATAAATTCTAAGGAAAATATATAAATCTCGAAAAATTTAACGAGCAAAAAAATTCCGTTTTTTATAAAAAGTGAAAAGAAATTCCGCTTCCGACTTATATTTTCTGATTTTCGATATTATTGCGCCGCATTTCTGATTTCCTAAAAATTTATAGGCTTGTCAGTAATTCCTTTTCCGAAATTTTTGAGAAAAAGTCGTAAATGGCAGCAGTTACAAAAATTAAAATTTAACACTTTAAAGTGAAATTTCAAATTTGAAATGATTTATACGTAGGGCTTTGATTGGTTTTTACCTATTTTTTCCTGAGCCCTCCGTGGCCTGAAATGCACGAAAACCATGTTTTTTTGGACTGTTGTTAAGCTACTTTTCGAGTTATTAGCACCTATTTTCTAGTTTTTTTAGTAACTAAAAAACTATAAAATTTTTGAAAAAAACTATTTTCAACTATTCGACGTTTTGCACAAAAATATTAACAAAAATGCAATAAAAACGAAAAAACACCCCCTAAGAATCGACCCTAATATTCTTAAAACATACCCCTAAGAAATGAATTGAAAATTTATTTATTTATATTCTTGACGAATATTTTTGATTTTAAAAATTATGTATCTCATTAATGATTTGGCATAATATTTTTGCTTTTTGAAGAAATTTTTGATTTTACACCCCCCTAAATTCGCAACTTTTTAGCACCCATTTTGGGGGTTTTTAGAACCTAAAACCTACCTATTTTGGCAGTTTTTAGCACCTAAAAATCGCAGCCCTATTTATATGTAATTAGTTTTTAAAAGTAAATCAATTTTCTATTAGCGCAATAAAAAAACATGACAAAAATCCCCTTCCGAATAGGAAAAAATTCCCAACCTAAGGAATGGAAGAATTTTTGAAACTTAAAAAATAAGGAATGTAAGTGAATTTACAGTATTTTATGGGTACACCGGTACCTGAAAAGCGAGGTTTTTTAAATTTATTAGGCCCGAACTTCGAAAAGAAAAGTTTAATACAACCAAGGAATATTTTGTCCTAAGGGTTTACCTATGCTTTCAAATAAATTGAAAAATTATTATAAAATGAATTGAGATTCTTAAAAAAAATTAGATGCTTTTTGGTAGCTTTTCACTTCCCTTTTTATACATACTATATTAATCATTAAAATCAATGAGTAGATTATGCAAAAAATGATGCCAAATTTATTTCTGCAAAATTCGGCAAAAATAATGCATTTCCTACTGAAAAATGAGAAACAAAATCAATTTAGATGACATCTGCAAAATTTAATGCATAATAAATTAATGAAAATAATGATTCCTACTGAAAGTAGAATGACCAAAATTATGCAAAATTAATGCAATAAATTAACGAAAATAATGAATTCCCTACTTAAATAATTAGCCATGACCAAAATTATGCAAAATTAATGCAATAAATTAACGAAAATAATTGAATTCCCTACTTAAAAAATTAGCGATGACAAAAATAATGCAATTTAATGCTTAAAAAAGTAGATAATCAAATCATTGGGATGACGTGCAAAATTAATTCTCCAAAATTTGGCAAAAATAATGCATTTTCCACTTAAAAAATAGGGGTGACAAAAATATGCAAAATTTATGTAGAAAATAGCAATAGTAATTTTATTTTAAAAAAAAAGTAAGAAATAGATAAATAACGGTTAGCTTTAATGAAAATACAATTTCATGCTCGGATTCAAATTCCTTGGCAGTGAAATTTTTGCCAGTTGCTTACGGTAGCGCCGGTACTCGAAAAACCGGTACCTGTACGAAAACGGTAATTAACGGCCGGTACCGGAACTGATGCCATGCTACTCAAGTAATGATAGGGCTTACATTTTTAGTCTTTTACCTATTTTTTCTGAACTCGGAGTGGCCTGAAATGCATGAAACATCTTTTTTGGGTGGTTGTTAATAGAGGTGCGCCGTGACTGAAAAAACCCGTGAACCGTGAATCGTGATCGTGAATTTGAGTGCAATTTGTGCACAGATTTTGTCCAAAAAAAATGACAAAATTTTGCAACTGATCCAAATTTTTTAAGAAAAATAGGAATTTTTGGGTAAAGCGCCGCCGAAGAAAGTTTTTGAAAGTTTTTTGGATGTGTCAACAGATTTTGGCCAAAAAATAACTTTATTTCGAACGAATTTTTTAAAGAAAATTAAAATTCTAAACTTGTTTTTTTTCTGACAGATTTGTTAAACATATTCACACAATTCACAAAATGTATAACACCGCGCAGGTCATTAGCGGGAGGGGGAATTGAAAATTAAAGAATTTTTTTTTAATTCAATTCTGACGAAATCACTCACTGACGAAATCAATTCTGACGAAATCACTCACTGACGAAATCAATTCTGACGAAATCACTCACTGACGAAATCAATTCTGACGAAATCACTCACTGACGAAATCAATTCTGACGAAATCACTCACTGACGAAATCAATTCTGACGAAATCACTCACTGACGAAATCAATTCTGACGAAATCACTCACTGACGAAATCAATTCTGACGAAATCACTCACTGACGAAATCAATTCTGACGAAATCACTCACTGACGAAATCAATTCTGACGAAATCACTCACTGACGAAATCAATTCTGACGAAATCACTCACTGACGAAATCAATTCTGACGAAATCACTCACTGACGAAATCAATTCTGACGAAATCACTCACTGACGAAATCACTCACTGACGAAATCAATTCTGACGAAATCACTCACTGACGAAATCAATTCTGACGAAATCACTCACTGACGAAATCAATTCTGACGAAATCACTCACTGACGAAATCAATTCTGACGAAATCACTCACTGACGAAATCAATTCTGACGAAATCACTCACTGACGAAATCAATTCTGACGAAATCACTCACTGACGAAATCAATTCTGACGAAATCACTCACTGACGAAATCAATTCTGACGAAATCACTCACTGACGAAATCAATTCTGACGAAATCACTCACTGACGAAATCAATTCTGACGAAATCACTCACTGACGAAATCAATTCTGACGAAATCACTCACTGACGAAATCAATTCTGACGAAATCACTCACTGACGAAATCAATTCTGACGAAATCACTCACTGACGAAATCAATTCTGACGAAATCACTCACTGACGAAATCAATTCTGACGAATCATCACTGACGAAATCAATTCTGACGAAATCACTCACTGACGAAATCAATTCTGACGAAATCACTCACTGACGAAATCAATTCTGACGAAATCACTCACTGACGAAATCAATTCTGACGAAATCACTCACTGACGAAATCAATTCTGACGAAATCACTCACTGACGAAATCAATTCTGACGAAATCACTCACTGACGAAATCAATTCACTGACGAAATCAATTCTGACGAAATCATTCACTGACGAAATCACTCACGGACGAAATCAATTCTGACGAAATCACATGTTACCGCTGCTGGTATCCTATTAAATCAGAGATGTGATATCTGAGTATTTTTACTCATTTTGTGGTCTTTTAGAGGGTCAAAGAGGATTTTTTTGAAAAATGAGGATTTGCGGATTTTTGTGGTCTTTTGAGAAATTTGAGGATTTTTGTGGTCTTTTGATAAAAAAGTGACAAAAACGCATAATTTTTTGAAAATTAGGTATATTTGTCAAAATGTTCGAACTTTTTCTTCAAATTTTAAACATTTTTTTGACAAAATTTGTTAACAAATCGCACTCAAAATTCCAATTTTTTCCCGGCAGCGCCTATCGGCACTGCCGGACCCCCTCACCCAATGTTTCCAAAAGTTTTTTGGAAAACCGCGCCACAAAAAGAACAATTTAAAAGCAAAAAAATTTAAGAGATGTCAATTTATTAATAAAACAATAGAAATCGAATTATTTTATTTTATTTTTTGGAATTTTTAAATAAGATTAGTTATAGATATTTACCAAAAATTACCAATTTTGCGGCCTAATTTTGCGATTCTTGACCAATTTTTTAAGAAAAAAATAGGAATTATTGGGGTCCGGCGGCGTTGATAGGCGCCGTGATTGTTTTCAAACGGAAAAATGACAGTTGACTGATTTTGTTTGCAATTTTATGATGTTTTAAAAAATGAGGATTTTTCATTCCAAATGAGGATTTTTTTGAGGTATTTTAGTGGCAAATGAGGATTTTTTATGGCTGAAATGAGGATTTTCAAAATTTTGAGATCACATCTCTGTATTAAATGCATTTGTTTTTAAATTTAAAATTTTAAAAAATTATGAGTTTAGGATTAAAGACAACCAAATTCAAAATGCCATTGATGGCGACAGCGGCAATGGCACTGGTGCATTCCTAGCAAAAACAAAATCCGAAACGATTAAAATTTTGAAATTTTGAGACGAAAACAAAATAACAACACACGAAAACTTCTCCTGAAACGAAATAACGGAAATGTAAAACGAAATTTCTCGTGCACATCTGGGAAAAATGGGCTCATAAAAAAAAATCAGTACGAGAGGCCGAAATTTTCGCTTTTAAAAAATCAACAAAAACGAAGTAGTAATCGACCGAAAAAGGTCCAGCATCAAAAAGCAATTAATGCTATTGAGATAGTTTTTTTTTTTGATTTTAAGAATCAAGCAATAGATCAGAAAATCTTTGTTGTCATATTGGTCACTATTAGGGCTAATATTTTTAGGTTTTTACCTATTTTTTTCCTGAGCTTCCTAGGGTCTGAAACGCACGAAAAACAAATTTTTTTGGGGGGTTGTAAGTTACTTTTCGAGTTATTAGCACATATTTTTTAGGTTTTTATTTTTAGCACCTAAAAACATAATTTGAAAAAACTTATTTTCACCTATTTTGGCGTTTTGCCCAAAATTTGTTAACAAAAATGCAATAAAAAGGAAAAATGCACCCCTAAGAATCGACCCGAAAATTTTCAAAAACACATCCCTGAGAAATGAAATTTTTCAAAAATTCATCTCCAAAATTTATTCATTTATTTATTGACAAGAATTTGTTATTTTAAAAATATTTATCTTAATACTGATTTGGCTTAATTTTGTTACCTCTTTGGATAAAATTTTACGATTTTACACCCCCCTAAATTCGGAACTATTTGGCACCTATTTACCCATTTTTACCAACTATTTTGGGGTTTTTTAAAACCTAAAACCTACTATTTTGGCAGTTTTTAGCACCTGCAAATATAAGCCCTAGTCACTATCACTTCTTCTCCAGATTTGTCTTAATAAACGTAGTTCAAATATCCTATATTATTTTTTAAACCGACAAGAATAAATCAAAATGGAAAAATTAGTAAATATAGTTTTATCGCAACAATAAGCCAAAATAGGCATCAACAAAGCAATGGGAATCAGAACACAATCATCCGATGCCAAACAATACCCACAGCTATCAAAAGCCGCCGCTAAGCGAACCAAAATTTCGCGCTCCACCAGAAAAGTCAATGTCAGCAACTTGACGCAAAATGGCTACTGTAGCACTGCCCAAACGCTAAAAGGGTTTCTCCTATTATATGAAGTGGATTTTCAAATTTTTAAAAAGGAACCTTAACCAAAATTAGTCTTTTAAAATTAGATTTTGAAAATCCCCACTTAAAAATTTTGAATTTTCTGACAAAAGACAAAAAATAAATATCCGGGCCCTATAAATTAGAGGAGATATATATATATATATATATACTTTGGATTTTTCATTATTTTTATCCTTTGTCATAAATTATCCTATTTTATAACAAACTTTTCATTTGTTTGCTTACGTTTTCATCTCCATATTGATTGTTTGCATTATAACGGTAGAAGTAAATCCAATCATTTTCTTCTAGATGGGCAAAAATATCTGGATCAATGTCCAAAAAAAGTTTATTATTTGGACGCTCTCTCGTTGTTGCTATGCCATTAAAAAGTTGTTGGCCATCATTGTAAAAAGCAGTAATTCTGTACCGTTGGCCATTATAAATTGGGAAATACACTCGCTTTTCCACCATCAAAGACATGGCCATGGTATTGCGCAACTCACTTAATCCCACATGACCAATGACCTAAAATTAGTTGTGTTTAGTTATTTGCTCGGCAAATGCTATTTAACGTGAAACTTAAGTGAAAAAAACCAATTGTTGTAAAATTGGATAGTATCATACCGAACTTTTTGAAATAGAGCATCTCGGGCTCTATTTTTTTACCCCCCCCCCCAAAAAAAAGGGGGGGGGGGCTTTATTTCAAGGGTGCTCTAAATCAGGGGGAGGGGCTTTATTTTTTTTAGCTTACGTTTCGTCAATGCGATTTTATAAGAGAAAAAACCCATTGGGCACCAGAAATTTTGACTCACCAAAGATTTTGGTTATCATACTAAAAAAGAATTTAAAATTGTAAACCTTTAAAAAATTGGATCGCCTAAAAATCAGTAATATAAACCAAGCAATAAGCGTTTACATATTTTACCACATCGGTGATAAATTCTATAAAATAGAAGAAATAAATTACCATCTCTAAATTTATCTTGAAAGTAACCAAAGCATTGTCATCACACCCAGTGTTGTTTTGTAATTCGGCCCATTCATCAGGAAAAAATTCCAAGTACGATTTACTGGTCAACTGATCAAACTCCGTTTGCTTAGTACAGATGTGACCAGTACCAAGATAAGCAGAGATTGTGATCTGACGTACATCCCACGAGAAATAAATTTTCTTTTTCATCATCAAAACCCGATTATTAAGAGCAAAATGGAATAATTCTGCTACAGTAGTTCTTCCAACTTCCTGAAAATTAAATGTTGTATATATATATTCATATTTAAACATGCAAAACATGCGTTTTCAAATTTTATATTAAACCCTATAACAGACATAATAATATTTAATGTGTGATTAATCGGAAAAATTAGGTTTAAGCGATGTAACAGCAATATTTGCTCAAATATTTGCGCTCATTATTTTCTATTGTTAATAAGGCTCCCGGAAGAAAATGTGTCAGAAATAGATGTGTTCGTAATAGTGCTGTTCAAGACTCTCGTTCTCGAGTCTCGACTCGAGAAAAGAATCGGCTTTTTTGGTCTCGGTCTCGGGTTTTCAGTCTCGGTCTTCGAGACTCGAGACTTTTTGACACCCTAATGATTGGCTCTTGGAAAACTTAGATTTAATATATTTTTGGTAACTTTTGCATTTTACCCATATCACATGTTAGTTGCTTTTTCTTCAATTTTTCAAAAAATATGGAAAAATCAAAATAAATTTAATATTCTTTTGAATTTTTTAATGTAAATAAGAATCAAATATTTACATACACATATAAAAAATCCTATTTTGAAGATTATGGAGTAAATGTAATCTTTTAATAAATAAGGCCATAAAAGAGGTCCATTTTTAATTTTATCAAAAACAATAGGGGGGGGGACCCTTTTGTTTTGCAAAAATTTTTTTTTGATAGAAAACCGTGAAAATTTGTTCTACTGGGTTTTAGGAGTCGCTGATCACGAATTTGACATCTATTTTGACTAATTTATAATCCCGAACTCGAACTCGAACAAAATTTAAAATTTGAATTTTCTGATTTTTGTTCAAATTTAGGTTAGGAAATAGGAATTAGCAAAATAATTGACAGATTAGTGATCAGGGACCCAAAAAACCCCCGGGGCCAAATTTTCATAACCATACATAAAAAATTTTACAAACCAAAAGGGTCGCCTCTTTTGTTTTCACTTTTTGATAAAATTCAAAATGGACCTCTTTTAGACTAGCGCCAACATTTGCATTGTTCACTGGGCGACGCCTAAAACCCCGTTTTTCTTAAAAATAGGCTCAAAATCGCAAAATTTTGTCTTTTTTTGCCTAAATCTTTTAACAAAAAAGTCTCGGTCTCGATTCTCGACTCAAGAAAAGTCTCGGGTTTTTTGGGTTCAAGTCTCGGTCAATTGGCTAACAAATGCCAAATGCTTAATTATGTTTTTTTCAAGTCCAAACTATGAATCTTTTTTAATGTGTTATTCATTATTAGGGAAATGTCAAATTAGTTAGTTTTTAGGTTCTAAAAAACCCCCCAAAATAGGTGCAAAAAGTTCAAATTTAGAGGTGGAGCAGGATCGGCTTCTTTGTGTTTTTTTTGTGCCCATAGCAAAATCCACCTAGTTAGGAGGCCTCAAAAAATCTGAAAATTTACGTGCCTGAGGGCTTATTTTCAGCTTTATTGTCCATTTTAAATTATTTCCCAACTTTGTTCAATTTAATTGTTTTTTATTATTTTCACTAAAGAAAAATTAATAATTCTTTTTTATTTTTTCTCTGTTTTTTTTTTGTATAACGATATAAAATTTATTTAATTCAGACCACCCAAAATTAAGCAAATTAACTTTTTGCCTACCGTTCCATTTTCAAGTCGGAAATAGATTACAGGGATAGCATTAGCATGTTGCGACCAGAAATGTAGATTAATTTTCGCACATTGTTTCCCGTTGTATCTTTGAACAGCTCTTGTATCATAACTCTTTTTCATGACATGCCCCAAATAAGCTTTAGCTGTGAACGGTTCACCGTATCCGAAGCACACTGTCACATAAGGATCAGCATGCACAAATTGGAGAAAATGTGCCAGAAAAAGGCAGCAAAATGAAATCAGAAAGATGATGATGGTGTTCATATCTGTAAAAATTAGACATGAATGAAAACTTATTCAGTATATCCCTAAAAAAACTAATAATCCTGCTGGTGCATACCAGAAATCTAAATTTTAATTAATAATAAAATTCATTGGATTATTAGGGAATTTTTTTTGTTATTTACAAAAAGTTAATTTTTTGAAATTTGATAAGTCCATAATCCGGCTCAGGACCTCGCAAATTTTAAATCTCGGATTTGCGGGTAGCATTTTTGCGGAATTAATCCGCAGAAATTTCTGGTCTCAAGTAAAAACGATGGTATGACAAAATTAAAAGAATCCCGTTACAGAAACGAAATTCTAAATTTTCAATCATGGATTTATAAGTTAAAAAATTAATAAATTTTAATTCGTGACTTAAAAAATAGGAATCTTTAATGCTAAAATAGAAAATCAGGGATAGTATAAATTCTAAGGAAAATATATAAATCTCGAAAAATTTAACGAGCAAAAAAATTCCGTTTTTTATAAAAAGTGAAAAGAAATTCCGCTTCCGACTTATATTTTCTGATTTTCGATATTATTGCGCCGCATTTCTGATTTCCTAAAAATTTATAGGCTTGTCAGTAATTCCTTTTCCGAAATTTTTGAGAAAAAGTCGTAAATGGCAGCAGTTACAAAAATTAAAATTTAACACTTTAAAGTGAAATTTCAGATTTGAAATGATTTATACGTAGGGCTTCGATTTTTAGGTTTTTACCTATTTTTTCCTGAGCCCCCCGTGGCTTGAAATGCACGAAAAACATGTTGTTTTGGGCTGTTGTTAAGCTACTTTTCGAGTTATTAGCACCTATTTTCTAGTTTTTTAGTAACTAAAAACTATAAAATTTTTGAAAAAAACTATTTTCAACTATTCGACGTTTTGCACAAAATTATTAACAAAAATGCAATAAAAACGAAAAAACACCCCCTAAGAATCGACCCTAATATTCTTAAAACATACCCCTAAGAAATGAATTGAAAATTTATTTATTTATATTCTTGACGAATATTTTTGATTTTAAAAATTATGTATCTCATTAATGATTTGGCATAATATTTTTGCTTTTTGAAGAAATTTTTGATTTTATACCCCCCTAAATTCGGAACTTTTTGGTACCTATTTTCCCATTTTTAGCACCCATTTTGGGGGTTTTTAGAACCTAAAACCTACCTATTTTGGCCGTTTTTAGCACCTAAAACCTACCTATTTTGGCAGTTTTTAGCACCTAAAAATCGCAGCCCTATTTATATGTAATTAGTTTTTAAAAGTAAATCAATTTTCTATTAGCGCAATAAAAAAACATGACAAAAATCCCCTTCCGAATAGGAAAAAATTCCCAACCTAAGGAATGGAAGAATTTTTGAAACTTAAAAAATAAGGAATGTAAGTGAATTTACAGTATTTTGTGTGTACACCGGTACCTGAAAAGCGAGGTTTTTTAAATTTATTAGGCCTGAACTTCGAAAATAAAAGTTTAAAACAACCAAGGAATATTTTGTCCTAAGGGTTTACCTATGCTTTCAAATAAATTGAAAAATTATTATAAAATGAATTGAGATTCTTAAAAAAAATTAGATGATGCTTTTTGCTAGTTTTCACTTCCCTTTTTATACATACTATATTAGTCATTAAAATCAATGAGTAGATTATGCAAAAAATGATGCCAAATTTATTTCTGCAAAAATTCGGCAAAAATAATGCATTTCCTACTGAAAAATGAGAAACAAAATCAATTTGGATGACATCTGCAAAATTTAATGCATAATAAATTAATGAAAATAATTGAATTCCCTACTTAAAAAATTAGAATGACCAAAATAATGCAAAATTTAATGCATTAAATTAACGAAAATAAATAAATTCCCTACTTAAAAATTAGCCATGCCAAAAATTATACTAAATTTAATGCTTAAAAAAGTAGACAATCAAATCATTGGGATGACGTGCAAAATTAATTCTCCAAAATTTGGCAAAAATAATGCATTTTCCACTTAAAAAATGGGGGTGACAAAAATATGCAAAATTTATGTAGAAAATAGCAATAGTAACTTTATTTTTCAAAAAAAAAAGAAGTAAGAAATAGATAAATAACGGTTAGCTTTAATGAAAATACAATTTCATGCTCGGATTCAAATTCCTTGGCAGTGAAATTTTTGCCAGTTCCTTACGGTAGCGCCGGTACTAGAAAAACCGGTACCTGTACGAAAAACGGTAATTAACGGCCGGTACCGGAACTGATACCATGCTACTCAAGTAATGATAGGGCTTACATTTTTAGTCTTTTACCTATTTTTTCTGAACTCGGAGTGGCCTGAAATGCATGAAAACATGTTTTTTGGGTGGTTGTTAATAGAGGTGCGCCGTGACTGAAAAAACCCGTGAACCGTGAATCGTGATCGTGAATTTGAGTGCAATTTGTGCACAGATTTTGTCCAAAAAAATGACAAAATTTTGCAACTGATCCAAATTTTTTAAGAAAAATAGGAATTTTTGGGTAAAGCGCCGCCGAAGAAAGTTTTTGAAAGTTTTTTGGATGTGTCAACAGATTTTGGCCAAAAAATAACTTTATTTCGAACGAATTTTTTAAAGAAAATTAAAATTCCAAACTTGTTTTTTTCTGACAGATTTGTTAAACATATTCACACAATTCACAAAATGTATAACACCGCGCAGGTCATTAGCGGGAGGGGGAATTGAAAATTAAAGAATTTTTTTTTAATTTAGATTTTTTTTGAGTTTTTCTATATGCAAATGGAAAAATTCGTCAAACAAGCGATTGCTGAAGGTGTTCAACTTTTTAAAAAGAGATAATGAGTTGGTAAGTCAGTGATTTCAGGGGGTTATCATTTGAATAGAACCCTTAATCAGGTCAACTGATCACTTCGGAGCTAATCAATCAATCACCATCAAAAACTGATCATGATTGCTTCTTAAAAAGAAGCCACCAAAAACTCTATTCGTTTTTTTGTTCAATTAAAAAACCAATTATCTGTCAAAAAAAGGTCCCATCCCCAACAGGGCTGCACGCAATTACGAATTACCGAAATTACGACATTTTTGGGCCCCTTAATTACGGGTTACGGATTTTTTGCGATTTTCCATACTTTTTTCTATAAGGCTACATCCTATTTTGGGGTTTTCGCCTAGAAAATGATGGCGTCCCTTTTTTTGTCGCTTCGCACATATATTTTTTTCTCATATTTTAGTTTTTTTTTTTGATTAGCAATATTTAAATCCAACCCTAAACACAGACTTCGTAAATCAAATGACCCCTAAAATTCAAAATGCATCACTAGAATCGCTTTTTTTTGAAACTTTTTAAAGTCTCACCGTAATTACCCTTAATTACGGATTCCCTAATTGAAAATTCAGTTACGTGTAGCCCTGGCTCGCAAATCTAAAATTAGTCAAATGATTGATTGTTCACCAAATATAGCAACAAAATAGTTTATGCAACAATAAGCCAAAAATGGCATCAACAGAGCAACAAATCAATGAATGAATGCTAGCGGAACTTCATCCGAGCCCTCAAAAGCTCAGCAGTTCATTGGAAGTTGGAGCTCGTATTGCTTTTCATTCACATCCATGTATTTAAGAAAGTCGCCGCCGTATTTCTTTTCATAGTTGGAGCATTTGGAGCATGCTTGTTGGATGATGAGATGCAGGAGAAGGCTGGCCGAGAAGTGGCCACAAAGGAGGACTTGGACAAAGCGATGCGGGAGCTGAAACAGCAGCTCACAGTTGAAATTCGCGGGGCAGTACAAGCATTGCACGACAAAATTGTGCCACAATTGGCAGAACAATCAAAGACCATTGTGGCAATGATAGAGGCGCTTGATGAATGCACGGTGAATTTGGAAATGCAGAAAAGTGTGGCGGGCAGCAGCCCGCAAAACGAGAGCCCAAAGCCTAAGGGAGATTTGCCACCCCAACAGAAGGTGTTGGAATTGCCACGGGAAAATGGCATCGCGGTGGTGCGCAAAAATGGCCAAACTGACAGCAAAAATGGGCAAATAGAGCGCCGAAATGGCCCAGCTGAGTGCAGTGGCCAAACTGAACGAAGAAATGGCCAAGGGGAATGCGGTGGTCAAATTGAGTGCAGTGGCCAAGGCGAACGAAAAAACGGCCAAATTGAATGCAGAAATGGCCAAGTTGAGTGCCACGGGCCAGCTGAATGCAAAAATGGGCATGGGCGAGGAGGATGGAATGGACGAAGCCGCTCGGGTCCGTATTGGAACGGAAAGCCCCGTTTTTTGAAACCGCAAAAACGAATGAACCCCGTGGTGAGAGAAAATGAAAAGTTTGGTGGTCATTTTATGGGGCAAAATTTCCCAAATTCCCCTTTGGAATTTGGTTGGTTCTAGACAAGGGTTGAACCCACTGGGGACACAACAATAGTAATAAAAATATTTTCGATATTCTTCCGAAAAAGCCCGGAGAGGGATTTTGTGGGATCTCCCAAGCCACAATCACGCATTTTTTGGAAAATGCGGGATAAGTGGTTAACCCTGCGGGATCCCGTCCCACAAAGCAATTTTGATTTCCAATCCCGCAGCGTATCCGAAATTTGAAATTTCCGGGCTCTACAAAAAAAAAGTATTAAACTTTGAATGTTTTTGCACGATTTTAATTAGTGTAAAATTTTCTTGATAATTTTTTCAAAATTGTTCACTAATTACTGAACCAACATAAACATTTCTTTTTTATTAAAACTTACATAAAATTTTTGGTACAAAATTTGCAAATTTTTTTCAAAAAATGCAATTTTTGTACATTTCATTTGCTGAATAACAAGAAAAGGAAAATTTAAAAAATGTTTTTTTATCAACACGCCAAAAATGGCATCAACTAAGCAATGAAAATGACATCTGACAAAGTCAAATACATAAAGCCGTTCTGCTGCTGGTTTGCTTTCTACACTCATCTCCATCACTAATCTCATCAGGTTGATTCATCGGCAAAGTCTAAAGCATTATCAGTATCACGCAATTCAGCTACTGTAGTTTTGTCATATGACGTCTGAAAAAGAGAAATTAGAAAAATTTACGGTGTATATATTTTTTGTTAGATTTAAATTTTATACAATTACAGAAAAATTGACAAAATAAAAATTTAACGCATTGAATTTTTTGGAAACTTTCTATAGACAGGTGCCAACTATTTTCTGAATAGATTTACAATAAATTAAAATAAATTTAAAGCAATTTTAATCGCAAATTGGAAAAGTTCATCTCAAATTTGTGAAAAAAGCGACATTGATCATTTTTTGGGCAATATCTGCTAAGAAATTGGTCAAATTTCATAAAATTTCCCGGCGACGCCTATCAGCGCAGCGCAGCGCCACCCAACAAAAATAGTTAAATCATAAAAAGCGCAGCTATAATAATTACAGAAATTGTCTATTAAAGTTTTATGCTTACGACGCCATGAGATGTGCGAACATGGAAAACAATCTGATCATTGTCATTCATTCCGTTCCACTCATTAGGATCAATTTCCAAATATTGTTTCGATTCAACATCTTCCGTCGTGGTTTGTCCAAGATTAAATTTGCGCGTTTGTGTTGCTATAACATTGGCATGACTACCATAAATGAAATACACTTTCTTTTTTGCTGCCTGCGAACTTTGGAGAAAATTGGCCAAAAAAATGCCGAAGAACAGAAGAAGAATAAGGGACGTGTTCATCTGCTGAAAACTTATTGTTTCTCGTCACTGATTATTGCTTATGTGGGGTTTAATTGTACAAAATTTAGCTGGGCTTAAGCTGAATGAAAAATGTGAAAAAATTCATTTAACAAGCTTTGACGCTAATCAAAAAGAGCCAATTACGCCAACCCTCGATCAGATCACCCCCTAATTAATAATGATTTTAAAATGGCTTGAAACTGTAAAAATTCTGAAAATTTCAAGGAAAAAATCTGAAAAGGCTGTACAAAATTTTAACTGAATTTTTGGAAAAAAATGAAATCCTTTCTTTTAAGCCCTGTAATTAAACTCTATTAATTTTTGAAAAAATATGAAATGCTTAGCAATGCTTGGGGTTTTGGAAAATTGTGATTTTGTATGGAAAAAAAAAATCCCATTTATATATATTCTTATGTTTTTGAAGTATGTTATGCGCGGTGCCAGGTCGTTTCCTAAAAACTGCCAAAAACTGAAAAAAAAATTTCTGTTTTTTAATAAATTTATGTTAGTTGTTTGCCAACGCAAATAATATAAAAATTAATAAATAATAATTTTACGCCGTTGTTTGCCAACACTAAATTAAAAATCTAATATTTAATTTTTTTTTTATATTTCTTTTCCTAAAATTATTTTTTATATGAAACTATTTTAGTGCTTTTTGACAGCATTGAAAATATCAAAAAACATATCAAGTCGGTTACTCTGATGTTTCCTCACTGAAAAAATAATTAAAGAATATGCTAAATATTTTAAAATTTTTTGAATTTGTGCCAAATGGTATGAAATTATTCATATAAAATAATCCAATGTGTCATGTTGTCCCGCACATTATTGGTATTAATCCAGCAAAGAGTTGTTGTAAATTGGTATCTTGTTGGAAAATTTTCATAAAAAATTATAGTTTTTTTTCTAAAGATAAAAAAAGCACTCTCAACCGACTTAGAGTGCAACAGACGACATTCCAATTCCCCAAATCGTGTTGGGGACCAAATCAACTTTAATCACTTAAGAGACCAGCATCTCACTTTGACTAGTGAAATTAATTGTCAGAAGTTAAAAATAAGATATTGAGGCCTTTAGTTTTGCGTCTCTGTTCCATGTTTTCATAAATTTTTTAAAGAAATTTTTTTCCAGAGATTGTCCCGCTAATGTCCGTCCGCAAATGTCCCACTACGCTCCAATTACGCAACTTTAACAGATCACCCTCCTTAATGATGTGTGTGAAAACCCCTGCCCTTTAATGATAATCACCTGATCTAAAGATTTGATGTTTTTATTAATGCTAGTTTTTCTTTAGTCTTTCCAATGCACTTAAGTCCCACACAGTCATAATGCCATGCCTCGGCTATGCCAGACAATAACCCATATTTTGCAAATGCCATCCATCCCTTTTTATTCAAATAATTAATTTGGGGTGGGGAACAAGTTCTGTCACAGCGGGGAATTGAAGGCTAAATTTTCAAAACATACCGACTTTGCATGAGTTAATTTTAAAACCCAAAAATTTTTGAGATTATTTAGAATACGATTTATTAGTCAGTTTTGTTTTTAATTAAATTAAAATTTGATTTAAATCCATTTTAAATTATATTTTAGTACATATTTTTGGCATTCTCGGTGTTTTTAGGCGAATATGAATTTTAGGGGGTTTTTATGCACATTTCAAGTACATCTTTTGCGTTTTACAGAATTTCCTGCAATAAAAAACCATGCTATCTTTTTCCTGAAAGCCGGCATCGAAAAGCCGGTATAAAATTCTAAATTAATGGAAGCTAAATTTTCTCCGACCATTTCTTACGGCATTCTTTTTTTGGAAATCCCATTAATTATTTTGTTTTTCAACAACAACTATGAAATAATTTTAAATTACTATATTTATTTATTTATTATGGTGGCTAACTTAGTGAGATGTTAACTGTCCAAGATTCTATTCAGAAAAATGTTATAGAAAATTTCTTGGTACAAAACTAAAGAAGCATCAATCATTCATTGTACAGGATACACAATAAGTATACTTAATATTTTCAGGCCTTATGCCAGTGTCTTCGACCTAAGTTTTGTGATGCCAATTTTGAATGAAAAATTAATATAAAAATTTATCCAAGAAGCCAAACAACAATCCCCCAAATCTGAAATCTGAGGCATCACAATAAATTGGTATCAGAGAACAATCATCTGCTAATGTCATCGCACCAATTCGTTTTCCGTTTCGCTTTCTCATCCCGTCACATGATGGTAATTACCGTTAGCATCATCTTTGAAAAATCCATTCGTCCCCAGTCCCAGCCCCTGCAACACGTGAAACGGTGCGGGAATAATCCGATCAAATTCAATTGTCTTCATGAGCGGTGCCTTGACAATTCCCATCGTGCTGGACCGAACTGCGGCTGTTGCTTTCTCTCCGTTTTCCACTGCCTTGGCGAATTGTTCTGACTGTTGCGTTGTCTGCGGGATTGTCCGGGTTTGACACTGCCATCCCTCAGTGAGCATCTGATCACGATGACAATTGCAGATGGGCGATGGAAATGAAGTCACTGCTGATCCGCAATGACCGATCAGTGCCCACACAAAGCTCACATCACCTCCGATAAACCTTCAGACAATTTAAAAAAAATTTACCACTTAATCGGTCTGTTGATCAATGCATTCATTTGATCAATTTGGGGCCAGAGAAGAGCACCATAATGTTCCAAATTTTCCCTGGTGTCTTTGGCCGGGAAAACTACACCAATGAAATGGTTGGAAGCAGAGTTGTTTCGAAGTGCTTGGCCGAAACTGATGGTCAATTTGGTAAAGCCTCGGCCGTGGTCCCCGCTCAGTTTGATCAACAATTCGTCGTCGAAGCTGATCACTTGTCCTTGCCCGAACTGAGCCGAAATTCCAAAGCGGCCTTGACATCGAGACACACAAATCCAACACCAGCTGTTGTTTCAATTTTTTGATAATGTAATGGCGCACAAATTTTTTGCTTGATAACCAAAACCTAAAAAAATGAACAAAATCTCCCTAATTTTTCTAACTTTTTTAAGCGGTGGAAGAAAATCAATTTCGGAGCTGATCAGTCGAAATGTGCGCTTCAGTCTTTCGTATGCTTTTTGTGTGCCAACGAGGCAGAGAATCAGTAGGCCGTCTGCTACATCAATTGCTTCGCTTTGTCGTCGTTGGCTTTTCTGGGGGGTGTAATGGGCAAATTTGTGCCGAACTTCCCGACTGATCCGTTCGAGGGACGCCCGGCTGGCCGAACGTGATCTTTCCCGGTTTATTACAGTGGCGATTTCTGCAGCCAATTTGCGACGTAAGGTGCGTTGCAAATGATCAACTTTTTTTTGGGTCGTCCTGTTGGAGTTGCTAAAATTAAAAAAGAGATTTTGAAAAAGTTGAAGGAGGTTTTGTTTTCACTCACTTTTGCTGGTGGTTGGTGTCGCCGTTGGGGGTGCCGCACATTGCTCCAGCTGGCGACGCAGATCACTGATCAGCGCTTCTCTGTTGCGCACTTGGTCCCGCAAAAACTTTATGGTGTCGTCCCGGTCCTTGAGCTGCTTCTCCAGCTGTTCGATGTGCGGTGATCGCTCGTCGATGGCGAGCGGTGGCGGTGTCATCTCTCCGGTGTCCATCCATTGACGCGGCGGATGTTGACGGAAACGGCACCAAATCGCCGATTGGTGTGGCAGGTGTCGACGGCAGCGGGTCGTCGAATTCCAAAATTTCCTCGTCCATCTCCGGCGTTGGCACTGGTCCTGGAGTTGGTGGCGTCGGCTCCATCGCTTCTCCGGCCGATGCAGCAGATGTTGACGGCCCTTCTTCGTCCTGCTGTGGCGTTTCGGCATTGGAATTCGGCTGTGGAGCGGCTGAAATTTAAAAAAAAATGATTTTTTTTAAATGGTGAAAAAACTCACTTTTCTTGGCCAAATAGGCTTGTCTCGCCTTGGCCGTCTGCGCTTTTCTCAGGTCTTGCTTTTGCCACCGCTTTTGTGCCGCTTTTTTGTTTTGCAGCTTACTTATTAATTTTCTTTTAGCCATAAAATATATTAAAAATAAAATTTACTAATTTTGAATATATAAATTTTGATCTAGCGCATAAACAAAAATACTTTTTGGATTAATCGATGCAGATTTTTTTCTCTATCGATTTGCAAAATTTGGTGTGGATTTAACAAGCAGGGAAAAAGTTAAACAGGATGAAGTGAATGTTGTTTTTCCTAATAATGAAAATATTAGATAGTACGCCAAAAGGAGAGAAAAATAAGAGAGAAAAAGATGATTGTATTTTTCTCTGCACTCTCTCTTTATTGACACATGTCTCGTTTTTTGACTCGGTGAGTATGTGAGGAAAATGCAAAAAAAAAAGGTAAACAAAAATTAACGGCATGAAATTTTTATATTTTCTTTTTTAATTTATGTATATCTAAATTTTATTCGTATAATTAAATTCATTGACACCGATTTAGGTATATAATTACATTTAATTATTTATTTTATCAATCACTGAGTTTTTTTGTGGATCGACCTAGCACCATTTTTTTTTTGCTATTTTTGGGGGGGGGGGTGAAAATTTGTTATAAAATTTTACGATTTTACACTCCTAAATTTGAAACTTTTTGGCACCTTTTTTCTCATTTTTAGCAACTATTTTGGTTTTTTTTTAATGACCCCCAAAATTTGCAGGAAATAACAGAAAAACAAAAAATTAAAAAGTTTTTATTATAAAGCCAAAAATGGCACCAACAGCAAAGCAAAATGAATCAATCCTAGCGGAATTTCATCAAAAGCCATAAATAACATCAGCTGATCAATTCTTTTACAGTTGTGGATAATAGGGTTCTTTTACAGTGAGTGGATAAGGATAATAGGTGGATGTTAATCCGTCGGCTTTTTCGTATTTGAAAGGCTCCATATATTTTCGATGTCCATTTGAAAAATCTATTTCGGCATAATTCTCGTCATTCGGCCAATCATTAATTGCTTGAAGTATTGCCAGTGTCACGGTCCCAATAGGTAGCTGAAAATGATAAATATTTGTTTAAATGTGAAATACAAAAAGCATACAAAAGTCAAAAAAGCGTTTGACGTTTACAGACCATAAAAACAAATAGTTTTTAAATCATATAAACATTCTGGGAGGTTTTCGGGATCGGTTGGTCACGAATCTACATCCTTTTCGACCAATTTCGGATTTGAATTCGAACAAAAAGTCGAAAATTCAGATTTTTCAAAAAAAAAAATTCGTTTTACGATGCGAAATAACAAAAGTTCAGCACAAAAAACCCAAATTTTTTTTTAAAAGCCAAAATTTTTTGTATAAAATTTTGCAAAAAAAAATGTTTTCAACAAAATGCAAATTCTTCTCGTTCATTTGTTTAGGTACCTTAGCTCCATCTTTGAAAATGATTTCTTCATTGGCGTCTAGACCCAGCTTAACACACTCATCTAAAACATCGTTAATCATCAAAAATTGTTTGCCATTATCGTATAATAATAATTGGTCCTCCTCCTTCTCCGTTTTTCGCTTATAAATTTCGGTTTCATTTCCGTCAGATTTACGATAAACAAAAATTTCAAGCGCTTCATCACTGCTTTTGAAATAAATTTTACGCGGTTTCGCTTCTTGCTTTTTTGCCTGATTTTCTACGGCATTTGAACTTTTCTTTACTACCACCATCTTTTTTGCCTTCTTCATTCCCTCTTTCATCTTGTCCAAAAGATTTCCTCCATTTGGCATTCCTTGGGCAAAATGGGCCAAAAAGCAAAATGCCAACAGCAGAAAAATGGTCGGATTCATAGGCTTAAGAATTAGAGGATTAAATCCTTAAATGGCGTATACTGAATGAGGGTTGTCTTCTGCTTTTTTTATAAATCTGATTTTAAATTTCAAAATCCGCTTGGTTAAAAAATAATAAAAAATTTTACATTTTTATAAATAAAATTAATTTTTGAAATTTTCCATGCTAATAGCGAAATTTTGGGCCTATAGGAATACGAAGAAAGCTTAATTTAGCTAATCTGAGAAATGTTAGTTCGATGATTTCTTTTTGAAAAATGCGCAGGTTAAAAGACTTCACGAAAAGACTGAACACCAATTTATTGAAATTTTTTTTCCATTTTATTATAAATATTTTAAAAAACAAATCAAAAAATAGAGAAAAATGTAATGCTTAGCAATCAATGCTTGGGTTTTGGAAAATTGTGATTTTGTAAGGCCCTAAAAGCCTATATATATATATATATGCACATTTTGTGTTTTGAGGTATATTATAATCGGCGCCCGGAAATGCGTCAGTGGATGATCATTGTAAAAAACATATTTTGGCCAAACAAACAAAAAAAAATGGAAAACTAATATTATACTTTGGGCAAACTCTCATCAGTAGGGCTGCCAATTTTATGTAAATACATTTTTTTCTCAATGGTCTGAGTCTTCATGAGCGGTGCCTTGACAATTCCCATCGTGCTGGACCGAACTGCGGCTGTTGCTTTCTCTCCGTTTTCCACTGCCTTGGCGAATTGTTCTGACTGTTGCGTTGTCTGCGGGATTGTCCGGGTTTGACACTGCCATCCCTCAGTGAGCATCTGATCACGATGACAATTGCAGATGGGCGATGGAAATGAAGTCACTGCTGATCCGCAATGACCGATCAGTGCCCACACAAAGCTCACATCACCTCCGATAAACCTTCAGACAATTTAAAAAAAATTTACCACTTAATCGGTCTGTTGATCAATGCATTCATTTGATCAATTTGGGGCCAGAGAAGAGCACCATAATGTTCCAAATTTTCCCTGGTGTCTTTGGCCGGGAAAACTACACCAATGAAATGGTTGGAAGCAGAGTTGTTTCGAAGTGCTTGGCCGAAACTGATGGTCAATTTGGTAAAGCCTCGGCCGTGGTCCCCGCTCAGTTTGATCAACAATTCGTCGTCGAAGCTGATCAAATTGTCCTTGCCCGAACTGAGCCGAAATTCCAAAGCGGCCTTGACATCGAGACACACAAATCCAACACCAGCTGTTGTTTCAATTTTTTGATAATGTAATGGCGCACAAATTTTTTGCTTGATAACCAAAACCTAAAAAAATGAACAAAATCTCCCTAATTTTTCTAACTTTTTTAAGCGGTGGAAGAAAATCAATTTCGGAGCTGATCAGTCGAAATGTGCGCTTCAGTCTTTCGTATGCTTTTTGTGTGCCAACGAGGCAGAGAATCAGTAGGCCGTCTGCTACATCAATTGCTTAGCTTTGTCGTCGTTGGCTTTTCTGGGGGTGTAATGGGCAAATTTGTGCCGAACTTCCCGACTGATCCGTTCGAGGGACGCCCGGCTGGCCGACGTGATCTTTCCCGGTTTATTACAGTGGCGATTTCTGCAGCCAATTTGCGACGTAAGGTGCGTTGCAAATGATCAACTTTTTTTTGGGTCGTCCTGTTGGAGTTGCTAAAATTAAAAAAGAGATTTTGAAAAAGTTGAAGGAGGTTTTGTTTTCACTCACTTTTGCTGGTGGTTGGTGTCGCCGTTGGGGGTGCCGCACATTGCTCCAGCTGGCGACGCAGATCACTGATCAGCGCTTCTCTGTTGCGCACTTGGTCCCGCAAAAACTTTATGGTGTCGTCCCGGTCCTTGAGCTGCTTCTCCAGCTGTTCGATGTGCGGTGATCGCTCGTCGATGGCGAGCGGTGGCGGTGTCATCTCTCCGGTGTCCATCCATTGACGCGGCGGATGTTGACGGAAACGGCACCAAATCGCCGATTGGTGTGGCAGGTGTCGACGGCAGCGGGTCGTCGAATTCCAAAATTTCCTCGTCCATCTCCGGCGTTGGCACTGGTCCTGGAGTTGGTGGCGGCGGCTCCATCGCTTCTCCGGCCGATGCAGCAGATGTTGACGGCCCTTCTTCGTCCTGCTGTGGCGTTTCGGCATTGGAATTCGGCTGTGGAGCGGCTGAAATTTAAAAAAAATGATTTTTTTTTAAAATGGTGAAAAAACTCACTTTTCTTGGCCAAATAGGCTTGTCTCGCCTTGGCCGTCTGCGCTTTTCTCAGGTCTTGCTTTTGCCACCGCTTTTGTGCCGCTTTTTTGTTTTGCAGCTTATAAAATTTACTAATTTTGAATATATAAATTTTGATCTAGCGCATAAACAAAAATACTTTTTGCATTAATCGATGCAGATTTTTTTCTCTATCGATTTGCAAAATTTGGTGTGGATTTAACAAGCAGGGAAAAAGTTAAACAGGATGAAGTGAATGTTGTTTTTCCTAATAATGAAAATATTAGATAGTACGCCAAAAGGAGAGAAAAATAAGAGAGAAAAAGAGATTGTATTTTTCTCTGCACTCTCTCTTTATTGACACATGTCTCGTTTTTTGACTCGGTGAGTATGTGAGGAAAATGCAAAAAAAAAGGTAAACAAAAATTAACGGCATGAAATTTTTATATTTTCTTTTTTAATTTATGTATATCTAAATTTTATTCGTATAATTAAATTCATTGACACCGATTTAGGTATATAATTACATTTAATTATTTATTTTATCAATTACTGAGTTTTTTTGTGGATCGACCTAGCACCATTTTTTTTTTTGCTATTTTTGGGGGGGGGGTGAAAATTTGTTATAAAATTTTACGATTTTACACTCCTAAATTTGAAACTTTTTGGCACCTTTTTTCTCATTTTTAGCAACTATTTTGGTTTTTTTTTAATGACCCCCAAAATTTGCAGGAAATAACAGAAAAACAAAAAATTAAAAAGTTTTTATTATCAAGCCAAAAATGGCACCAACAGCAAAGCAAAATGAATCAATCCTAGCGGAATTTCATCAAAAGCCATAAATAACATCAGCTGATCAATTCTTTTACAGTTGTGGATAATAGGGTTCTTTTACAGTGAGTGGATAAGGATAATAGGTGGATGTTAATCCGTCGGCTTTTTCGTATTTGAAAGGCTCCATATATTTTCGATGTCCATTTGAAAAATCTATTTCGGCATAATTCTCGTCATTCGGCCAATCATTAATTGCTTGAAGTATTGCCAGTGTCACGGTCCCAATAGGTAGCTGAAAATGATAAATATTTGTTTAAATGTGAAATACAAAAAGCATACAAAAGTCAAAAAAGCGTTTGACGTTTACAGACCATAAAAACAAATAGTTTTTAAATCATATAAACATTCTGGGAGGTTTTCGGGATCGGTTGGTCACGAATCTACATCCTTTTCGACCAATTTCGGATTTGAATTCGAACAAAAAGTCGAAAATTCAGATTTTTCAAAAAAAAAATTCGTTTTACGATGCGAAATAACAAAAGTTCAGCACAAAAAACCCAAATTTTTTTTTAAAAGCCAAAATTTTTTGTATAAAATATTGCAAAAAAAAATGTTTTCAACAAAATGCAAATTCTTCTCGTTCATTTGTTTAGGTACCTTAGCTCCATCTTTGAAAATGATTTCTTCATTGGCGTCTAGACCCAGCTTAACACACTCATCTAAAACATCGTTAATCATCAAAAATTGTTTGCCATTATCGTATAATAATAATTGGTCCTCCTCCTTCTCCGTTTTTCCCTTATAAATTTCGGTTTCATTTCCGTCAGATTTACGATAAACAAAAATTTCAAGCGCTTCATCACTGCTTTTGAAATAAATTTTACGCGGTTTCGCTTCTTGCTTTTTTGCCTGATTTTCTACGGCATTTGAACTTTTCTTTACTACCACCATCTTTTTTGCCTTCTTCATTCCCTCTTTCATCTTGTCCAAAAGATTTCCTCCATTTGGCATTCCTTGGGCAAAATGGGCCAAAAAGCAAAATGCCAACAGCAGAAAAATGGTCGGATTCATAGGCTTAAGAATTAGAGGATTAAATCCTTAAATGGCGTACACTGAATGAGGGTTGTCTTCTGCTTTTTTTATAAATCTGATTTTAAATTTCAAAATCCGCTTGGTTAAAAAATAATAAAAAATTTTACATTTTTATAAATAAAATTAATTTTTTTTTTCCATGCTAATAGCGAAATTTTGGGCCTATAGGAATACGAAGAAAGCTTAATTTAGCTAATCTGAGAAATGTTAGTTCGATGATTTCTTTTTGAAAAATGCGCAGGTTAAAAGACTTCACGAAAAGACTGAACACCAATTTATTGAAATTTTTTTTCCATTTTATTATAAATATTTTAAAAAACAAATCAAAAAATAGAGAAAAATGTAATGCTTAGCAATCAATGCTTGGGTTTTGGAAAATTGTGATTTTGTAAGGCCCTAAAAGCCTATATATATATATGCACATTTTGTGTTTTGAGGTATATTATAATCGGCGCCCGGAAATGCGTCAGTGGATGATCATTGTAAAAAACATATTTTGGCCAAACAAACAAAAAAAATGGAAAACTAATATTATACTTTGGGCAAACACTCATCAGTAGGGCTGCCAATTTTATGTAAATACATTTTTTTCTCAATGGTCTGAATAGTAGGAAAAATATCTTATTTTTGGTATTTGCGTATAAAAATCGGTTCTTTTATTTGCATATTTTTGCATATTTGAAGAAATGAAAACTCTCTCAAAAATTCATCTCCAAAATTTTTTTTTTTACACAGGAATTTTTGATTTTAAAAGTTAGGTATGTATTTTAATACTGATTTGCAGTGATGCAAAAAATATGCAAATGCATTTTTTTCCTGGATTCTATGTAGTCTAATTAGTAGGAAAACAGCTTCTTTTTGGTATTTGTACTTTTACACCAACTTGACCAGATCACTCCTTCATGGTGATCTAAAAATCCGAAAATGGCTTGAAATCCGTAAATTTTCCGAAAAAATTTCAGCCCGGATTTTGAGACATATGCCTATATTTTTTTTGCTAACTTGCTATGGCCTAATACGCACGAAAAACGAGTTTTTAATGATGTAAGAGACTTTTTTGATCATTATCAAAAGTTATATAAATAGGAATTTTTCAGAATTTTGGGTAAGCTGTGAAATAGTTTTTCAAGTTTGAGTCAAGACTTTTTTCCGACCCTTTTTTTGGTTTTGCGCCGAAACGACCCTTGCGCCGAAACGACACTGCGCCGAAACGGCTGCGCCGAAACGGTTGCGCCGAAACGGTCGCGCCGAAACGGTCGCGCCGAAACGATACAGACTCGCATATTTTGCCATTTTTGGGTACTTTTCCGTTTGGGGGCCCCACATTTATTCAAATTAAAAAACGTCTATAAAAGGCGCGATGAATATTCAAAAATAGCGCTTCAGCTATTTTGGAGTGGTCTACGTCAGTTGGGCGCTCATGGTTGGGCGCTCACGTTTGGGCGCGCACGGTTGGGCACCAGAATGTTTTTCCAATATAACTTTCTATAACTTTTTTCATTGACATCCAAATCCAACATTATTGGTATCATTCGAAAGCTTAAGAAACTTTTTCTAAGCTATTGCTTCGCGATTAGACAAATACCAAACAAGTTATAAATGAAAATTGCAAAAAACTCGAAAATTTGAAGTTTTTTCTTAATAAAAATTTTTCCAGGCATGAAAATCTTTTCGCTTTTTGTAAGACTAATATAGCATGTTATGAGCTTTCGAGATAAAAAAGCTATATTGGAAAAACTTGCTGGCGCCCAACCGTGCGCGCCCAAACGTGAGCGCCCAAACGTGAGCGCCCAACTGACGGGTTCCGATTTTGGAGTCATAAAAGCAAGAATTTGGATCAATTATAATCGAATGGATCCGCATAGCGCGCGCTTTTTGTTGACGTTTTTTAATTTAAATAAATGTGGGACCCCCAAACGGAAAAGTACCATTTTTTGTACATATTTTAAGACTTTTTGCATATTTTGCCATTTTTGGTCAATTTTCCGATTTGAATATCGCTTAGGAAAAAAAATTTTTTGATTATGCCAAAAAATTAAATCCAAATCTGAATGAAAGGGCGTGTGGGCCAACAGCAAGGGCGTAGGCAGGGGGGGGGCTGAGGAAAAAGTAAAAATTTCAGTAAATTTTTTTGAAATTTTAAACAATTTCTTAACAAAATTGCATCAAAAATTTTCCCGGCGGCGCCTACCGGCACCGCCGGACCCCCATTTTACCAAATTTTTGAAAAATGGAGACCAAAATGGCAATAAATAGTAATTTTTTGGCGAAAAACGGCGAAAAATTTTGTAAAATACACCCCCCATAATTCGGGATTTCAAAAAACGAAAAATGCACCCCTAAAAACCGAATTTTTACTTCAGCCCCCCCCCCCCTCTGGCGGTTATAGGACATTTGCGGTCCGGACATTTGCGGCCCGGACATTTGCGGCCTGCTGGAAATCGGACATTTGCGGCCCGACAAATGCGGTCGGACTTTTGCGGTCCGGACATTTGCGGCCCATTTCTTAAGGGCCATTTTCGGACATTTTCGGCCCGGACATTTGCGGCCTGCTGGGAATCGGACATTTGCGGCCAACGAAACGCCAAATTATTATTTTTTTCAAATTAATTATACAAAATATTTATTATCTTGACGCATTTCACCCATTATTTTGTTCAATGACTTTTAATAATTTTCAATTAACTTTTCAAACTTTGTTAACTTTTCACAATTTAACTACTTAATTTCAAAGAGCTTGCTGAAGGCTCCAACCAGCACATTTATTTTTCCCAAAAAACTAGATGTGTACCAATAAATAGAGAGTGCAGAGAAAAAAACATCTCTCTTTTTGGCGTACTATTTCTTTATCTCTGTTAATAAAGAAAAACCGAATTTACTTCGCTCTATCGAACTTTTTTTCCGCCTTACAGATTTTCTTTAAATTTTGCATATCGATAGAGAAAAAAAATATAGAATTGTTCAATCGCTTTTTTAAAGAAAATAATCGCTTTTATTTTAGTCTAAAATTTAAAACAAAATTTCGAACGCCTATATCTTTTTTCGAATGCATCCAAATGCTTAGCGTTTGCTTAGAAAAAGTTTCTCCTGATCAAGAGCTTTCGAATGATACCAAAAGCACTCAATTTGGTTAGCAAAAAGCTTCAAAAATAATTCCCAAAAATCGTCATTTTTTAATATTTTGTACAAAAATAAATAAAAATATTCATGTAGCACAACGGGCTCGAACCCCCGCCCTTTGTCCCTTTACTGTCTTACAAAAACCACTGAGCCACACATGCAAATCTTTTTTGGTACAGCAGCTCAGTTTCCGGACGCTGTGTGAAGTAACCAAAGTGCACACAAACTACCAATCTTCAAAGCAAGCATTGGCGAGACGATACTGAAGAGCATTTAAATCAGGGGTGCGATTTACCCTGGAAACCGGGCATTTGCCCGGTTTTGGTGGTCCGTGCCCGGTTTTTGCCCGGTTTTTAAAGTTGCCCGGTTTTTGCCCGGTTTTTGGGTTTTTGCCCGGTTTTCCTGTTTCCACTTATTTATTTGAATTTCATTAAACATTTTGCCAAGATTAATAAACTAAAACTTAATTTTTCATTGTTAAGTAATTAAAAATTTCAACGTTGTTCTTCAGTCCCTATTTTAGCATAATGTCACAAAAATCTATTTCTGATTTCATTTCCAAAGTTACATTTCAACAATCATCTTCAACTCAAAATTTCGATGAACAAATTTCAAGTGCTGAGGAAGCAATTTCTGATTTAGCCGTTTCAATCTCGAGTGATGAGTTTGGGGTGAATTTTAACGAATGTACTTTTGTAATTATTTAATTTTAGGTCACTTCTCCAAAAAGGAAAAAATATTCTCACAAAAAGCCTGGTGGGGGACTATCCAATTATGATGCTAAATATACGGAGAAATACAAGGCCGATTCCATCCAAAAAAGCAACAAAGGAAATAACAAATTTTTTTGCAAAGCGTGTGACCAAAATTACAAGTTACACAAAATGGGCGAAAAAATAATCACGGACCACATCAAAACGACCAAACAAAAAATAATTTGGCGGAATTTAACAGAAGCGTGCCTTTGACCGATTTTGTCAAACAAAAATCGGTAATTAATTTCTGGACTCAACAAATAATCTAATTCAATATGATTAAGGCTTCTGAAGAGAAATGATGTCTCGCAGCAGAATTAACACTGGCCTACCATTGCGCGCGTCACAATTTCTCAATGAGTTCCGCGAATTGTTCATCCGATCTTTTTGGTGTGGTTTTTTCTGCCGATCCAGCAGCAATTGAATTTGCATCGAAACGGGACAAAACAACGGCATTAATTCGGGGTGTGTACAAATTCTTGTTCCGAGAAAAACAAATTTTTAAGGAGTGCTCAGCCCACATTTTTTAAACAATCTTTTGGATGAGATCAAAGAAACTAGGCGCTTTTCGATCGGGATTGACTCAACGTCAATGGACAACATTCGTTATTACGCAATTGTGATCAGGTAAAGTCTTTTTAGAGGTCATCAAAAAACATTGAAAGACATTTGCAGATTTTGGCACGAAGAGACAAAAACAGGCATTCTTGAAGTGTGTTCCGAGACAAGTGAAAAAGCCGTCGACATGGAAGCGTTGCTGACGAGTTTGTTGGACCGCTGTGGACTCCCTTTGGCTCATCTTGTGTCCCTGTGTGCCGATAATACAACCGCAAATTTTGGTGGTCGAGAGCGGAGAGGACGAAACAATCTTTTTCATTTTCTGACCCAAAGTGGGTATTAAGTTTCATTTTAAGCTTTATCGACTTTTAGAAAAGACAAATCTTGTTGGCATTGGCTGTTCAAGCCACATTTGCAACAACGCAATTGGTTACGCGGTTGAAAAATGTGACTACGACGTCCGTAATTTTTCGCGCACAATAGCTGATCACTTTTCCAATCACCCGGGGCGCTGGGAATTGTTTCAAGAAGTGGCCGCCGAAGAAAATGTGATAATTTTTGGCATTGAGACGTAAAATCCCCGGTAATTTAAGGTTATTGTTCACATTTTTCCCGCCTATACTGCGATACGATGGATGTCTTTGGGAAGGACATTCAAACGGATTCGCGAAATGTGGACTGTACTTGAAAAGTACTTCCGATCACTGAGAGACCGAGATTGTCCCAAATTTCTTCGTCAAATTTTTGATGATGAATTGACGCCACGATCAGAAGAATGGAAAGTGGTTGTGTGTTTTATGTGTTTTGCCTTCGATCAGTTCAATCAATTGAATGTTAGTAGCCAGGTAGTACTAAGTACTTATAAAATTACTAGGTTAATTTTTATAAATTCAGAAACCGACACTTCCGTTTCCCATTTTGGCCAAACAAATTAAAACATTAAAGGCGAAGCTGGAACTGTCATTGAATGAGGAATTTTATGGGGAAGAGACCAGTGAACTTTTGAGACAACTGGAAAATGATGGCGCGATTTATCAAAAAAACAAATTAAAGGCTGCCTTTAAGGTGTTTTTTTTATTAATTATTTGTTTTAGCTTTGATTTTTCAGCAATTTTACGAGGACGCACCTGAGTATTTGGGCAATTGGTCACGCCAATTCTCTGAGATGGATGAAGTGATCGGAGACTGGGTCATTTTCGAGTCTGAACCAACATCAGAAAAAGTTCGAAAGGCGTATAGGCATTTTTGTGGGACGACAGCTGATGAAATGGATGCTTTGTTTGGGGAAATCGCTGAGTTGAAACAAACACTGAAGGAGCTCGAGGGCGACCGGTTCAACAGGAAAAACGTGGATGAAAAATGGGCGGCTATTTTCAAAAACCCCAATTTTGTCCTGCTAAAATCACTAGTCTCTGCAATTCTGTCAATTTTCCCTTCTAATGCGTTTTGTGAATCAGTCTTTTCTGTTCTGAAGAACATCAAAACGGACGAGAGGAATAGTATTGGCATACCTTTGTTGAATTCTCTTATTTCAATCAAATTCAATTCAAAAATTTCGTGCCTAAATGTTCACAATTATTTTCTTTCATTGCCAAACTTGCTCAAACAGGTGAAAAGTGGTGATAAATATGTTGTTTAAATGTTTTTACGTTGTTATACATTGAATTATTGGCTAAAAAAATATGCCCGGTTTTTTGCCCGGTTTTTGAAAATTTTTGCCCGGTTTTTGCCCGGTTTTTTAACTCGTGCGCCCGGTTTTTGGGTTTTGCCGATCGCACCCCTGATTTAAATTCAGAACGAGTAGTATGGAAGTGATCAGAAGCCGAGCTACGACTATAAATCAACTTATTTTATTGTGATGTTGCATGCTTGATTCTTTAATTAAGCGTTTTAAGCTGGTTAGAGCCTTCAGCAAGCTCTTTTAAATTAAATAATCAAATATAAAAATGTAAAAAAAGTTTGAAAAGTTAGATGAAAATTATTAAAAGTCATTGAACAAAAATAATGGGTGAAATGTGTCAAGATAATAAATATTTTGTATAATTAATTTGAAAAAAATAATAATTTGGCGTTTCGTTGGCCGCAAATGTCCGATTCCCAGCAGGCCGCAAATGTCCGGGCCGAAAATGTCCGGACCGCAAATGTCTTAACACGCCTCTGGCTACGCCCTTTGTCAACAGTGAGCTTCACTGCCGAAACCTTCAGAAATTTTTGATTTGCAATTGCAAAAACAACCGATAAAATTTATGAGGAATAAAATTTTTTTTTTATTAATTTGCACCCCTAATTTTCAAGTTTTTTGTGCATATTTTGCGATTTTTGTGCATATTTGGTGCATATTTCACGAATTTTATTTGCATATTTATGCGCATATATTGGCCATTTTTCGTGCATTTTTTTGCATCCCTGCTAATCACTAGGGTTATAAGTTGTATGCACTAAAAAATGCCAAATATGCGCATAAAATATACACTAAAATCCCCCAAATATGCCCTAAAAACCCGAAAAATGCCTAAATATGCACTAAAATATGCCTTAAAAACTGCCAAAAAATGGCTTTTAACCCTCAAAAAATGCCAAAAATTGTGTAAAAATTAAGAATTGACTTTAAATACACCAAAACAATGGCTAAGGAGCATTTTTAATTTATATATGCAATTCCGAATTTTTTAAATTGCTAAAACTAAATGAAATTTTTTATATAAATAAATTTTTACCGAATGTTTTTACAAAAAACTCAGACTTTTTCAATTTTTGGAGGTGTATTTTTTTAAATTCACAAAAAGTCGATCCTTAAGGGTGTATTTTTCACATTTTTTTGCATTTTTCTTATGAAAATTTGCCAAAAATGGCCGAAATATCCTCTTAAAAACGCAAAAATGGCAAAATATGCATTATTCTCGAAAACCCCAAAAATATGCTTTTATGTGCACTAAAAACTTTCACCAAATCAAAAAATTTTAACGCAGAAATGCTTTTTTTGAGCCCCTTTCTTCATAGCATATGCGCAGAAAAAATATGCTAAATCTACAATTTATAACCCTACTAATCACGAATCAAAAGTAGAGTTGTACGGGACCGGGAATTTTGAGATAAACCGGGACCGGGACTTTTTGGCTGGGAAAGGGACTTTTCCCGGTCCCGAACTGCTCAAAACCGGGATTTAGGTACTCAGTTGTACGTTTTTTTCAGTATCAGGTCCCGGTCCCCTACAACTCTAATCAAGGGCATTAGACAAAGCTTCTAAACATGTTAAGCTTCGAATGATATCAAAAATGTTGGATTTGGATGACTAAGAAAAAAGTTATAGAAAGTTATATTGGAAAAACATGCTGGCGCCCAAACGCCAGCGCCCAAACGGCCGCGCCCAAACGCCAGCGCCCAAACGCAGTGGACCCTTTATTTAGTGTAAATTTCAAAAAAAAAAATCATGTTTTCCGTTGGTTTTTCCATTTTCACACCAAAAAAATGTTGGAGTAATAAAAACGAGTTGGGTCAAAAAAGAGTAGGGTTAAAAACGAGTTGGGTGTCGCCGATGATCAGTAGGGCTGCGACTTTTAGTACCAAAAATCCCAAAATAATTAACTAAAATAGTGAGTAAAAATGCCAAAAGGTGATAAAATAGTGCCAAAAATTCCGAAATAGTGACAAATAATGACATTATTTTCAGCCAAAAATTGAGCCAAAATAATTTTTATTCACTGGTTGCAGTTGCAAATGAGTAGGACTGGGATTTTTAAGGGCAAAAAATCCAAAATAGGTACCTAAAAAATAATTTTTAAAATTAAAATTTTTGCAAAGAAAGTATTTTGTGAAAAATTTTTCATTTCTTAGGAGTGATTTTTGAAAATTTTTTATGTCGATTCTTAGGGGTATATTTTTTGAAAAAATTTTTTAGGTCGATTCATAGGGGTGTATTATTTGGTTTTATTGCATTTTTGTTGAGAAATTTCCCCAAAAAATGTCGAAACAGTGAAAAAATAGTGACAAAATGCCAAAATAGTGATTTTTAACTATTTTAGTGACGAAGTCGCCAAAATAGTGATTTCTAGTGAACGATAATGACATCAGAATCGAAAATTTTTAATGCAGAAATGCGTTTTTTGAACTCCTTTCTTCAAAACAATTGAGCAAAAAATTTAGTTAAAACCTAAAATTCACAGCCCTAATGATCAGCCTCCATTTTTGTTTGTCATATCAAAAAATCATTTTATACAAAAATTTACAGGGAAAACAAAATTATTGTCATAAATTGATTGTGCAAAGGATGGATCATTTGCATTCGGACCGTGTGTTCCAACGGCAGGTCTGAAAAACAGAAAAAAAAAAAATTTTTTTTTAATTTTTCGCCCAATTTAGGCAACCTTCAAAATGTTGCGTCGGCTGCATGAACAGAACCTGGAGAACAGAGGCCTCAACAACCTGTCGGAGGCCTTTCAAAACTTTGTTACGCGTGCCAAATTTTTCAGCATAGGCCGACTTCGGTATCGTAAAATTGGCAAAAAAAAAACGGAAATTTATAATTTCATGGGAATTGCCAATGTCCTGAATTCTTAGGGTCTATTTGTATATGAAAAAGCATTTTGTAATCTACCTATTTTATGAGTCCAATTTTTTGAACCATCATTTTTTCTTGGTTGCTCAAGGTCCTCATTATTAGCTCCAATCTGAAACAGTGTTAACCAATTCTTTCCAGCAAATCAGCGCCCGAAAAACCAAATTACTCCATTTTGGCAAAAAAAAAAAAACTAACAATGGGGTAGTACAGCACTTGGCACTAACGTTTCCGGCGGCGCTTACGATTTCAAATTTGGGCCGAATTTGGACCCTTGGCCACCACCCGTTTATTTGTTCGCCAATCTGTTTTTCTAAAGAAAATTTGGTGCTTATGCAGTTTACGGGATACTTTTAACATACATTTTCAAATGCCTATAAATGTGTTTTTGAAATTAATGAAAATAAGTTTTAAGGGGTTTTTGAGGTCGCTGATCACGAATTCGGGCTCAGATCAGCGCCACCGATCATTACCTGAGCTGTACAGGGACAAAGAATTGATTGGATTCCTGTACCAATCCATAAGGGTACCATTCATACAAATTTCGAATTTTATGCTTCCTGTACCAAGGTTACCCTCATAGGCAAGATGCCAATGAGGAGATATCATCCATACAAATTTTATTTTTGTTCTAGTTCGGGTCAGGGGTTCGAAATTGGCAAAAATGGGTGTTGTATTCGTGATCAGCGAACTCAAAAATCCCTTAAAACTTATTTTCATTAATTTCAAAAACATATTTATAGGCATTTGAAAATGTATGTTAAAAGTATCCCGTAAACTGCATAAGTACCGAAAATTTAATTGTTTTAGGCGCAATTGGTCACATTCGGCTGTTGAATTTATGAAGTATCGACGACTTTTGCCCATGCTTGTCGGGGATGAACATGATCCGGGCAGTGTGTTTGATGGTTTGTGAATTTTGGATTTTTTGAAAATTTTAAAATTTTCCCAAATCGTTAAAAATTGCAAAAGGAAGAACCTCTGACTCAACTCCAAAAAAACAACAACAAAATGGCATTTTAGGAAAAATTAAGTTTCGGCGTAATAAATTTTCATCAAAATTGAAAAAGCAAAAAGTCGCCCAAAATCAGATTTTGATGTTTTTTTTTAATTTGATGCTTTTAATCTTTTTGAAAGTAAAGCAATTCGAAATGGTTGTCCGAAACATGTTCGTCGAATCCAAAACTTCCGCAATTTTTTTTTTTGCTGACAATCAACTTTTTTTTTTTAAATAGCGCCGGTTTTTTTTTATTTCAATCAGATTTTTTAAATTTTTCTGTTCTACTCGTCGTCGTTAACTGAATTTATTTGCCTTTCTTGGATATATATTTCAAAAATTTGAAATTTTTTTTTCAGATTTTGACGAATTTTCCGTTGCCGACCCGGTCTGTTCCTCCTCATCAGTTGCTGCTGCTTCGGATGGCCTTTTCGGCTTGAAACCATTCAGTGACCGTCGTCCCAACAACAACAACAACAACGCGTTGTCGTCGTCGTCGTCCGCTGCCGTTGCGGAGGATTTGCGCAAAATTTTTGTCAAAAATGTGTCCGCACGGGCCACCAAGAGTCAACTGCTCAGTTTTTTCAGCAAATTTGGCCAGGTTTTTGTTTTTGAATGTTGTATCTTGAAGGAAAAAAAAATTGTACTAATTTTTTAATTGAAACAAAAACCATTAAAAAATTTTCGTTCGGAATTTGCCACAATTTGCGCCATTCCCTTATTTCCTCAATATACTCCTTGCGTGAGAACAAATATTTGTGCAATTTTGCGCACCATTGTGATCAAAAAAAAAAAAAAAAATTCAAATCCAGGCCCCAAAACCGAAAAGTACCACGAGCTGCTCCAGGCATGGGGTTTTCCTGAGTTTGGGGTTTTCCAGAAATCCAAACCCGTGGCGCCAAACATGAATGAATCCCTGGCCCAGACTTTTTTTTACAAAACAAAACACCATAAATCCAATTTATTCGCACATTTTTTCATTCCTCGTCCCCG
Organism: Heterodera schachtii; assembly: GCA_023374025.1. NCBI lineage: Eukaryota > Metazoa > Nematoda > Chromadorea > Rhabditida > Heteroderidae > Heterodera > Heterodera schachtii. Next base: position 1,041,392 of record SIJG01000013.1, read on the forward strand.
GGGGCCCTCGGGCAACAAAATTTCTTTTTTTGTTGCCGAATAATTTTTTTTTATTAAGGTGCTGAATTGTCAAATTCCGAGTGAAAAGCGTCGTCTTGAAACCTCGATGTACGCAACGCTGCCAAAACATCCGAAGAAATGGCACGGCACTTGCACCGTCACATTTAAGTAGTATGAATACCCCGTTTTGAATTTTAATTTTAAATTTGATAGGTCCGCCCTTTCCGCAACAAAGGCAAAACTCGCGTCGTCCGACGAATTGTTGTTCTACGGGCAGCAAATGCATTTAGTTTCGGTATTTTTTAAAATGGATTTTGATGGGAATTAAAAAAGGGAATTTTTAAAATTTTTTGTCCTCTTCCCCGATTCATTTGATTTTTAAAATCGTGCCACAAATAGTGGCCTATATTAAAAAAAAAATTTTAATTTAGAACTTTTAGAAAAAAGTCCTACACCAAATTTTCTGATGAATTTTGAAAAATTTTCTAGCGATTCTCGAAATTTATCAAGTTTTTCATAAAAAATTGTTTTTTTTTTCTTGAAAAACAACAATAAAATTGGAAAGAGGGCAAATTTGATGTTTTTTTTCCCGATCCGTAAATTCCTGAAAACCTTTTTTGTCACAGAATACTTTCCGCCAATGGTGGTGGCGGTGGTTTTGGCGGTGTCTTTCGTCGTCGTGCAGGCTCAACAACATCGCAGCAACAGCTCAGCCCAAGAGATCAGCAACAATTGCAGCAAGTTCAGCAGCGTTCCACGACCGCGGAACCGGCAGGTTGTGCCAAAAAAAAAAGGGAATTTTGTCAAAAAAAAAAATTACTGGCTCTAATAACGCAAGAGTCCAATGTGTCTTTTAATGCAATTAGAGGAGAGGATTATTACAATGGGTTGGTGTGATGCCGGACAATATATCCAGGATTATCTTTGTTCCCGTCCACCAAAATTTAAAAAAAAAATTGTTGGTTAAGCTGGTGCCAGCAACACATTGTCGCGCACTTCGTCGGGAAGTTCACTCAACTCTACAGTGTCCAACTCTTCTGTCATGGTTAATTTATTCCGCTGTACTAGTTTTTCTTGAAAAATTTATCATTTTTTTTTTGCCATAAACCCAAAAAAAAAAATTTTTTTTCTCCGTTTTTCCTTTGATTTGGGTTTTAAAATTTGAAATTTCAAGACTTTGGCTTCCAATCAATGCCTTTTCAATTTGTCCGAACTGCCTGAACGTGCGTTGGTTCTGCTGCTTCACCATGTTGGGCCCATTGATCGCATTCGACTGGAAAGAGTTTGGAAAATGTCATTACAAAAGAGAAAAAAAAACAAAAAATTTTAGGTCTCCAAGGGTTGGCTGGAGGCTTGCGCCAGCGCTTGGCTTAAAACTGATCGGCTCATGTTTGGCGAAGACAATGATTTGGTAGGATGGAGGGATTCTTTAAATGTGGATGTATCGAAAGATACCAAGAAAACAATGTTTAAATTGCTTATTAATTCAAATAAAAAAAATTACCAAATATTTTTAGGCTAAAAATGCAAAGGAATTACAACATTTTGGATTCTGTCTTTGACTTTTCATTTGGTCAATAAATTCTGAACTTGGCCAAAATAATAAATTTTCATTTCGTTTTGATAATTTTAACTGAAGTCAGGCCCGTAGCCAGGGGGTAAGGGGAAAACCCCCCCCCCCCTCCGAAATGAAAAAATTTTCAAGAAAAATGGACAGTTTTTTGAAAATTTTGCACAATTTTGTGCATTTTAAACCGGAAAATTATTTCTTTCGAATGCCTGTTATGATACATTCAATAAATTTTTATTTAAAAACAAGAAAAAAAAAAATTAAAAAGCGCCCTTTTTAATGTTCAATGATTTAATATGTGTGAATTTTAATTATTATTGCCTTTGCCAGGTCCGTTTCTTTGGCACTCGTCGTCCCCTGCGGCACATGCATTTGAGTTGCATTGTTCGACGCTGTGGCACCACCCTCAGAGCGCTCAGTTTGGCGGGTGTTAACCATCTGTTGGAGGACCGAGCGCTGATTGAACTCGGCAATTTGTGCCCTAATCTTGAGGAGGTGTGGGAGCAGTGGGAATTTTTTAATTTTTTTTCAAGAAAAAATCTTATGTCGGAAAATGCATATGATTAATATATACCATTGGATAGAGCAGGGTCGACTTTTATTGTTCAATACTACTCCCGTAGAAAGAAACAAAAAAGTTATTAAGTTTTGGCTGTGTTTTCACTTGGAATTGGTGTCTCAGTTGGTTAAATTTCCATTTTTGGATCTCGGGTTCAAATCCAACATAAAAATCAATAAATTTTAATTAATGTATAATATACCTAACTAAATATTCAAAAAATCGGTGGTTCCCTTGTTAGAAATTTTTTTTACGAAAATTTTAAGAAAAAAAATTTAAATATTTTAAACGAAATTTTTCATAGGAGAATTTTCATTTTTTTTTATAAATTTTAATTAATGTATAAAAATTTTTTTACGAAAATTTTAAGAAAAAAAAATTGAAAAATTTTGAACGATTTTTTCATGGGAGAATTTTCATTTTTTATATTTTTTTTTCGTCCAGATCGATTTGTCCGGTGTTGTTGCATCGCCCGAAGCATTGCGCGTTCTGACCGAGGTCGAGTTTCTTAAAATATACGGGCATAACCCCCAAAATAGGAAGCCCACTCGACCCAAAATGTCATTTTAAATGTCGACAGATTTTCGTCCATTTTTCAGTCATTGCCCTGCTTGCACTCGATTGCATACCGTGAAATGGTGCACACCAATGAGCGCGCCTTTTGGTTTCTGTTCAAAGCGGTCGCGCAGCACATGCGTGTGGTGGACCTGCGCGGATGCACGCGACTCCGCGGACGTTTCTTCAAGCTGTTCGGCAACCGATTGGAGGAGGTATATGATGTCTTTTGAAATAAAAAAACAAACACCTAATTAAAATTGGATCGAATTTTTAAATCCATTCAAAATGGGTTTAAAAAAACAAAATTTGATTTCTCCTTGTCCCGGCTAAAAAAAAGTTTTTTTTATTACAAAAAACAGTAATTCACCATAAAATTTTGAAAAATCGCTAGAAAACTCATAAAAAAATTTTTTTGAAATTTAAAAAAATAAATTCGGGGGGCGGGGGCAGCTGCTCCCTAACACACAAATTTAGGTGTTGTTGGACGGATGTCGCCTGATCGACGACCAACTTGTTGAGGACCTGTGCAACCATTGCTGCTGCCTGCGCACACTGAAGTTGGACGGATGCGGTCGGCTCAGTGAGGACAGTTTGAGCCTGATTTCACGCCATCTCAAGGAGCTAGGCAAGTCGGAGGGGGGGTGAGGGAGGGGGGTACACCCCAAAAGGTCGCCACCCGCAAAAAAAATAAATAAAAATTTTCCAAAATTTCAAGAATCGAGGTTAGGTTAGTTAGGTAATTAAACCTTTTTTGATATTTTTCTGATTTTTTCGAAAATTAGAAGAGGCGACGCCATGGTCCTGCTCCGGCGGGAGGGGGAGAAACAAAATTTCAGAAAAAAGCCATTCCAGGAATTTCGGAAATTTAAAAAAAAAAAATTTTTTTTTTGTTTTCCTACTTATTTGGCTGACTCTAAAAAAAAGTTAGGGGCAAAAAAGCATCGTTTTTGTCATTTATTTTGTATTATCATATATTTGGTTCAAATTTATGCCTCCGTTTTTCATTTTTTTTTTACCCCCCCCCCCCCGATTTTTGCAGAAACTTTGACACTGTGCGGTGGCTTCCCAAAATTGAGCACCTCCGTTTTGATTGACCACCTGCCACGCATCAATTCATTGCAACGCTTGGGGCAAGACCTCAATTTTTTTTGCTAAAAAATAATTCGATTTTTTAGTTTGGATTACAATTGTTTGGTAAATGACGCGTTGTTGGGTGCCATTTCGGACGCACTTCCGGCACTGAAGGCACTTTCGTTGGCATTTGCCGGCACCGACAAAACAATCAGCCCGGACGGCCTTCAACAGCTTGCCAAACTGAAGCAAATTGAAAATGTATATTATAATTATAGATAATTTTTGGTCGGAAAATGCCAAATTTAACCGATTTTTCGGCGGAAATGAAATATTTTATTACAAAAAAATGAGATTTTTTTTTACTGTTTTTCAGCTTGATTTGAGCGGCATTGCTGCGGTGAACAGTGCGGTGATGAAAGCAATTTGTGAACAGTGTGCACAGTTAAGCCGTGTGTTGTTGTGCAGTTGCAGCTATTTGGGAGCGGACGGAGTCATGGAATTCAGTGTTCGTTTTTTTGGATTTAAAATTTTTTTCTACTTTATTAAATCTAAATATGCATTTTTCATTCTTTAAAGGGACAAAGCTTATAATATTGGCTTTCAATGTATAATTTTATGCCATACTTCAAACTTACATTTTAACTCTTTAAAAAAAATAAATTTTGAAATTTTGGGAAATGCTAGTTGTTTTTTTTTGTCAAGAATCAGTGTAAAAATGCCTTTTTTTCCCCATTGAGTTTATTTGGCCTGAGACAAAACACTACCCTTATGACATATATGCCAAAAAAAAAAAATTTTATTGAATGGTAATGGCACTTTTTAGCGTTTAAACAATGTGGAACACATCGACCTGAGCGGATGCATTTTGGTGTCCACCGACAGTGTGCAAGCGTTGTGCAACGCGCTGAAAAAGGAGGAGAAGGAGGATCAACAGCAAACGATGGAAAATAGTGGCGGCGAAGCAAATGTGAGTCGGAATTTGCATGTATTTATAAGCAAAAGGGCGCTGCTCTGCTCGACAGTCGAAATTTTCCGAGTCTCGAAAAAAACACTCGAGAAATTTCCCGCTCGAGACTGAGAATCTCGAGCAGCCGGCTAATAAGCATGATACACTTTAATCGTTCTCCTTCCTGCCCATGGCGAGTTTTATAATGCAATTTTTGGCTCAAAACTTGAAAAGCTTTTGGCAGAGTTTGTGAAATTGCGAAAATTTTTCTAGCGATTTTTTTTTTTTTGAATTTTATGATGAATTAATAAGTTTTTTTTTCTAAATTTTTCAAAAATCACTGAAAATTATTTTAAAAATTTATTGTTTTCATTCAAAATTAGTCGTTCACTTTCCATGGCGAATTTTTTGTAACCATGTGGAAAATAATGTCTTTTTTTGGTTCAAAATTTGAAAACCTTAGACAGCGCTTGTAAATTTTTGAAAAATTTTTCAATCCTTTTTTAATTATTTTAAATTTTCTTTTAAAACATTTTCAAAATTAATTTGACGGGGGAACTTAATTCACATAAACTGAATGAATATATGGCCATATCTTAACTCAAAATTCCCCAAATATCAACAGTTGTTGTGTGGTCCGCAAAAGTTGGTCAGTTTGGTGGTCGGTGGCACTGTGTGCGAGTCGCATCGCCTTCGTGTTGCGCGCTGCTCCCGTGTTGTGGTCGATTTCAGCGACAACAGCAGCGGCGGCGCATTTTGTGCCACCGCTACCGCGGGTGGCCGTGCCAAAATCAGAAAAATGTTTGTCACCGGCGGCGGCGGCGACGATGCGGAGCAGCAGGACGACAGCACCACCGATGAACAACAGCAGCAGGAGACGAGGATGATGAAGACGAATTCCGCATACTATCCGCACACCGTAAGCACAAAAAAAAAAAACTAATTACTCATTTATTAGACCATGGTGATACTACTGTATCCAGTTAGTTAGGGTGGGGTGGCGTACTGTACCTCAGCAAAAATTTGAAACAGATTTTCCCAAATCGAAAAAAAATGCAGAATTTGGCCGGCTAAACATTTTCCAAACGGACAATGAGTTCCAATCAAGCTATTATATTACTTCTAATCATCATAAGAAATATTCCCAATAAAAAAGATAGTTTTTGAACCGGTCAAAATTACCGAAAATTGGCATGAAATTGACCAAAAAATGGTTTAAAAAATTGAGTTTCCTCATCGAAGAAAATACCAATTCGAAAGCTTTGGAATGAGACAATTGTTGTGAAAAATTCTGGTTCAGACCGACAAAACCCAAAAAAAAAAAAAAATGTTTTTGCCTATTTTATTAACATTTTAAACCGGTCACAACCCCTTTTTTCTTTGGTTTTTTTTTTCTGCACTTTCGGGAATGTTTTACGATGAATTGAAATTTTCTTATTTTTTCCCCCTGGGACCGCAATTCTGCACCTTTGCCTTAATATTATTTTATTATTTCCAGGCAATTTCATTTCCGACGCTCTGTTGGCGGAGGAAGAGCCGCTGAAGCTGGACGACGAGCAATCGGTGCGCGAGTGGGCCGAACGCGAAGCGGCACAGCTGGGCCTGTCACTGTCCTCGTCGTCGACCAATAACAATGATAATAACAGTGCCACAGCGGAACAGCAATAGAAGATATTTGGAGATAATGAATGGATTAATAATGCTTCTTGCTCGAGCTTATTAATAGTTTAGCGCCAGCTTAAGTAGTCGATATATTATTTTTCCCCTCATAGATATTTTATATATATTAATTTTTGTGTTCTTTCGTCTCTCAATGTCTCTCTTTGCTCCTTTTTTTTGTATATTTCTCGCTTTCGATGCGCTTAAAAAGAAGCTCTTTTGTATAGAGAAAGTCGAGAGCAAGGGCGTGCCAGAACCTTGGTTTCCGGGACAGGGCGGGGGCTAATTCAAAAATTCGGTTTTAGGGGTGTGTTTTTATGATCCAGTGGCATCGGGCGGTTGTCGCCCGAAACACGGGTCGCAAAGTCCGATTTTTTTTTGTTGTTGTTGGATAGCTACCCGAATCCCGACACTTCTCGGCCCGGGGCAACCTTGCTCGATATGCCGAACTTAGGGGGGGGGGCATAAAATGCGTTGCCTATTTCTCCATCCATTTTTTAACAACAAAAAAAGAAGCAGCGTGTCAAAACAACGAACAATAAAGACAACAGTTTCAGAGGATAAATATTTTGTTGCTTTATCTCGATATTATCCGTATGCTTTTCCTCTCTCTCACTTTCGATTTCATCTCTCTCATTAAAAAGAAAAACGGAGTCGCGCGACGGCAGCAAAACGACAGGGAAATGGGCGGGGGGTGGGGGGAGGCGTACATTCCATTCATTCATTCCTCACACTCGGCATTCGCTTCGCCGTGTCCACCAATTAGTACCAGCCGTTCTTTTGCTGTCCTCCCCTTCCTCCTCCACCAGCGCCACCACCATCACCTGAAAGGCGGGAGTAATGCAAAAAAACTTTAAAGGGATTTTTTTTTGAAAAATGCCAAAACATTTTTGTGGCACATCGCCCTTGTGAGAGGAAATAAAGCTAAAATAACCGTTTACCATGACCCGATAATCTTGGTTTCAGCACACCAATTTTTCGCGCACCCAACTTTATTTTTTCAGGGACCAAGGAGTAGTGTTGTTCGAGTCTCGGTCACGGTTTACAAAAAGTCAATGGTATTCTGGTCTCGAGTGTTTGGTCTCGGGAAATTTTCGTCGTCACTAGGGACAGTGCCCCAGAGTGATAAAAATTTGAAAAAAATCGGCTAAATAAAAAAAATGTTCCATCGGATCCCGCTCCCACTGTACCCCCCCCCCCCCCCGAATTTTCCAAATACGAGTGTAGGGTTGTGGCTGTTGCAGGCGATTTACACTTATTTTGTACACCGCACCGAATTTTCCGCGTTTGAAGCTCGGGTAGCCTCCTCCACCTCCGCCACCACCTCCATTGTATCTGTTCTCATTGCCACCGGCATTGTTTTCGCCCCATCTCCGTTTTGCGCCTCCTCCTCCTCCACCACCGCCTCCGTTGGACCAACGGCCACCGCCCCCACCGCCGTATCTGCCGCCTCCACGGCCGCCCATTGCGGCCAGCGCACTCAGACCCTCCGGAATGTTTTGGTTGGCCTCCGTCAACACCTAAATTTTAGATTGTATTTTCCAAGATGTCTCTAATTATTGCAACACTACTGCCAGCCCGCAACCGCACCACCGGCGGGGGGGGGGGTCGAAATATTTTAATTTGAACATTTTAATCATTTTTGCTCAATGTTCGAAGAAGTCGGGAGAGAACGAGAGAAAGAAAAATGAAAGAGAGCAAGCGGATGAGAGAAACAGAGATTGAAAGGGAAAAGAGAGAGTGAAAAAAAGAGATTAAAAGAGAAAAGATAGAGTGAGAAAGAAAGAGAGAGAGAGAGCGAGAGAAATTCATCGAAAATCTTTTACAGTAAATGGACGGAAACAATTTTCATACAAATCCCTGCCATTCATTCAATTTCCTCCGCCTCCCACAACACACAAACCTTGATCAAGTCGCCCGCCTTTGCCCCGTTGTCGGATGTGAAGAATGTGTAGGCGGTGCCGTGCCGATTACTTCGGCCCGTGCGGCCAATCCGATGCACATAGTCCTCTGAGTTTTTAGGATAGTCATAGTTGATCACATGGGACACGTCGTGAATGTCTAAATTTGTCAATTTCCAAAAAAAGAGAGAGGAAAAACCAAGCAAAAAAATGAATTTGCAAAAAAATAATAATAATAATTTTTCCGCGGATAAATAATGGTAAATGCCTGACGGAAGCTAAAAGCTAACTAAAACAAATTATGAGCCATTGAAAATGTGTTTTTTCGAACCAAATGTTAAAAAAAAAAAATTAAATTTACCAATGCCTCGTGCTGCCACATCGGTTGCCAACAGAACGGTCGCTTTACCATCACGAAACTCTAAAAAATTAAAATGTATTAATTAATGGGAGGACCATGGAAGAAGAGCTTGTTTTGACTTACGATTTAAGACCCAATTTCGCTCATTTTGGTCCTTGTCGCCATGAATACACTGAAATGGGAAAAATAGTAATTATATGAGATTGGATTTATTAGAATTGCAAGGCCATTACTGCCACCATGAAAAATTTAAGTGTTTTTCAATCAAAAAAATGAAAAAAATGGGCCAAAGAAAACCCAAAAACAAATTAAAAATGGGCCCATGAAAACCATTTAAAAAAACGTAGTACCAATGCCTGGAAGCCGTCCTGCCGCACTTGGCGAGTCAACGAGTCGCACGTCCGTTTGGTGCCAACAAACACAATTGTTTTCGCCTCACTCTGTGTGACATTTAGTTAAATTTATATTTTTGATTTAATAATTTGCGAGTTATATATAATTCAGAGGGCATGAGGAATAATATTACAATAAAAAATTACAGTAGTATTAGGGACGATAGGGATTAACTGTCCCCACCCAAAGAGCATCACCATTTCCGGAAAACCCTCCCATTTTACAAGGAAATTTGATGGGTACAGGTAGCCCAGCTCCGGGAGCACTACCATCTTTGAAAAAAAAAAAAACAGTAATTCATAAATTTTGAAAAAAGCGATAAATTTAAAACTAAAAAAAAATTTTTTTTTTTTTTGATATTTCTATACTGTAAGTTTTTTGCAAATTTTTCGGGTAGGAAATATTATGGATGGAACTGATTCGGGGGGTGGGAAAATTCATACCATCCCCAACTCATTGCCACAAGCCAAAATTTTTAGAGGAAAAAACCTCTTGCATGGATTTAAATATATTACCATTTTGTCAAGGATCTGCTGCAACAGTTCGGACAACCGTTGGGGCTTCCGATGCTCGGTGAGCACCTCAACATTTTGTTTGATGTTGTGGTTGGCGCTCAGCTCCAACGAGCCAACAGTCAAATGGACCGGCTGACGCTGAAAGTCGGCGGCCAATTTGCGCACTTCCTTTGGCCATGTGGCTGAGAACATCAGTGTTTGGCGATCCGTCTAAATTTAATTAATGTTTTGGAATATTTTTTATGGGTAAGAAATGGTGGATGACCACCGCTGTATGAGAATTTGCGGTGTTATGAAAAAAATCGCCGATTTTTCACCAAGAATGCTATATATAAATATATGGCAAATTTTCCTCTAGAATGATACATATTTTTTCCCGTAAAATCCGAAAAATTTCCATGTAGGATATTGGAAAGGGGATGCCTAATCCAAAAATGATCCATAGTAGGTTGGACTCAAAAAATGGATTTACAAAACACAAATTGTCATTCAAATTGCTATTCATAGTCCCGAAAAAACGAACCCGAATTTTCGAGATGATTTGCCGAATTTGGGGCTCAAAACCCATGTCCAGCATGCGGTCCGCCTCGTCCAGCACCAGAAAACTGCACCGGTCCATTGACACAGCGTTGGAACTGATGAAATCGTTGAGCCGACCCGGCGTTGCAATGCAAATGTCCACGCCTAAATTTTTTTTGGAACGTTTAGGAACGCAATTACAGGAAGTTTAGGGTTTTGTTGGCCCGACTCTCTTCGGATGGATTACATTTCCCGTCTATCGACACCGAGTACTCGTTAGTTCAACCAAGGGTATGAATTTTAAAAAAAACAATTTTTTTTTTTGGAGGGGGGGGGTTCCGCACTAGCAACCAACAAATTTTTTTTTAAATGTCGAACATACCGCGCTTCAGCGCACCCATTTGGGGCCACTTTGATGCACCGCCATAGCAAGCGACCACATTGAGCCGCATCAGTTGGCCATATTCACGGGCAACCGTCTCCACCTGTTGGGCCAGCTCACGGGTTGGCAACAGCACAACAACAGCCGGACCTTCGCCAGGACGACGCTGCTGCTGAGGTCGTTGGTTGTTCAGCACGTGGACAATGGCTGAAAATGAAATGGCAATCAAAGATTGGAAAAACCAAGACTCATGCGCCCAGTATGTTTCACAAAAAAAAAAAAAAAAAAACCCTGAGCAGAAAGCCCTGCTAATTGTAAGTCCAGGCGAGGCGCTGGCCGTGCCCGGTACACGTTTTATCGGATCCGGCACTTTTTGAAGAATCCAGTTTGACCTGGTTTTGGAGAGGCCGCTGCCCGGGAAGAAACGGTTTGTTTTTGAAAATGCCAACCCGCTCGGCGAAATTTTGACCGGCGGTTTATGATCAAAATCCAAAATTCTTCATTTTTGACAAAATCAGGAACATACCTAGACCATGAATTGGCATGAAAATTTACTTTTTATTTCAACAAATGATGTTGTTTTGTAACCCCAAAAGGGTGAAACATCAAAAATTTATAAACAATGACTACCATCGGCAGCACATTTATTGGGCAATAAAAAATCGGACGAAGAAAATCCAAACCTGGCAAAGTGAAGCCCAGCGTTTTGCCACTGCCCGTCTTTGCGATGGAGATCAAATCCTTTCCGGCCAGCGCGACGGGCCACGAAATTGCCTGGATGGCAGTGGGCGCGGAGAACACGCTGGACAGTTGGGCAACAATTGGTGCTGAAAGAAAAAAAAATGGGTATTTTCTAGAAAAAATTTTAGATGACACGAGACTGTGTCAATGCAATTTTAGGAGGAAAATTTTTTTGTAAAAAATTTATTCTCCGCATTTTACGAATCACCAAACACAATAAATGTTGGCACTTATTCAAGTTGAGACCAGAAATTTTTCAATTTCGGGATCCCACTGCGGGATGAAAACTCAAAATTTTTGCGGGAAACGAGAACCCACGGGATTAATCCCGCAAAATCCCGCGCCATTATTATATTTTTCAACTCATTTCAAACAGCGGCCCCAACAAAAGTGAGTGAGTAAAAAAAAAAGGAAGAAAAAACTCATAATGGTGTCAAAAATTTCAAAATAACGTAGTGTTATATGTATTTCGCTGTTTTTTTTTGTTCAAACCCTAAATTTAGAAAAATCGGGATTAAACCAACTATCCCCCCACATAATTTATCCATATCACAATTCATCCATACACAAAAATGCCACGTCCGCATTGTGCCGTGGATGTGTTGGGCATGACTCAAAAAATCAATAAAATGGAGTTCGAAATAGAATTTTTGTAAAATCAAACGCTATTTTTAGTTTTGCTATCGGTCAGTGCCAATAAAAAGCGTGTAAAAATCATCTGTCAGTGGTAAATCACAAAATGCAAACCTGGGAATGTCGACTCCTGGAAACTGGTCACTGGCCCTGTCAAACTCTGGCCACTCAGTTTCACTTCGTTGTCCGCCATCCATTTGTCCACCTCGGCCTTGGGACGGTTCAGCACCAACTCGTGGGCCTGATAATTGTCCTTTTTGATCGCCGATTGGGTGGCAAATGATGACGAAGCCGCCTTTGGCTGAGTGCCGTTTGCTTTTGGCTGAAAATTGTAAATGAATGAAAATGGAGTTTTTGATGGGGGGGGGGGGGGGGTTCGAGGTGGATGAAAATCAAGGCTCCATATTACCATGCCCTTATAACATATAAAGGTACCTATAGTTTGGTTGCATTCCGAAAGTGTCAAAAACGAAACCTCGACTGATAAAAATCCATTTTTTCAAAATTAGGGGCCATCAGTGCCATTTTTTGACTAAATCGCCATAATTCGGAGACTTAGGTATATTACCAAAACCCGTACGTTGGTCTCCAAAATGACTAAACTAAGGTCCAGACTCATTCAAATTCAAACCTAAAACCAACACCTATGAAATTGAAGTGCCAACATTTCAAATCGAAATCCTTGGTAAATCGTAAAAAAAAAAACTTTGACAAAAAATGGGCGTTTTCCTAATCTGTGTAGCATCATCTCCACTCCACTTACACTGTTCCAATTACTGTTATTGTTGCTGTAATTTGGTTGTCCACTAAAGAAATTTTTGTTGTTGCTTTGAGTGGCCCCCGCTGGGCTTGGCTGGCCATTGAAAAAATGATAATTGCTTGCATTCAGTTGCATTTCAACTGAATTAAATCGTCGTCCAAGTTTGATTTACTGATCTGAAAACTGGGCCAAAACTTAGCAAGATTTTTATGGATTTTGTAAAAATTCTTGGTATCAAAGAAAGCTTAAGCTCTCAGAAACTTTTAAATACAAAAAAAAAGAGCAAATTCTGACACTAAGAAAAAACATTGAGAAAAAAAAATGAAAATTCAGTTTTTGAAAAAGTTGTGGCCTAAGAAACTGAGGATGGTCATTGATTAATTGATTAGACGCGTAAACTGGAACATCATGTATATTTATCCTATCTATAGCAAGTTTATTTATTTCAAGATTTGGACTGATTTGACGGGGATGAGGCTAAAAAACGCAGAAAATAAGTCAAGGCTTGCATTTCAAACAAAAAAAAATTTTGACTAAAAGATATTTTAATTATTACCTAATTTAGAGCTAGAGAAAGAAAAAAATATTGATTGGATTAAGCAGCAGAGTCAGAAAGATTTGAAGCAAATGCAAAGATTTGTGATGAAATGCACATTAGTCCATCTCTATTCTCTATCCGTATCCGCGGTTGCATTTGTTTAACCATGATTTTTTCAAATTTTATTTTTCTCTGTTTTCAGTCCCTCCTCCTCCTCCTTTCACACACTGTCTAACGAAAAAAAAGGAAAATGAACATACAAGTAAAAGAGAGTGTAGAGAAAAATATACCTCTCATTTTGACGTACTATTTCTTTATCTCTGTTAGTAGAGAAAAAAACTGATTTTTCTTCGCTCTACAAAATTTAAAGGTTGTCAAATTGGTTGGCAAATTCCAAAAATTATTTTCAAAATACCTATTAATTTTTTAATTTTTTGAAGAAAATAGGTAGTAAATAAAATAATATTATTTTTAAATTTCTTTGGCGCGATGAACTGCAAACGGCGTGGCGATGATCCATTCTATGTTTGACATTTTGGCACAAATCGTGGCTTTTATGCCATTCTAAGCCTAAGTAATGAATGGCACGCATTGAAGTACTTTTTGCACGGCATTTTCTTGATTTTTAAAATTTTTATTGTGCCAGCCCAAAACAGGAAAGTATCCTCCTTTTGGTATTCTTTCTTCAAGAAAAGATCATATCCCCTGACAAAACTAATTAGATTCAATTTAGTAAATTTTATTGGATTTAGACTAATTGATTGATCAATTAATCATCATCATCATCATCCTAATCATCATCAATGCGTAAATGGCGGTGACATGAGACGAGACCAAACCCCTTTTTGCCCACCGTCATTCATTAGTTTTTATTAATAATCCCCAATCCGTCCTCGTCAATTACGCAATGTTTGATGATGATTTATTTTTGCCTTGAACTTTTTGTGCTCGACGGCGGCGCGCTCTTTCTTCTCCCCGCCATAATTTGCTGCTGCTCAACCATCACAAATCACCACCAAATCATTTGATCAAATACAAAAATTTTTCATCCGCCGACGTCCGCCCAACAAAATCTTCAAATTGCCCAATTCTCCGCCACCGCCGTCGCCGTTCAAAAATTATTGCCCAAAAATTTTTGGCCAAAATTATTTTGTGTAAAATGGTAAAATTATCGTCGTCGTCTTCCTCATCATCATCATCTCGCTCGTCAAAATGCTCAACAAAAACACTAATTGTGTACATTTGTCTTCTGCCGGCAATTTTTGATGGATTAATTTGTACATTTTGTTGCGCGGAACAAATTGTTGCGCAGCAAAAAGCCGACTTTGGCACGCTCAAATTTGTGCACATCCTTTGGCGGCATGGCGCCCGAACTCCAATCGCTGATGTGCCAATTTTGATTACATTCATAAATGGGGATATGGCGCCAATTCCCGGTGATTTTTGGATCGAAAATTCCAGTCCAGTGGAATAAAAAAAAAATTATGGGTGCAAAAATTTCGGAATTTTTTAAGTGCGGATTTCCAAGTTTCTAAATTAGTCACGGCGGCACATCCCTTATACATCAATGAAAATACTTAAAAGAGAATGGCATTTTGAAAATGGTCCGGCGCATATTTACTGGCCTTAAATTAAAAACTATGAGAAAAATAAGAAAAATTTTAGATGGCTAAAGAGCCTCGTCAATGGAAACAGGGTCCAGGAGAACTGACCAAGAAAGGTTTAAAAAATGGAAAAAAAAATTTAAAAAAATTGTAAATTGATTGAAATTCGTTAGGTATGGGCCAAATGTACCGACTTGGCCAATGGATTCGTCATCGTTATGATGGAGGTGTGTATAAGAGAAATAAAAAAAGAATTCAAAATAAAATCATTTAAATTTGATAGAAATTTCACGGTTGAAAAAGGCAGTTAAAAATAAATATTTTGAAATATCCAAGCCCTAGGAAATCCAGTTTTTCTTGCTGAACCTGGACCTGGACAAAAACCCAGGTCCAGGAAATGTCCAGGTTGCCGAAAATGGACTAGACAGAGTAGTGCTGTTCGAGATCGAAAATTTCCCGAGACTCGAGACCCAAAAAATCCGAGACTTTTCTCGAGTCGAGACCGAGAGTCTCGAACAGCACTACTGGACAGGACATGGACCCAGGAAAAATCCAGCAGGCCTGAATCCAGGTCAAGGACGGGCTTTAAGCAATTTAAAAATTTTATAATTGAAATAATTGTAAAAAAAGAAATCATAAATCAATTAATTAAAAAAAAAAATTTAAAAAAAACAAAATCCAAGTTTATCCATGCTTGATTGAAGGCTTTTTATCGCCCGAATACAATGTTAATGAGTTCTATGTGCGGAGCTCCGACTTTAACCGGACACTGATGTCCGCACAGGCGCTGCTCGCCGGCCTCTATCCGCCGACGCCGAACAGAACGTTCGAACCGGGCCTGAAATGGCAGCCCATCCCGGTACACACCGAAGCGCGAGAGGCCGACCGAGTAAGCAAAGTCGAAAAAGTGTGCCGAACCGGAACTTAGCGCCTGTTTTTCGGCATTTATGCCGTCTGGGCCCCTGAATTTTGGCATTAACAATAAGAAATATTGGATGCTTTGCATTAGGGTGCTGTGTTTATCCATACTCCCGAGAAATAGAAAATTTATTTGTTAAGCGAAATTGGCATTTCGAAGTGCTCATAGTTCTTTCGTTTCCCACGCCCATAAAAAAAATAGTTAAATTAAAAAATGTTTAAAAACCAAGAATTTTTGAGAGAAAAAAAGATTTAGAAATTTATTTTAAGCCATAAACCGAAAATCACCTTTTTGAAGACTAGAAAAGCCCAAAAAATGAGATAAATTTCTTAGATTTAAAGAATATTTCTTGCTTTTTAAATATTTTTTTGGCTTTTTCTTAAATGGAAAATTCACAGAAAAATTTCTAGTCTATTTTCCTAAAAATTCTAAGTTTTGGTAATTTTTGGAAGAAAAAAATTCTCATGGGGAGGAAACGAACTGCTCCATTTCGTGTTCGATCATTTGATGCACTAAAGGTGATCTTTGACGGTTCAAATTGTGCGCCAATGTTGGAGGAGGAACGGCGCGTGTTCAGCAGTGCCGAAGTGAAAGAAATTGAGCGCCAAAATGCCGACTTTTTGCGCTTCCTTGCCATCCAGTCGGGATTCGAACAAATTCCGTTGCCATTTCGCGAAACGCGCTACGTGTTCGACCCGCTGATTTGCATTGTAAGAGTGTCCAACGGAAGGAGAATTGGTTCTTGGATTATTGTTATCCCCGTCGCTCTGACTCCAAATCCCGGACTAGACAAATCCCTCCATTTTATATCCAATTCCGGAAAACGATACCCTCCCCCCCCCCCCCCCCCCCCCTCCTACCATTCAACATTCGACTTCGAAATTTTTCGGGACCCAAAATTCGGAGTTCCGAGCCCCGAAAAATTTTAAAATCGCAACTCCATAATCTTCTTCGACTGATTTTGTGAAGGAAGCCCATTAATTAAGTTGAAACCACGGCATATAATTTTTGAAAAAGTATCGTTTTCTGTTTTTTTCAGAAATTAAACGGTGAGGGCAAAGAATTGCCAAAATGGGCAAATGAATCGGTCATTGAACGCATTTGGCAACTCAACGACTTTTCATCCAACTACCTTTACAAGACAACCAAATTGGTCCGTTTTCGAGCCGGTGAGTTTAATTAAATTAATTTTTATTTTTGTTTTTTCGATTGATAGCCCAATTTTTCGAGTAAACTCATTTTATAGTTGTCCAAATTGGACCAATTTATTGTCATTCGATAGCCCTATATTTCCCTACTTCCCTGCAAAATTTCAAAAAATTCCCATCGAGTTTAAAAAAAAAAGTTAGGGCCAAAAATATTCGGAAAACAAGTTTTTGTTGTCCATATTTTTTTGAAACCCAATGAATTTTTTGAAATTTTGCAGGCTAATTAGGGGAACATAAAGGGCTATCGAATGATGATGATAATAAATTGGTTCAATTCGGACAAAACTATTAAAGGAATTACACTCAAAAACCGGGCTGTCGCCCATTTGTCCCTTTTCGTAAAGGCAGTCTAAATTTTTTTTTTTTAATATTGGCGCCTTTTTGCCAAAAAAAACATTTTTTCTTTACCAAAAATAAACAAAAATTATTATAGAGGGGGGGGGGGGGGGGAATGAGAAAAATTCATTGTTTTTTTTTAAATAAATTATTCGTCAGGTGTTCTATTCAACGAAATTTTACAACGGATGAAAAATGTGCAGCAGCAGCAGCAGCAGACCTCTGCTGCTGCTGCTGGTGGTGACAATAATAATTATGATGATGGTCGACAACGTGTTCAGGCCTATTCAGCGCATGACACAACGCGTGAATAATAATAATTAATTAATTAATTAGATAGATTAATTGCTTACTTTTTGGAATAAATAAAAATAATTATTTTGAAACAAATATTTGTTAATTCAAATTTAGCTCCTAACTTTGCTTAGATGAGCATTATACTAGCATTTGTCGCTAATTTAACAAAATTGTTGGATTTTCAATTTGGTTATACTGTCATTCATGAGTTCGATATTGACCTATTCGGGAATCCCTAACTTCGAATAAAAGGTCGAAAATTAGATTTGTTTTTTAATTTCGTATTTTTTTTTTTGAAATTCGGAATTAGTCCAAATGGAGGCCAAACCTTAATCCGCGAGGCCTCAAAATCACCCGGGTATAAGTTTTCACGCTTAGACTTGATCTTAAATTTTTTTTACTACTAACCATAAGGTCCTCCGCCGATGGTTTTTAATAATTTCAAAATCATTTTTTAAGTAGCGCCAGGAAACCCCGAAAATAAAAATTTAAATATAAATTTGGTTTATTTTTTTTAATAATGCATTAAGTTGCCGGCATTTTGTCCGCGTTTGGCATCCCTCCATCGCCGTTCCCCCATTTTGCCACCGCTCTGTTCATTGAACTTCATCAACTCCATCAACCACCACAACAATTGTTGTCACCCGCCGCCGCGGCCCCCCAATTTTCCATACGGTTGTTCTACCGTAATGAAACGGACGTGGACACACTGTACGAACTGTCCATTCCCGACTGTCCGGCGCCGTGTACGGTAGAACGGCTGGAGCATGTTCGTGCCGAAATTTTGAGCACAAAACTGGAACAAGACAATGGTGGGTGGCACCGGCGGGGGATGATGATCCTCCCCCCACCCTGATCACTAATACTATCTTTGATCATTAAAAATTGAAAAATTATGGCACAATTTTGAAAAAAAAGGGGGAACTGATCCCGAGGGGGAGCAGTCGAGGAGGAAACGTTGAATTTACATCAGGAAAATATTGATCAATCAATAATGGGAGCAGTTTCCTCCACCCTGATCACTAACTTTCTGATCGTTAAACTTGAAAAACGATGGCACAATTTTTGTTCATTTTTCATTGTTTAATGATCATTTGTTCCAAAATCAAGGGTAGCTAAAAAAAATTTTTGATCATAGTTTGATCAACAATCATATTGGCTTTCTGCTTCCGACCTGAACAGTTGTTGGTACACTGATCAGTGATCAAAATGTCATTTATTCTCTGTGATCATCAGCACTGATTATAGAATTGCAATTTAATTAAATTGACCGATTAAAACATTTCTTAAACTAATCAGAAAATTAATTACAAACCTAACTGAATAATTTGACAGAATGTGCTGGTGGCTCATTTTTTGCCGACAAGTTTGTGTGGTCCGAGAGAATCAACAGCATTACACTGCAGCATCGTGAATTGATTTATATCAGTTAATTCAAATCTAATTAAAAATTCCATTTTTAAATGTATTAGTTACCTACAGTGAAAGCGCTAATTGGCGTCCTAATTAAAACCCAATTAAAAATTCTTCTTTTAAATGAATTAATTACAGATATACATAATTAAAGCGCTAATTGGCGTCCTAATTAAAACCCAATTAAAAATTCTACTTTTAAATGAATTAATTAGGGATATACATAATTAAAGCGCTAATTAGCGTCCTAATTATAACATAATTAAAAATTCTATTTTTAAATGAATTAATTAGGGATATACATAATTAAAGCGCTAATTAGCGTCCTAATTAAAACCCAATTAAAAATTCCATTTTTAAATGAATTAATTAGGGATATACATAATTAAAGCGCTAATTGGCGTCCTAATTAAAACCCAATTAAAAATTCCATTTTTAAATGAATTAATTAGGGATATACATAATTAAAGCGCTAATTGGCGTCCTAATTAAAACCCAATTAAAAATTCTATTTTTAAATGAATTAATTAGGGATATACATAATTAAAGCGCTAATTGGTGTACTTGCGCTGCTCTGTTTGTCCATGTGCGGCTACATTGCGTGCTGTTCCGTCGCAGCGCGCTGCTGTACCCATCGGCGAAAGGTTTTTACACTGGAATCCAATGGTAAAAAAGAGAGAAATTGAAATTCAAAATTTCAAATTTGATCGACTCCATGCCCCGCTTTGTTTATCGTGGAGCATTTTTTTTGAAGCCTGATCAGTGCCATAATTGGGAGCAGCTCGTTTCCCCCCACCTCGTCCCCCCCCCCCCCACGAGAAATTTTTTTAAAAAAATTTTACTAACTTAAAAATTTTTCGATAAAAAAATTTAGAAAGTTTTTTTACAAGAAAATTCTAAGAAAGAAATTTTTTGAGAAACTTTCAGCGATTTTTTGGAAAGTTTTTTGAAAAATCTTAGAAATTCCCCATAAAAATTTCTAGAATTTTCTTGCAAAAAAACTTTCTAAGATTTTTTTATCGGAAGATTTTTAAGTTAGTAAAAATTTTTTTTAAAAATTTCTCGGGGTGGGGGGGAAACGTAGTGCACCCGCCATAATCACCAAATCAAATACTTTTTTATTTGTTTTTTGATACTTTTGGGATTCGTTGTCTTTTATTGATCGTTTCTCGTCGGTCTGTCTCGAGTAGAGAAAGATAAGCTTCGACTCTCGATGGTACCGCCGGGAAAAATTTTGAAATTTTCTATTTTCAACAAATTTTTTGTTTTTTACCAAAAAATGACCAAATTTTACAATTTTGAGCCAATTTGGACGCGGGTGTTGCGCCTCCAACCATGCCCGACAAATTTTTCTGCCCGAGGGTCGGGGCTCTTAACCCTAGTCTCGAGCATTAAAACTTACGGAAATTTTTCGGCATTCAATAGATTTGCCACAATCGACCAAATTGGTCCAATGAAACTGAGGATGATAAATTAATTGGTTGGATTAACAAAGAAATAGTCCATTTTTGTTGGTCCATACATAATTTTTTGGTACTTCCGGGTTTTGCTATTCCCCTGAAATTTTTTTCTAATAATTTTTTCTAGGGTAATTTTTGATGCTGATCACGAATCTGGCGTTTAATTATAGCTACAACGTATTTACGTGAGTTACGTGATATTTTACGTGAAAAAGTTCAAAATTTGAAAACAAAAATATAAATAGTTGGCATAAAGGCAAGAATATTTCGTAAAATCTCATTATTGATTGCTTTTAGCTTGTTTCCTTACATTTAAACCGGTTTTGAACCAAAAATTCGAAACTTAAAAAATTCGCAAGTTTTGACTTTTTGTTCGAATTTGGGTTCGAGGTTCGAATTGTGTCGAAAAGGATATAGGAATCGGGTTCTCCGACCGTGAAAACCCCTAAAATGACTTTACTTTGTGATTTTTTTTGAAAAGGGGGGGAGGTACTATCGGCACTATTGCCTTTTTAAGTTTTTCACGTAAAATTTCATATAACTCACGTTGTAGCTAAAATTAAACGTCAGATTCGTGATCAGTATCAAAAATTAGCCTAGAAAAAATTATTAGAAAAAAAATTTCAGGGGGGGGGCAAAACCCGGAAGTACCAATTTTTTTGGCAAATATGCCCCACGCTAAACCTGTTTTCCTAGCCCATTTTAAAACATGAAATTTTTTTTTTTTGAAATTTTAAATGCCTCACCCCCTTTTTCCCTCTGTTTGTACAGAAAAGGCAATGGAAACGGCGCAAAATGAAATGGGCACATGCTGGTGGCGGTACAGCAGCATCAACAACAACATTGGTGACAACGACGGGTGCCGACGACCAACCGTTGTTACCATTGGAGGAAATGGGCACCATCAATGAAATGAGCAGCAGCAGCAGCAGCAACGAAAGTGATGATGGTGGTGGTGGTGGGGGGGATGAAGAAGAAGCAGTATTTGGGAGGCATGGAAGAAGAAGAAGAAGCGGAAGAAAATTGATGAAAAATCAACAACAAAAATTGGATGATGATGATGATGATGATGTTGATGGATTATGATTGATTGAGTCATGTCTAATTCTTCCAAACCCAACTCATCCACGGGAGAGCATTCGTTTCAGCCGTGAAAAATTAAAAAAAAAAAATTCAAACCTAGAAATTCAAAAAAAAAAAAAAATTTTAGTAAATTTTTTTATAGGAAAATTTCAAGAAAAAAATTTGAAAAATTTTCAGCGCTTTTTCAAAATTTTACGATGAACTACTAGTTTTTTAAAAAAATTTCCAAAAAATCGCTGAAAAATTTTCAAAATTTTTTTTAAAAAAATTTCTAGATTTAAATTTTTTGGGGAGAAAACGACGGGGGGAAATAAGTGCACCCCTCATCCACACAGCACGATGCGGTGTCCTGGAATTTCTTGAATTGCGGAATCCGTGCCGTGGCATTTATTGTGGTGCATGGATGGATGAGTTGGATCTACCCCATATGGTCGGATAATCATTTTCATTCGATAGCCCTAATGATTTCTATTATCATTATCCAGCAACAATTATGAAAAATTGTTTTTTTTTTTTTGAAATTTGCAGGATAATAGAATTGGGTTAATGAATGTTGTTGATATATATATGTAGTAGGTCAGTGTGTTCGGGGTCCAACTGGTGCTAGGTCGTTTCGTAAAATCCGTCACTTTTGCAATTTTTTCGACAAAACATGGTATAACTTTGCTTAAAGTCAACCAAATTTTACATTCTTGGTACTATTCGATAGCCAAGCTTTTTCTCTATAAGCCTGCCAAATTTTAAAAAATTTGGTCAACTTTAGAAAAAGTTGTGTAAAAATAAGTACTATTTCTGCCATAACTTTGTTTAAATTTGATAATTTAGTTTGAAATTTTGCAGGCTAATAGAGATAAAGCTTGGCTATCGAATAGTACCAAGAATGTAAAATTTGGTTAATTTTAAGAGAAGTTATACCATGTTTTGTCGAAAACATTGGAAAAGTGGCGGATTTTACGAAACGTCCCAGCACGGTCCAACTCACTCACTTCCTTTCGAGGAGGAAAATTTCATAAAATTCAAAAAATATTAAAAATTAACAAATTTTCTAAAAAAATCATAAATTTTCTTTTTTTCTGTTGTTGTAGAAAGCATATTATTTGTCATTCATTAAATGTGATATTAAAATTTTTTGGCTGTTTTATTGAAACATTTTTATTGTTATTTTTGTTGTATCAATTTCATTCATCAAAAATTCACACATTTTGTAATGCTTTGCTATCCAATTGTTTAAATCTATTCTTATGTTGAAAAAAACAGATGAAAACCTTGAAAAATAAATTAAGGCAGATTTTAGTGAAATTAAATCCCATAGTAAAAATGGAAGAATATTGAGAAATTTAATTGAAAAAAATGTTTAGTCAATTACGAATGGCCAATTCGGATATATGGATTTGTTGTGTGGTGTTTCATGCCAAATGAGGATTTTTTATGGCTGAAATGAGGATTTTCAAAATTTTGAGACCGAAGCTCTGGAATATTCCATTCAACAAATTTGTTCAAAGCATAAATGGGATGGGATTTCTTACAAATTTTTTTTTTTTTTTGGGCGGTTGTTAAGCTAATTTCGAGTAATTAGCAACTATTTTCTAGATTTTTATTTTTACAGTCTAAAACTAGCCATTTTATCAACAATTAATTACTCACAAAGAATTACAAACACATACAATGCAATGGAAATGGTGATGTGACATTTGCGCCGCAGACACTTGCGCCGCGACAGTTGCGCCGCATACACTTGCGCCGCCCAGCCAAAATGACACTTGCGCCGCCGACATTTGCGCCGCGACACTTGCGCCGCCGACACTTGCGCCGCGACAGTTGCGCCGCAGACACTTGCGCCGCCCAGCCAAAATGACACTTGCGCCGCCGACACTTGCGCCGCCGACATTTGCGCCGCCCCCCCCCCCCCCCCTATTTTGACATAAGCGAAACAAACATATACTAATTTTTAACAACGCAACAAAATTAATATTTTCAACAATATTCTAATCCCATCCTTCGAATCCCTTCATCCCCACACGGTATTGCAATGCATGAATATGTCGGATCAAATCATCGTCATTTTTTTCTTCTTTCGCGTCATAAGCAATTACTAATTGCCTAATAGCTGAGTCATTTTCGATGTATTTTTTAAGACGTGGTCGATCGGCAATGCCCCTTGTCTGATCAATTTCGAAAGGCCGAACACGATTGTTTTGATATTCCTCTTCATCTTTCATTGCCTTTATGAATCTGACATAATAATTTTAAGTGGGATTTTTTCCGAAAATTTATCTAATTAAGTTTAATATAAAATTCTTTAAACATAATTTGTACCTTTCATATAAAATAGACATAGAATCAAAATCCTCATTTCAATTATTATTATTACTTTGAAAATGGTGGGTGGGGAGAAGAGAACCTTTTACGGAAACTATTATGCCACCTTATTGGGAAAAAAATTAATTCATATTTATTTTTTAATTTGAACCCTTCGATTCCATTATAAAATTGATTGAGAAAATTATGCTTTAAATAATCAAAATTGGGGGTGGGCGGCGCAAATGTCGGCGGCGCAAGTGTCATTTTGGCTGGGCGGCGCAAGTGTCTGCGGCGCAACTGTCGCGGCGCAAATGTCTGCGGCGCAAATGTCGGCCAATCATGGAAATGCACAAATTTGCGTTGTAAGCAAAGGTCAAATACATACAAACAACAATTTTTTAATGGCAAAATGCCAATGTCATTTCGGTCACCGATTGAAATCGGTCATCCATTAAATTAATTAATTCATTTCTGCTGCTGCTGTTGTTCAGCCCGGGAGAAGTCCAGCGTCGAGAAGACTGAAAAAACAATTCTATGTATTGCACTTTAAATCCATTCAACTTTTATGAGTCCAACAAAAACGAAACCATCCTTGAATTTTTTTTATACCATAATTCTGTCCATTACTAAAATAAACCGTACATTTTTGGTATAATTTGAAAGCATTAAATACTAATCAATTTCAGGATTAGACTAATAAAGTAACAAAAAACAAAAAATTTAAAAATTTTTTAAATTTATTCACCCCTCGTCGAATCCGCCGTCTCTGATCAGTAGGGCTTCCATTTTTAGGCAAATGCCTAAAATTTTTGCGCACTTAATACGCATAGATAAACACGAAAAAAGCATTTTCCGCTTGGTTTGGGGTGTCTACGAAGACTTTTATAATGCCTATTTTTGCCTATTTTGGACTTTTTGTGCTTAATGCCTAAATGCCTATTTTTGTGCCTATTTCGCCATTTTTGGTGCCTTTTTCAAGATTTTCTGAAAAATTCTTAACAAAAATGCAACAAAAATGAAACTTACACCCCTAAGAATCGACCCGAAAATTTTTCAGAAAATACACCCCTAAGAATTGAAAAAATTTTCACAAAAATTGATCCGCAAAATTCATTATTTTTTCTTAATAAAGATTTTTGGTTTAAAAAATGTCCTTATTCGAAAAAACTTTAAAACAATTGAAATATAAGCAAATTAAGTTTTTTGAGTAAGTTTTTACCTGATTTGCTACCTAAAAAGAGTTAAGTAAAAAATTTTTTTGCCTATTTTTGTGCCTATTTAGTGATTTTTGTGCCTATTTAATGCCTATTTTGCGATTTTTTTATGCCTTTTTAGGTGCCTATTTCGCGATTTTTTGTGCCTAAAAATGGAAGCCCTACTGATCAGTACCGGGTCAAACGAAAGGGTAAACCGGGTCAATAAGAAAATGACCACGAAGTGCCGTTTTGACAACCAACCTCCGTCAAACTACCATGAACTATGTTCTTATTGACCCGGGTTACTTAACCACGTGCATGGAAAAATCTACATCTCGCCTACTGACTGCATGGAATAATATAGAAGGTATTTTCAAAAATAAGGCTCATTAAAAAGTTAGCCAAAAAACAAAATTTCGAACGCCTATATCTTTTTTCGAACTCATTAAATTGCTTAGCATTTGCTTAGAAAAATCTTCTCCTCATCAAAAGCTTTCGAATGATACCAAGATTGTCCAATTTGGTTGGCAAAAAGCTTCAAAAGTAATTCCCAAAAATCGTCATTTTTTAATATTTTGGACAAAAATAAATAAAAATATTAATGTTGCACAACGGACTCGAACCTCCGCCCTTTGTCCCTTTACTATCTCACAAAAACCACTTAGCCACACATGCAAATATTTTTGGAACTGGGAGGCCAAAATTGAAACGGTGTGTGTAAATAGTACCAAAGAGTAAATAAATAAGAGAGAATATAAAATACCTATAATGTTTTTGCATCGAATTTTCAAAATTCAGATTCTAATTAGAAATGCCAACTGTTCGCGAAATACATGAGTCTGCGAAAATGGAGGTCCGGCGGTGCCGATAGGCGCCGCCGGGAAAAATTTTGAAAATTTGAGTGCTATTTGTTACGAAAATTGCCTATAAAATTTTTTAATCTTCGTTTGGGGGGGGGGGAATTCGAAAAAATTTTCCATTATTTGCTGGAAAAATTTTAAAAATTTCCGTTTCGGGGGGGGGGGGGGGGGGGGAATTCCCCCCCTTTCTCCCCCCCCCCCCCCCTAGATACGCCCTTGGCGTATTGTAAGTTGAGAATACAGACGCAGAACAACAAATTCGACCAGCAACGATTTGAACGTCGCTTCGAGCGATGATGAAAATATTTTGTATGTTAACCAATTATAAATTATAAAATAATAAATATTTCGTTTTCGTTTTGTTTGACCAAAAATATTATGTTTTATTACAATGATCAATCAATTGAGTAGAGTATTTTAAATTATATATTCATTTTATTTTATTTGGCCATAAATTTTTATGCATTTATAAAATTTTAATCGCAGTGATCACTTGAGTAGAGTATTTTTCTTTTATTAATATATTTATTTTAATTTTCGAAATAATTTTTAATAATTTTTAAATACAAAATGATCATTGATCCATTCATTTGGGTAGAGTATAAAATACTTCAAAAGTATAATATTTGCATATAAATAGGCTTTTCAGAGCCTTACAAAATTACAATTTTCCATATTTTTCATAAATTAGATTCATTTCCAAGTCTTAAATAATTAATTTCATTGAAAAAAATTTCACTTTCAAATATTTTCCAGCCTCATAGAATTATCTTTCTTGTAATTTTCCGAATTTTCCCTATTTCAAGTGATTTTCGGGTTCTCAGAATCATCATTAAGGAGAGTGATCTATCTGCTGATCATGTTGGCGTAATAATGCCTTTTATAATTAGCGGCGAAAATTTACGCTAAAGAATTTTTTTTTTCTTACATATTTTTCTCGCAGCTTAAGCCTGATTAGTTTTGTGTTTTTCAGATGAACACTTCCCTTATTCTTCTTCGTCTGTTCACGGTTTGCTGCCTTTTTTTGGCCCATTTTCCCCAAAATGCGCAGGCAGCAACAAAGAGAGTGTATCTCTTCTATGGTGGTCAGGTTGGAGTTGAAGCTTATCTTAAACGAGACAGACGGATCACTTTTTCACTTGGAAGTACCAAGGGGGAAGAACATTCGTTTGGTAGCGACAAACAATATTTGGATATTGATACTAAAACGTGGAACAGTTTGGGTGACGATGTTGAAATTGGTTTCATTTATAAAAAGCTACGTGGCCCGCCGGTAACTAACCATTAATTTACAATAATAAATTACTGTTGGAAAAAATTAAAATTTTTCTTCCTTTGTTTGTTCAAAAAATGCCGCAGTGCCGATACTTGCCGTCAAGAAAATTTTTCACAAATTCCCAATAAAAGTTTGCAAAAGCAAAAAAAAAAACCCAGAAATAAATTTTTTTTTATTTTTGATATTTGGATAATATTAGGGTAGGTAACAGTCGTTTAACCGAACCGAAAACCGGCTTTTTTTGCGCCAAAAACCGAAAACGAAAACCGAGGGTTCTGATTTTTGATCCAAAAATCTGATTTTTTTTTTTTGAGCATGAAGTTCTGTTTTTCGAAGCTTTTTCGGTGACATCCCTGATTATACCACCTTTTATTTTTAAATTTATCTCAGCTATTTTTTAATCAATAAGACTAAAAATTTATATTGAAAATTAAAAATTAAAAATTTTTTCATTATTCGGCCTAAAATTTATCCTTTTCAGAATGATGATAACATAGCTACAGTAGCTCAATTACGTGATACCACTAGTGTTTTAAACTTTGCTGATGACTAATTTGATGAGATCAGTGATGAAGATGAGTTGGAAGCAAACCAGCAGAACGGCTTTGTGTATTTGACTTCATCAGATGATGTCATTCATTGCTTTGTTGATGCCATTTTTTGGCTTGTTGATAAAAAACCTTTTTTCAATTTTTATTTGCATTCGTAAGAATATGAATCCGAGCATGAAATTATATTAAAATATATAAAAAATATATTTAAAAAATGGCATTTAGAATGCTCTTTTAATATTGGTAATTAAATGCTGTTTTTTCGTGCCTTTCACACCAAGGGGGATGCTAAAAAAAATAAGAATTTTTTAAAATAGGACACCATTTTGTAGGCGTGAATTTAGATTTTTTATGTATCATCAGTTGGGATACGATTTTTAGGCAGAAAAAATCGCAAAATAGGCATTAAATAGGCACAAAAATCCTTGGACGACTTTATGTCGCTGACCCACAAAATGTCCAGGCCACGAAATGTCCAAGTCTCGAAATTGAGTTTTTTATTATTCGGATAAGCCTAAGGTTAGGCAAGGCGTAATATAAAGGCTATATTCGTATTCAGCGACCCCGAAAACCCTAAAAACCCCAAATTAGACTCATTTTGTTTTTATAAATTTTGAAAAATTTTGGACATTTCGTGGGTTTTTACTCTTTTGGACATTTCGTGGCTTGGACATTTTGTGGGGGCGCCCTTTATGTATTTGACTTCATCAGATGTCATTTTCATTGATTTTGTTGATGCCATTTTTGGCTTGTTGATAAAAAAATATTTGTTTTTTTAATTTTTTGTTTTTCTGTTATTTCCTACAAGTTTTGCGGATCATTACTAGAGTAGCACGGTGTAGTTGCGGTACCGTCCGCCGGTGATTACCCGTTTTTTTTGTACCGGTACCGATATTTCCTGTACCGGCGCTACAGTAACTAATCGGTAAAAAAAAATTTGCACTGGTAAGAAGGTGAGTATAGTATGAGAAACTATTATATTACTCATCATAGAGGTTCCCGGTGATTGCGTCAGTGAAAATTATTCCTTAAAAAATCGTGAAGCCTAACCAAATTTTAAAAAAATTCAAGTGATATTTACAAAAATTCTTTACACCTTTCTCTTCTGAACTGATGGTGTAGAATGCAGAGTTCGGATTCGCTATCAGTGCATAAAAAAAGAAAACCAGCAGCAGAACGGCTTTATGTGATTTGACTTCATCAGATGATATCATTCATTGCTTTGTTGATGCCATTTTTGGCTTGTTGATAAAAAACATTTTTTTAAATTTAAATTTTTCTGCTGTTCTTTCCTGCAGTTTTGGGGGGTCATTACTAGAGAATAGAGTTGGGCGGGAACAGGATTCCCGCGGAAAAATCCGGGAATCCCGTTCGCGGCTCCCGTCTTTTTTCCCGGGCGGGATTTTTACGGGAACGGGAAAAAGCGGGAAACCGTCCCACAGTTTATGCGTCCAAATCGATTTTTATGCGTCCATTCATTTTTTTATGCGTCCAATCAAAATTTTCACCCGGTGGCCATGTTTCGGATAGCTCTGTTTCCGCTGACCTGCGCCTTACTCAGCATGTGGCATGGCACGGCTTAACATTTGACAAAATCGGATACTGAAGAGCGAGCCCTTGGCTTTTTTGCGGGATTTGTCCTAACACTAACAAAAAAAAACGAATCTAGCTATGAAAGGGAAAACAACAAAAATTACCTACGTGTGAAACTCAAAATTTTTGGGAATTTTGTAAAAATAGAGTAGAAATCTTAGAGGAAATATTGTCACTGCAATACAATTCTATATAAAAAATTGATTAGACGCATAAATTTGAATGGACGCATAAAAGTCGATTGGACGCATAAACTGTACTTGAGCCAAAATTTTTTTTTTAAATTTTTAAAGGCGATAGATATCGGATTTTATACCTATCTTTGCTACACCTATGGAGCCCCGACATTTGCGGCCCGACTTTTGCGGCCCCGACATTTGCGCCTATGTCCAAAAGGTTATAGGACATTTGCGGTCCGGACATTTGCGGTCCGGACATTTGCGGCCCGGACATTTGCGGCCTGCTGGAAATCAGACATTTGCGCCCCGACAAATGCGGTCGGACATTTGCGGTCCGGACATTTGCGGCCCATTTCTTAAGGGCCATTTTCGGACATTTGCGGCCCGACATTTGCGGCCTGGTGGGAATCGGACATTTGCGGCCAAAGAAACGCCAAATTATCATTTTTTCAAATTAATTATACCAAATATTATTATCTTGACGCATTTCACCCATTATTTTCGTTCAATGACTTTTAATAATTTCAACTAACTTTTCAAACTATTTTTTAACCTTTTCACAATTTAATTATTTAATTTAAAAGTGCTTGCTGAAAGCTCCAACCAGCACATTTATTTTTATCAATGAAGTAACCAAAGTGCACACAACTACCAATCTTCAAAGCCAGCATTGGCAAGACGATACTGAAAAGCGTTTTAAGCTGATTAGAGCCTTCAGCAAGCTCTTTTAAATTAAATAATCAAATTGTAAAAAAGTAAAAAAATAGTTTGAGAAGTTAGCTGAAAATTATTAATAGTCATTAAACAAAAATAATGGGTGAAAAGTGTAAAGAGAATAAATATTTGGTATAATTAATTTGAAAAAAATGATTAAATTTTTAAAATTATTTTTTTCGTTGGCCGCAAATGTCCGATTCCCAGCAGGCCGCAAATGTCCGGGCCGCAAAAGTCCGACCGCATTTGTCGGGCCGCAAATGTCCGATTTCCAGCAGGCCGCAAATGTCCGGGCCGCAAATGTCCGGACCGCAAATGTCCGGACCGCAAATGTCTTAACACGGTCCAAAATCGGACTCAAAGTTGAATTTTTTCAGACCCTGATAGCCTAATTAGCATTAAAATTAAGAAAACACGGTCTTTTGGTTCATTATGTTCAATAATTGATTGTTTGAAAATTTTATTATTTTTTCAAAAATTCTTTGAAGATCAAATGATCGGATACAATCACTTTAATCACTTATTTAAAGCTGTTTATGGGATCAGGGATTGAAAAAACTTAATTTTGAACCCGATTTTGGACAAAGGCGCAAATGTGGGACCGCAAAAGTCTGGGCCGCAAATGTCGGGACACGACACCTTTTAACAAAGACTTTTTAAAAGATTTGCCAACATTTCGCTTAAATAACCCTAAATTTAACAATGATAAATGCATCGGAATTAAACGACAAAAACCGAAAACCTTTTTGGAATTTAACTTTTCACCTTTTAATTTTTGATTTAATTTAAAATTTGGTAATTATATATTTTTTTTAATTCAGATTTTTGGGTCCGAATTACGGTTTCTGAAAAATATTTGGCGCTTCGGAATTCCGATTTCCGAAATTTTTTTTGGGGCAGCCTCGGAATGCCATCCTGTTGCCGTGCTAATAGTGATGCTCGAGAGTCTCGGTCTCGAGTCTCGACTCGAGAAAAGTTTCGGGTTTTTTGGTCTCGGTCTTCGAGACTCGAGACCGAGACTTTTTTTACACCACTAATGATTGGCTTTTTGGTAAACATAAATTTAATAGATTTTTTCTTTTCTTTGTTCATATGCGTTGTCCAGTGGGTTGTGCTCTTGGTTATGTTTTTCATTTTTGCATTGGATCAGTTCCCCTCCAAGTAGTTTTTTTTTTAATTTTTCAAAATTATCCCTTTTTCGATGGGAATTCAATCATAAATTTTAACAATTAAAATCATAAAATAATGTCATTTTGGACTAAATTTGTTCACAAAGTGCACTAAAAATTTCAACATTTTCCGGCAGCGCCTATCGGCAACGCCGGCGCCCAAAACCCCTATTTTTTCTTAAAAATTTGGCTCAAAAACTCAAAAATTTTGGACATTTTTTGGACAAAATCTGTTAAAAATTGCACTCAAATTTAAAAATTTTTCCCCGGCGGCGCCTATCGGCACCGCCGGAGCTCAAAAATTCCCTAAATATGGTATCTAATTGAATCAAAAAAAAAAAAAAAATCGAAAATTGGTTAAGAAAAGAGTCAGAAAAATCTTTTAAACGATTTTTAAGCGAATAGGAAAAAATTTTTGAAAAAAGTCTCGAGTCTCGGGTTTTTGGGTCTCGGTTTCGGGGTTTTCGGTCTCGGGCCTCGGGGTCGAGTCTCGGTCTCGGGGTCAAGTCTCGGTCTCGAGTCTCGGAAATTTTCCGGTCTCGAGCATCACTACGTGCTACCCTACATTAAACAGCCTGATTAATTTGTTTCATATAATTGGATTAGTTTAATAATAATGCAAATGCAATTTTTAGCGATTTTTTTTTTTGCAAACTATATCAATGACAATGAGGTAAATAGAAAAAAATCTATTAAGCATTGATTGATTTTTTTAAATAAAATATTAATTAAGCATAAAATCGATAAATGGCCAGCATAATGTTATGAATTCGAATACATTTTTATGCATTTTAAAATAAAAATGTTTTTTTCCATTTCATTAAAAATTTAAGCAAAAATTCTCATATAAATTTTTGAAAATGCTTTCATTCAATTTACCCCCAAAATTGTTGCTTTTCTTTGCTTTGGCCATGCTTTTAGCAAGGAAAAGCACTCAACAAATGCCAAATGCAACTGAAATTCATGCCAACGGTGAAATTCTTATTTAGTTAAACAGTAATTTTTCTTATATTTTAAAGATTATTTCAAATTGGCCAATAAATTGGTTGATTCGGCATCAAAAATAACTGAAAATGCCGAACTTGGAATTGGATGGTGGTGGAAAAAGCATGCTTTCGGCATTTTATGTGATGCAAAATTTGCATTGCCAATGGATGAAAATTTTGGAAAATTAAACAAAAATTTTTGTGAATTGATGAGAAATGGCTTTTCAGATGAAAATATGATCAAAAAATTTATCAACGCTAAAAAAGTTGGCTCTATTCCAGTTTACGCGTCCAATGAGTGACCACCCTCACTTTTTTAGATCATAACTTTTTTGTTACTTGGTCAATCCATACATTCTTGGTATCAATCGAAAGCTTAAAGATTAGGGAATTTTTTGTATGTATAGCAAAATTCCGGGATAAAGGCAACAGACAAAAAATTATTCTTGAATATACGCGAAAAATTATGAATTTCGGGTTTTCTTATTGTATTTTCTTTTCTTAATATAAGTATTTGTTCTTTTCTTGTATTTATAAATTCCCTAAACTTTAAGCTTTCGAATGATACCAAGAATGTTTGGATTTACCAAGTAAGGAAAAAGTTATGATCGAAAAAAATTGAGGATGGCCACTCATTGGACGCGTAAACTTTGAATAGAGCCAAAAAGTTTTGGAACTGATTGAATTTGCGGCATCTGATAATAAGCCAATCATTGACACAAAAAGCATTCATCAAAAACTGAAAAATCATTTTCCAATTCTCAGCAACAAAAATGAAGAACATTTTGGCACAATGTTCAAACATTTAATTGCTGGAACAGCAATAATTGGCCAAATAATTAAATGTAAGATTTGTAAAAAACTTTTTAATAATTAGGGCTGCCAATTTTATGTAAATACATTTTTTTTCTGGATTCTCCATGCTCTAATTAGTAGGAAATTTTTTTTTAATTTGTTTGTGTTTGCGAACAAAAGATGGGACATTAATTTATACATTTTTACATATTTCGAGATTTTTGTGTCATAATTTACATATTTCGGGATTTTCTACATATTTGTTAAATATTTTGGACTTTTTCCTACATTTTTTGAGGATTTGTGAGGATTTTTTAAAGGGAATTTTTATTAAATGCCCCAAAATTTCGCAGTTTTTTCGTACATAATTTTATTTATTTATTTTTACACATTTTGAGAATTTTTATGAAATTTATAGAGATTGCTTGTAAAATATACCTCTAAAAATTGTTTTTGTTTTCTTCAAAATGAGATATAAAAATTAATTTTTAAAATATTAAATATTAATAGGTGATTCTAATCCTATTTAGGTCATTTTTATGGCATTTGTGCCTATTTTACCGTTTACTGAATTTTTTTTCCCAAAAATAACAATTTCAAAAATTTTATTTACATATTTGGTAACTTATGTACATATTTTGGACCGTACAATTCTAATTTTGACAGCCCCCCGATTCATATTGTTTTTCGACAAAAAATCGTCATTTTTTTTTTGTTGTAAAAATCGATCAAATTAAACATTCTTGGTATCATACAATAGGCCTTAAGCTTCTCTATTCACTTACATGGCAAACTTTCAATTACATATTTATTCCATTTTCAAGCAAACCGTTTCACCGCAACATTCATTGAAATAAGTGGAAGAAGGAGGAGGAGACAAAAGCGTATGGACAATAATCAAAACCAAAATCCTAATCCTAATAATGATGATTACGATTTTAATGAAGTGTTGTTGCAACAAGTTGAGCAAATCCATCACCGAAGGCTGATGGCCAATTCGGATATACGGATTTATTGTGTGGTGTTTATTGTCTATCTGATTTGGCTCTTTTTTGCAAATCCCATGGCATTAAGCGATGGCATATCATCATTGGCTTCGGCTTCATTGATGTGGATAATCCTGTTAAGCATTTTGGCTTTTTGTATTCTGAATTTCATTGTGGTTGTTTGTCGCTATACATTTTCCAACACTGAACCCATTTTGCCACTGATTTAACAATAGAAGCGATTTTCTTGAGAAAAAAACGTGAGATTTTTGTGCATTTTATGCTGACTGAAAAAATGTTGTCAATTTTGAATAAACCTTTTCA
Source organism: Heterodera schachtii (assembly GCA_023374025.1). NCBI lineage: Eukaryota > Metazoa > Nematoda > Chromadorea > Rhabditida > Heteroderidae > Heterodera > Heterodera schachtii. The sequence continues at coordinate 1,075,751 of SIJG01000013.1, forward strand.
AATATGTTTAAAGCATAAATGGGATAATGTATAACCCTCAGGGTATAATCCATGTACCGTAACCGGTTTTTACGAAATCCATTGAACCTGAACAGTAAGCAGCTTGTTTAGAATCGGTCCAGAAAAATTGTTTTGAACCAATCCATAAAACAAATAAATCCGGAAAATCTGTAAATTACCGTATTTCAATTCAAAACTTTTGTGCATTTTATGCTGGAAAAATGTTGTTGTTCAAATTTGTTTAAAGCATAAATGGGATTTCGTAAATGTATATCCATCAAGGTGTTCCATATACAGTAAATCTCCCAGAAAATATAAAAATTCAAAATTTTTATTGGGAAACCATAAAATAAAATATTAAATTTGGTAGCAATCGATTTGCCATTTCCCAAACATTTTTTTTTGAAATTGATCTGCTAATTAGAAGCTCTATGGAAAGAATCTAAATGTAATTGTAATAATTCTTAAATTTTCCAAATGAATTACCTATTTTAATATAATTAGTCAGTAAAATTTGAATTGCTAATTTTTGTACAACAATATTCCCAAGAGCACTAAATAGGCACAAATGTCACAAAGCCTAAATTATGCTTAAATTATGTATTAAAAATAAAATTGTTGAATTTCTAAAAACTGATTTTGGAAGCCCTACAAATTTTATTAAAAAGTCTAAAGTTAAAATCTTATAAAATTTTCGGAAATTAATAATTTTGTATAATAGTAAAAAAAAATTTCTTTTTCGAATTTATACCTCTCAGAAACTAAATAAATGTTTTATGCACAGACACATAAGACATAAATGTGAAATCAAACAGATCCAATAGGACAAATTGAAAAGATAGCAAAAAAATAAGGACAAAGGGAAAAAAGGACAACTCAAGGACAGCAAATGAATGACAAAAGATTTTAAAAATAAATAACGGACATCATTCAAACGGGTGGACATTGGTCACAACAGGAAATATGCGTAATGAAAGTGTACTTAAAAACAAGGACAAAATGCTGCTCATTTTAATAGCACCGTGAAAAGCCAAAACCCCCAACAAAACTTTGGACGGCACCCAACTCGTACTAGGCCAACTCGTACTGTTTTTCGACAATAAATCGTCATACCAAATTAAATAGTCTTGGTATCATTCGATAGCCCTTAATGTTCTCTATCTAGCTGCAAAATGCAAGAAAATTTTATTGCTTTTCAAAAAAGTTATGACCAAAAATCGTAAAAAAATTTTTTTCGTCCATAACTTTTTATTTTTGAAATTTAGTGGAAAGATAGAGAATTTTAAAGGCTATTGAATGATACTAAGAATGTTTAATTTGGTTGAGTTTAACAAAAGTTATGACGATTTTTTGTCGAGAAACAGTACGAGTTGGCCGAGTACAAGTTGGGTTTTTACCGAAAATTTCATCACAGATCACTCAAAATCCGCTTTCTGGATTGATCGGTAGCATAATGATGAATTTTTTTCCGTTCTGTGGCAGTGATTGCTTTTTCGTCGGCTTTTCCTTTGGCTTTTTGTCATTGGCAATTCCCGTGCCATTTTTGGCCAACAATTTTTCCTTCTCTTTTAAAAATGGATGTCCTTGCAAAAGGTCCCTGACAAGCTTTTCCTTCTTCACCATTGTTTTGTCATTGGCCATTTTCTTCGCTTCATTGGCCAATTTTTCCAACATTTGATCAAATTCTTTACGGAGGGTCATCGTCATTAAATTGTCGGCTAAATCTTCGGTGTCATGGCAACTCGTACAAAGGCAACTCGTAAACAGGGCAACTCGTACAAAAATTTTTTCTAAGAATTAGAATTTTTAGAGGAAAAAAAAGCTAATTGGGTTTTTTAGCCTAGAAAAACTTTTAAAAAAATTCTTAAAAGTTTTTTACTAATTTTTTAGTTTTTTAAATTTCTTAAATTTTTTGAAATTTAAGTGTTTTAAAAAGTTCTTCTGGGCTAAAAAATCCATTTTAATCAAAAAATTCTAAATTTTAGTTGAAAATTCTTAGAATTTTTTTTTTGTACGAGTTGCCATTCACCCAAATCTTCATCACTTTTTCGCCGCATGTCCATGTTAAACTTTTGCTCATTTGCCATCTTTGGTGCATAAGCATTGTTCCAGCCACCAAATGTGCCAGATAAAGCATTGATCGCTTTAAATCCGCAATGTTTTTTGTACGCATCGTCAAAATAAAATTTTGAAATACAACAGAGTCGCCTTATTATGTCGCACATTTTGTAATTTGCGAATTTTGGCTTTTCAATGTCAGCTTAAATAATGGTAAAAAATCTACAGTATACAGGTGTGACGCATGTCCAGAACATTTGCGCCCGGACATTTGCGCCACTGACACTTCCGCCTCGGACATTTGCGCTCCGGACATTTGCGCCCGGACACTTGCGCCCGGACACTTGCGCCACTGACATTTGCGCCACTGACATTTGCGCCACTGACATTTGCGCCTACATATGTCCAAAATCGGGTTCAAACTTGCATTTTTTTTTTCAATCTTAGATATCTTAAACTTTATTAAATTTAAGAAAACTTGTTCTTTTCGTTCGCTGTTGTTTGAAAATTTTATTATTTTTTCAAAAATTTGCTGACGTCCTAATTATCGCATACAATCACTAATTTAAAGTGAAAAAAACTTAAGTTGAACCCCCGATTTTTGGACATAGGTGCAAATGTCCGAGGCGCAAATGAGGGGTAACCGTAACCGTGTGATTTTGGGGGGTCAAAAAACTGTATTTTGGAATAAAATTAAGAAAAACAAAATATTTCTAGTTTATTAGAAGCATTAATTCGGCTGTTTGATTAATTGATTATCAAATTATCAGCCACAATCACTTTCGATCACTTATATAATACTAATTAGGCTATCAGGGATTGAAAAATTTAAGTTTGTGCCCGATTTTGGACATCGGCGCAAATGTAGGGTAACCTAATTACCTTATTTGTGAAAATAAGAATTAATTGTTGCATTAAAATGTCTGATTTTTCAAGAAATTTTACCAGGGCTGCCAGATGAAATTTTTTTTTAAATCATCGCCAACAAAAAAACATCATTTGGGGAGGGTTCAAAAATATGTTTGGAAAATTATTCGAACGAAAAAACAATAATGTTTTTTTTGCGGCGCATTCTTTCCAAAAAACTTACTTTTTGGAAGAGCGGGAAGGTGGCGCCGGCGGGAAAATTTTTGAAAATTTGAGTGTAATTGGTTATGACTTAAATACCCAGCAGGGCTGGGACGCGACCGCGATCCGCGATTCGCGGCGTTTTTTGCGCGATCCGCGACCGCGGCAATTTGAATCCGCGAAGCGCGATCCGCGACCGCGGGATTTTTTTGCGCGATCCGCGACCGCGGCAATTTGAATCCGCGATGCGCGATCCGCGACCGCGGGATTTTTTTTGCGCGATCCGCGACCGCGGCAAATTGAATCCGCGATGCGCGATCCGCGACCGCGGGATTTTTTTTGCGCGATCCGCGACCGCGGCAAATTGAATCCGCGATGCGCGATCCGCGACCGCGGGATTTTTTTTGCGCGATCCGCGACCGCGGCAAATTGAATCCGCGATCCGCGACCGCGGGATTTTTTTTGCGCGATCCGCGACCGCGGCAAATTGAATCCGCGATCCGCGACCGCGGGATTTTTTGCGCGATCCGCGATCCGCGACCGCGGCAAATTGAATCCGCGATGCGCGATCCGCGACCGCGGGATTTTTCTGTGCGCGCCTCACCCCTGATATCCAGCCCTAGTAATTACGTTATTTATGAAAAAAAAAAATTCATTTACGAATTTATTCAATAAATTTAAATTTGCATGATTTTTTTTATTGTATACATATATAGAAATTTTACCTTTTTCAGCATACAATTGGAAAAAATATTCGTAAACAATGTCCGCGTATTTGCTAAACTTTTCACAATCTTTCCGCGCTTGATCATTCTCAAATTTGTTGTTCATTTGATCACAATGCCAATTTTGTTTGATCAAATACAAAACGCCAAAGTGTGCCTCGACCATTTGCTTACCGTACTCACCAAATTCTTTGTCAATGGATTGTTTAATTTGATAATCAAACGATGGATCGTTTTCATATTTTGAATGCACTTTTCTTTTGTGTGCTTCGATAGCGACAGTTGCGTTCCATCCATTCTTCACAAATTCGACAAAAATTTCGTCATCAAACTGTTAAGTTAATTAAAAATGTAATTTAATTGTAATTCATAATAATGACTAGAGATCGACTAAAAAGGCACCAAAAAATTGAAAAAAAGGCGTGAAAAGGCACGAAAATCCCAAAAAAGGCATGAAAAAAGGCATTTAATTTTTTTTTTATTAAGGACTTTTAGTGAGCAAAACACGTAAAAGTTAACCAAAAAATAATTTTTGTCATTTAAATGATTATTAAATGTTATAATGTTTTTTGAATAAGAAAATTTTTAAACCTAAAATTTTTTATCAAGAAAAAAAATGAAATTTTGGCGATCAATTTTTGAGAAAATTTTTCAATTCTTAGGGGTGTATTTTCTGAAAATTTTTCAAGTCATTTCTTAGGGGTGTATTTTCCCGATTTTATTACCTTTTTAATGGAATTTTTCTGAAAAAAATGCCAAAAAGGCACCAAAACGGCAAAATGCCAAAAAAGGCATTTAAGGCACGAAAATCCCGAAAAAGGCAAAAAAGGGCATAATAAAAGTCAACGTAGAAGCCTCAAACTAAGTGGAAAATGCGTTATTTATGCTTAATATATCGAAAATAATGCGCAGAAAAAGTGGCATATGCCTCAAAAGTCGGTCGGTCTCTAGTAATGACTGACGGTCATTAAATATATATTTTTTTAACTTTTCTCAAAATTATACCATAAAATTTTAGTTTCATTTTTAAAAATAAATTTCAGAATTTTGAGTACTTTTCCGTTATGCCCCCCTCCCCCCCCCCACCCTCAATAAAAAATGTGATGATCTCCTGACAAAGAGCTTGTTTCTCCCGGTTCCCGGTTATGGACCTGGGCAATTTTTTGTGTGATTTTAATTTATAAATTAGTTTTATTTAAAATTTAAAATTTTTAGTTTTTATTTTATATTTTTATTTTCTAGAACGGCTGATGCCATTCATAGCCTTTTGTCTAGGCTGCAATTTAAAATTGTATAGTAAATAGAATTTTTTTTTTCTTTTTAAAATGTAAGTTTTCTTAAAAGCTCCTCCCCTAAAAATTGATTTATCTCCCCAAAAATTTGTGCTTTAGAAAATTATGTTTAAAAACTTTTTTTCTTATTTTCTTAGAAAAAGGGAAAAAAGTGAATTTTGTATATGATTTCAATTGAAAAAATGGAAATAGTTTTAGTAATTTTAAACGTGCTGAGACGATGCGAAAAAAAACTCAGTTTGGGCGATGCGAAAAAAACTCAGTGATTGATAAATTAAAAAATTAATTAAATAATTTTATTCACAAAATCACGGCGCCGTCCGGTTAACCCTAATGTACGGCGGGATGCAAGTCATTTCAATTTTTTTTTAATTTTTCAATTTTTCGCATCACTTCTCATCAATTTTCTACATTTGTAGTAGACACAACCGGACGCCATTAATACGGTTTTGTAGAGCTCATCGAGCTGTACAAAAAAGCCGCTGGTACCGGCACGCTTAGCTTGGGTTGGCCATCGACAGGGTCGGAGGCGAGGCTGAGGGTCCTCCGGCAGATGTGCCCGACCCATGACGGGCTCCAAGTGAATGGATCAAGAACCGGACCCGGCCTGGGAGATAGCCCTTGAAAAACTGACCAAAAAATTGTTCTTAACCGGGCCGGTTCGAATTCCGGATCAGGCACTTTTGGTGCCCCGAAAGTGGTGCGATAGGCTTCCGGAAAATGACAAATCAATCACTGAGTTTTTTTTTCGCATCGCCCCAACTGAGTTTTTTTCGCATCGCCCCAACTGAGTTTTTTTCGCATCGCCCCAACTGAGTTTTTTTCGCATCGCCCCAACTGAGTTTTTTTCGCATCGCCCCAACTGAGTTTTTTTCGCATCGCCCCAACTGAGTTTTTTTCGCATCGCCCCAACTGAGTTTTTTTCGCATCGCCCCAACTGAGTTTTTTTCGCATCGCCCCAACTGAGTTTTTTTCGCATCGCCCCAACTGAGTTTTTTTCGCATCGCCCCAACTGAGTTTTTTTCGCATCGCCCCAACTGAGTTTTTTTCGCATCGCCCCAACTGAGTTTTTTTCGCATCGCCCCAACTGAGTTTTTTTTCGCATCGCCCCAACTGAGTTTTTTTTCGCATCGACCTAGCACCATTTTAAAAAGCGTACATCTGGCCAATCTGTCGGCGATGCTCGGGCCAATGGCACAAAATGGCAAAAAATGAACAAGAATTTGGCATTTAATAAATTAATCATTTTTTAAAATTTTCATGAGTTAATCTATTTAAATGGCGCCAATTTTTAGCTATAATAATAAGCGCTCATAAAATGGACAATCTATTACGATTCATAAAAATGGATGCTTCTCGTGAAAATGAGAAAAAATGATCAATTTCTTGCTTCCATAAATGGATGCCATATAATAATCAATTTTATAAATGGGTATCTATGAACAATGAAAAAAATATCAATTTTTTTTTACTATTCGTAAAAATGTATATGCCTATGATTAAATGGGGATTTTTATTTACAAAAAAATCCGAAATATATAATAAAAATTTAAGAAAAATGGCAAATATTTCACGAAAATATTGATCAAAAATGTGGAAAATTGCCCCGCGGGGAGACCGTTGACGGCATTCCGGAAAAAGTGGGGGAAGAACAGCAAAAATAGCTAAATTAATTAAATCATTGGCAAAATGTCATTGAGAATTTTGTGCTCTGGATCAATCAATTTTGTGTCAATGGTGTGGCCACGAAAGTCCTTAATTTAATGTTACAGTAATGGCAAAAACCGGTGAATACCGTAACCGATTAGTAAATGGTGATTTTATAATTTCCGATAAATTTGGAAATTACAGTAAAACCAACGGCGTATGCCATCAGCAGAAATAAATAAAAGTGTTTATGCACAGACACATAAGACATAAATGTGAAAGAAATGATCAAATAAGACAAAAGTGAAAAGATAGCAAAAAGAAAGGACAAAGGGAAAAAAGGACAATTCAAGGACAGACCAAAAGAAAAGCCAAAGGACAGCCGAAAACAGAAGCAATTGATAAAAGATAAGGAAAACCCAAAGGGAATCGCAAGGATTTTGTTAACAGAGAGAAATGGCGCAATGTAAATGTCCTTAAAAATAAGGACAGAAATTGTTCAATGGAAATGCAAAATGATCATTGGAATAATTTTTGAAATTCTTAAAATGCCTTTCTTCTCTGTTAACATTGCCAAAAATCCCGAAAAACTATCAGCAGAAATCACTCAATCCTTTTTTTTTTGGGGAATGAATGAATTAGTCAATTCCTTTTTTTGAAGGCTCTTCATTCGGCTTCTCCTCCTCCGCCATTTCTTTGTTGTTGTTGGCATTGGCATTGGCAATTATGCCATTGTCATTTTTGGACAATTTTTCATGTTTCAAAAATGGATGTCCTTGCCACTGTACTTCGAAAAATCCTTCCTTGATCGCCATCTGTTTGTCATTGACCAGTTCAATGGCATTTTGCGCAAATTCTTCCAACTTTTTGTCAAATTCGGCACGAAGAATTTTCAAATGATCACCAACAGCAGAAGCAGAGATTAAATTTGTACGAATTGTCCAAATATGGTCGTATTGTAAACTTCTTTTTGATGGCATTTTTCAAATCACCGAATTCTTTTCCGTTCTCATCAAAATACATTTTTGAAATCCAACACAGTCTCCACAATGTTGTAAATATGTTCCAGTGATCTGTGTTCAGTGCATAGAACCTTGGACGTTCAATGTTTGCTAAAATTGGGTTAAAAATGGAGAGATCGCCAGAATTTTTCAAATTTGCCGCTCGATCCCGCTGCGGGATTGGAAATGAAAGTTTTTTTAGCTGGACGGGATCTCGCGGGATTAACCCAGCCAGCAAAGTCACGCATTTCCAATTTCCGGGATCCCACTCGGGATTGTGGGATTGCAAATCTGCCCATCGATCCCGCTGTTAGATTCAAAATCAAAATTTTTGGCTGGACGAGATCCCGCGGGATTAATCCAGCAAATCCCGCAGTTCCAATTTTCGAGATCCCTCGATGCATTCAGGGGATTGTTGAAATTTCGAAAAATTAACTTTAATTAAAAGAATTCATCGAAAAGCGGAAATATGTATATCCTAAATTGCCGACTCAGTAACAAGAATTGGAAAAAATTCCGTTACATTCCTGCTTTTTGAGCGCGCACCGGGAAAATCTTCATAATTTTGGATTTACTTTGTGTTTATGTCTAAGGAATTTATTGTAAAATATTCAGGAAATATTTGGCATTCTGTCAATACCTCGGGATCGCGAAATAATTAATTCTTTTTAATTAAAATTTTATTTATTTATTTTTGTTCGAAAATTTTACCGTTTTTTGCATACACTTGGAAAAAGTATTCATAAATAATGTCCGCATTTTTTCCATATGTTTCACAATCTTTCCGCTCTTCATCATCATTCAATTTTTCACTGATTTTACCACAGTCCCATTTTTGTTTCAGCAAATACAAAATGCCAAGAAATGTCTCGAGCTTTGTCTTTTTGTGCTGATCAATGACAGAAGCATTATTAGCCTGATCAGCCCTTTTTTCGGCCTGATCAGCTTGCTTTTTATGCGGATCACTTGCATGATCAGCTCGGTTTTCAGCCTGATCACCTTGCTTTTTATGCGGATCACTTGCATGATCAGCTCGGTTTTCAGCCTGATCAGCTTGCTTTTTATGCGGATCACTTGCATGATCAGCTCGTTTTTCAGCCTGATCAGCTTGCTTTTTATGCGGATCACTTGCATGATCAACTTGTTTTTCAGCCTGATCAGCTTGCTTTTTGTGCGGATCACTTGCATGATCAGCTCGGTTTTCAGCCTGATCAGCTTGCTTTTTATGCGGATCACTTGCATGATCAGCTCGGTTTTCAGCCTGATCACCTTGCTTTTTATGCGGATCACTTGCATGATCAGCTCGGTTTTTAGCCTGATCACCTTGCTTTTTATGCGGATCACTTGCATGATCAGCTCGGTTTTCAGCCTGATCAGCTTGCTTTTTATGCGGATCACTTGCATGATCAGCTCGGTTTTCAGCCTGATCAGCTTGCTTTTTATGCGGATCACTTGCATGATCAGCTCGGTTTTCAGCCTGATCAGCTTGCTTTTTATGCGGATCACTTGCATGATCAGCTCGTTTTTCAGCCTGATCAGCTTGCTTTTTATGCGGATCACTTGCATGCTGATCATCAGCCCATTCTTTTTCTTGTTCAGCAATTGTCTTCAATTCATTCACAAACTCGATCAATTCCATGTTAGTGGCCTGTTACATTAAATGGGAAATGATTATTTGGCGTACTAAAAAAATGCCAAATATGCACCAAAAATCTCTCAAATATGCCGCAAAAATCCGAAAAACGCCAAAATATGCACAAAATCCATCCCTGGTTAGGAGCCGCATGGGGGGAGGCGGGAATCCCGGGATTTTCATCCCTGTTCAATCCCGCTTCCCCGGTTTTAGTATCCCCGTTTCCGGAGATATCCCCGGGTAGGCCATTCCCGCTTTGCCGGATTTGAAAATTTTGTCTGATAATTTGAAATTTCCCTAATTTGCAATAGTATCCAATTAATAAAAAAAATTTGCGGTTTTCACATCCCCTCGCCCCTAAATAATTAAATCCAAAATTATCTCGGATGGTACCGTTTTAACAACAGTCGTAGTTTAAATAATGATCCCCAAAAGTTTATTATTATTTTTTTTTCTCGCCTAAATTTGTGATTCAGAAAAAGAAGTTTCCCATTTTGGAATTCAATTTAAAAAGTAATTCATATGGTTTTAATTAAAAATATGTTTAAAACATACCCGAGCACCCGCTTGGACCAATGGCATAAAAAGGCAAAAAATCAGAATAAATTTTAGCAAAATGAAATAATTCATTGGCACTTTTTGGGAAATGTGGTGAGTGTAAGGCAAGGCATCAAGCAGCGTATTTATGTGCCATTTTCTCTTGTTGGCATTTTATTATGCTTAATAAACGTGCCATTATTTGCACTTTCCAAAAAAGGAAAAGCCAAAAAAAATTATTAAAAATGTAAAATTTGGAAGAATTATTGAATAATGTGATTCTGATTATAAATAAATTATTATAAAAATGTAAAAATAGAAAGAAAATTATGTAATTTTGATTCTGATCATTAATAAATTTTTTACAAATAATTTTAATGTAAAAATGAAAAGAATATATTATTTAATTTTGATTCTGATCATTTAATAATTATAAAAATGTAAAAATGGAAAAGAATATTGAATAAATTTTATTCTAAATCATTGAAGAATTATTAAGAAATGTAAAAATGGAATGAAAATTGTGTAAATTTGGTGTTGAAACAAAAAACATATTTTTTTTTGAAAAAGTTGGTTTTTCGACCAAGAGCAAAAACTCCGAAAGATTTTTCGCACAAAATAATACACAACACAGCCTATTTAAATTGCAAATCAGAGCCCAAAATCGGAAATCGGCGCCGAGGCCCAAAAAATTCGGTAATCGAAAACCGGAATTCCGAGCCATAAAAATTTAGGAAATTGGCCGATGCCCTGAAAATTTCGGCAATTGGAATTCCGAGCCCAAAAATGTCGGGAATCTGCACTCGGAGATTGGCATGCCGCACATTCACCTACCTGCTTGGCACCAGAGGCCTTTAGCCTAAAAATTTTTTTTGGAGGACGGGAATCCGAGTCCATTTTTGACATATTTTGTTTAAATTTAATTTTAAATAAATTTAATGAATCGCTTACCGTGCCGTATATTTAAAAAAAATCAATTTGCTTTTAGGATAAATATTCTTTAATTAATTACCCTAATGATGGGCAACATTTTGTCTTCTTCCCCCATCTCTTCACCCTACTGTTCCACACAAAAAAAAACAATTAATTAGCGGCACAAATTTATGTGATAAAGGAGTAATGGCACCATTTAATGGTGCCGGAAAATGCCAGAAATATTTTGCCTCCATCTCAGCAGGACGACCACTAACATTCCCATCTTTTTGTTCTTTGTTTTGCGTGTTTTTGTGGTCCCAAAAAGGACACAAAATTTTTTTATGTAATTTGTCCCGAGAAATGCCAACATCGAAAAAAGGAGGACATTTTTCCGCCCAATTTTTTCGGGATGTGCCATTATCGCTCTCGGCGGCATGATTTGATCTCGAGAGAGAGTAGGGAAATGGATGCGTAACTCCAAAAAAACAAATTACGACATTAAAACACATTAGTAGAGGGAGGGGGGGGGGAGGGGTAACAAAAAGCGGAAAATTTTTTGATGTGCATTTATTGTTGGTGCCGTTTTAGGGGGGGGGGGGAGGAAGAGGCCTTCCGTTTTTGGCACTCCTTACCCCTTATCCGATGCGTGCGTTTCCTTTGGGTTTTTCTTATTTTCCCGATCAGCAGGGATGTAACGGATTTTTTTTGCCAGTTTCTTGGTACTGAATCGGCAATTTAACTGTAACTCAACAAATTCTCAAGGAAAAAATCTAACAAAAATGCTGAAAATTTTCTTTTTGATTATTATACTTGTAAAATAAATGTGTGAAAACTCGGACTATAATTAAATAACTGAAACATAAACAAAATGCCGACGATTTCTGATTTCCGACACGGCCCTCAAATGGGATACTCGGAAAAAAATTTGGAAATGATGGATAATTAGCTCTTAAATCCTTGTTTAATATGTTTAGCCAAAAAGCGCTGAAATTCTATAAATTTTGAACATTTTTTCAGACCTTTTACTTGATAATTTGTTGAGTTACATTTAAATTGTCGAATCAGTACCAAGAATCGGCTAAAATTTCCGTCATATCCCTGTTCCCAATCACTATTAAACTTTAAATATTTTTTATAATATTCTTTAAAATTCAATTTTTTAATGGTGCAATTTTCCATTTTTACTTTCACCCCCCTTTTTCTGGTGGATTCTTTTTTTTTTTTTTTTGATTGATGAGTTTTTTGATGATGTGCCAGTGGTGGTGGTGGTGGTTGTTTTGGGTTTTGTTTACGCTTTTACGACTTCCTAATCCGTCGAAGAATTCTCGGACAATAAGAAAAATGCATCTTGCGCAATTTTTGATGAGCTTGCCACCATGAAAATATTAATATTTTTTAAAAATCCGATTTTTCCAAGCATTTTAAATCTAAAAAATAAATTTAAATTTTATATATTTTTGAAATTCAATTTAACTAATTTTATTTTTCTGCAATTTGGGCCTCAGCTTTCTATAAACATAAACTCTCATAAAGGGTGGCTTTTTTCAAACAGAAATTACGGTAGTTTTACTGTGCCTTCCCTAAAATGTCATTCGTCAACAAATAATGCCACAATTCGCCCACAGGTGCCCTCTGTGTTGGCTCACAAAACTTGGCATAATCTGTGCGTAATTAAGCTGTGCAACGGCCCGGAAAAAGGTCATTCATTCATTCATTGTTGGCGATTTTAGTCAGTCGTCACCGAATTTTGGCAGAATACAACGGTGGGATTTGCTATTCTCGACTCACTCACTCTCGACACTAATTATTTTACACCCGAAGCACACAATGTGAGGGTTGGATGTGTGGGGAAACTCAGCGGATTTGCTTGAAAAAAGTGCCAATTTTGTTCGCTTCACCAATGGCATATGACAATGCTCCGGCATTATTACGGATTTGGCCTTCCACATATTGTTTTAGTGAATGATAATTATTGGATTAATTCTTGGAGGTTCCCATTTTGTAATGTGATCTGCTGTCGAACAATATTTAGTGAGATTAAGTGAAGAAAATGGGATTAAAATGACCTTTCACTGAATAAAATTTATTTGTTATTTAGTTTTTGGATTTTTTAAAAATCTCGATGCAATTAATCACTCTCGTAGCCTTGGAGTCTCGGTGCCATTTAATTGTCGAGTCTTGCAATGCCAAATGCTAATGAACTTGGCGCCATTGAAACTCTCCAGTCTTTGTGCCAAAACCTTTTTCATTCAATGTCTCTTGAATGCCATACATCGACCGGTCTCTCAATTAATTTTAAAACTTTTTAATTTTTTATAAAAAAATAATTGGTAATTAACTTTTTTTTTTGTAAAAAAAAATGTGTCAAAATGCGTAAATAAAAATGCAAAATTGAATAATCATATTGCCGGCACAATATGCTTCTCATATTACAAGTTGGCACACCTGCTGCGTAGGCACGCGCAACAAAGAAAGAAGAAAAGCAGCAACAATTGGATTTGACTCGGCGACGAAAATTGAGACGCGAAAAAAAATTTTCTATTTTTTTTTTTGAACTATGGACTCCAACCGAGATTTTTTCGGGAATCATCGCAAAAAAAAAGAAGCATTTTTTGTAAATTGATTTGATTGGCTTATATCTCAACTAGAGATAGGATAAGGGATTCGAACGGTTTTTCAGTGTTTTTTTAAATTCTTTTAATTATTTTTTCGTTACAACACCAAAAAAAAAGATCGAATAAACAAAAGATAAAAAATGTATTAATTTACCGTTACGCGTTTATCGACTGGTAAAAAGATACGGTAGTTTACTTCAAACTACAGCATACGCTTTAAAAAAACTAAAATTTTCAAAATGCAAATTTTTATTTTCCCCCATTTTCCATTACATAAATTTAATTTTAACAAATATTCATAAAAAATTTCAAATTTTCAAAATTTCTTGGCATTCACAAGTTTATTTTTGTTGATTCATTAGTGTACTACTGTACATATAAGTGCATAACACAAATGCCATTAAAACAACGGCACAGATGTAATTAGTGGACAAATTCATGCCACTTTTGTCATACAAGAAAATCCATGCCACTTTTGTCAATCGTGGAATTATTATTTTATTTTTCCTTGCCCTCCGGCGCTGCTCTGTTGCACTAATTAGTGCCTCTATTCATCCATCCTCCGCCGGGCGCCAGGTGAATGCGCAATTTGTTGGCTCACACTGTTTCAATACAATTTGTCATTTTTCTCGACAAAATCCCCCCCCCCCCCGGCGTGACCAATTTTGAGTAAATTTGTCACACATTTTCTGTGGGTTGGTCATCATAACTCTCAACACCACACAAATAATATGCATATAATTGGCTTGTCGCCGCGAGGCACACGCCGTCGCCGTCCGTCGTCGCCGTCGTTGTTCAGCAGCAATTCAACAAATGACGCCAAATTGCCCGGAAAATGAATGTCATGTCATCATCATCGTCCCGCCCGCCCGCCGAGGAGGGCAATTTTGGGGGTGGATGGTCACCGGCGACGGGTGGGCACGGGAAACGGTAGCACCCGCATCGCCCCCCGCCTCCGAATCCCCCCCCCCCCCCCGGGGGGTGCCTACCCTAATAAAAAGGTTAAAGGTGCACCACAACAAGTCACTGTTGCGCCGTGTTTTTATGATGGAAGAAATTTTTTTTTTTTTGGACGAGACAGAATGCCAAATTGTTTGAGAAATGGTGGAATTTGAATGAAGGAAGACTAATTAAAAATCCATCAAATTTATTTTACAACAAATTTGGAAAACCATGAAATTATTACGTGTAGAGAATGCCAAAATCCATAAATTTGCGAAAAAAAAATCAAAAAATCCATGCCGACACTTAAAACTTAAAACTTTCAGTCATTAAGCCCTGATGTTGTGACATGTTCTATGAACTTTCAATTCGTTTCTCAGAAAATCCATCACCTCTTCTCCTACATATCTTCCATTCTTTAGACTCGGTTCAGACCATTTTCTCCCAGAAACTGAAATTTCAAAATTTTTACCATTTTACAAAAATTTCCGCCCTCCCCTTATTTTGGGCCAACAGGTACACCCCCAACCAAATCTATAATTCAAGAAGAATGGCCATTTGGGCACACTGTGTGTGTCTCGATGGAGGAAGAAAGCATAAGCATAAGCAACAACAAGAGCAATTAACTCCCCCCCCCCCCCCCCAATTGGGGTGGTCCTTCCCCCGCGGCGACATTTTCCATTCCGCCGACCCCCCAAAAATCCCCCACCAAATTATCCCCAAATCCCTTTAATCCGCTCTTTAAGCCGCCTCTGCTGGTGGGAGTCGGGGTAGGAGCGGGGGAGACTAAGAATTTTGTCCCCCCCCCCCCCCCTCAATCCCCGGCACCACCCCAAAAAAAGGCATTGTTCTCAGCTCAGCAGGTCAAACCCCTCCCGCCCCCGGGGGTGTCCGCTTTCTGTCCATCATTGGCGCGGCATATAATCGGAGGTTTCTGTCAGGGGGCGGCGGCGCGGCAGCGGCGGCGGCACGGAGATGGGCACGGCGGGAGTCCGCCCGGAGAAAATGGTGGTGAAAAGTTGGCGGCCCGCCGCCGGTGGTGGCGGTGGCGGCACGGAGTGCATTATTATTAATATTTAGGGGGGGGGGGGGTGACCTATGGAAGGACAATTTGCTGTTTGATTTTGCGTGAAAATTGAACGACTTTGACACCTTATGTGCTGCTCTTAATTGTGCTAGTATTATATTATTTGGTTGGAAAAAAGAATAATTGAAAAATAATGGAAAGATTGGCAATGAAATTAAGTATTGGTGAAAAATAGGAAAAAAGTGATGTTAATAAATTTTGGGGATTTTAATGAGAAATTTATTTTTGAATGAAAGAGATTAAAACAAAAAAAAAATTTGTAATTTGATCAGAGATTTAAAAGTAAAAAGATGAAAATCTATGATTTTTATCTTCTTGTTTTTATTTAATATATTTTTTTAGTAAAAATAAAAAAAAATTTCGATTACCTTTAAATAATTTTTTGAATAGTTTTCTTCGTTCTGCAACTGTATATTATCTCGAAACAATGAATGAAATTTAATAAAATTAATTTAATTAAACAAATTTATTTAATAGTTGAAAAATATTTTTGAATATTTTAATTAATAATTATCAAACTAATCAAATTGTGAAATAATTCATTTTCAAATTTATTTGTTTTATTTTTTCAAATTTTCATTTTCCCCATTCATTCGATTGTCGTCCTTCACTTTTGTTAACACTCACTTCATATAAAACACCTACAGAATGATGTGTGAGGATGTGACCCATCATAATCCATTGTAAATCCATTGTAAATCGGTCACTGTTCCAATTATCCACTTGAGAGGGGCAAAGTGCTTAAATGGAAGGAACAGTAATACAAAATGAATAATAATGGCATGGCACAACGGCTTACATATTTTGTACATATGTGATGTATATTAGGTGGTGTTAATGGGTGCCAAAAAAAGAAATGCTTTTGTCGAGTGTTTTTGCATAATTTTAATATTAAAATTTTTATGAAATTTTTTTTATTTTGTGTCGATTTCCCTAACAAATTTTGTTTCAAATTTAAATTTTTCAAATTTGAAAACAAAAATGCACAAGACAATTTGTTCAAAATTAATTTTTCCCGCCCACAGCGCCTATTGTTTTGGAAAATTACAGTGGCAGAAATTTTTCAGAGGCCAAAGTGCAAAAAAAAAAAAGTTTTTGGACCCCCCCCCCCTTACCTCCAAAAATTTTTCTCTGGTTACGGGCCTGGTCACGTTGGAATATGGAAATTCATGAAAATTGACGATCAGGATTTTTGAGACAATCTTTTAAATGACCTTTTGTTTTTTAATCCAATTTTCGGAGACTTTTTCTCATTTGCCGACATTTCAAACACCAAAAATTCAGTGATCAAAAAGTTTGATCAAAGTGCTTAAATATTTTCCCTCCATGATTTCACTTTTTTTTTCTTCCATCATTCATATTCCATGCTCTTCATTTTCCCAACCAATTAATTTCACCTTCATCCAGAAGAAATGCTTTGCTTCCGCCTCTTCCCATCTCCATCCACTTCTCACATCCCATCCACGGTTCCTCATTCCCATCCCAACATGACGAACACAGTAACAGCATCATCACAAATTTTGGTTCACCACCAAACCACCAAAACCATCCCGTCACCTTCCAAGAGGGGGGACGGGAGCATAAGGGGGAAAACCCCTCCATCTTAAAGTGGGAAGAAAATTTTCTTCTTTGAGAGGGTTCTTCCACCCGCCGCTCGCCGGCGCCGATGCCTCTTCATCGCCGGGGGCGAAGCGAGCGAGCAATTTGTCCGTCCCGTCCCCCCCCCCCCCCTCCCACTTCAGCGCCCTGGGGGGAGGGCGGAAAGGGCGAAGACCAACTAACCCCCAAGCACCTCATCAGCATTCAAGGATGGTCGAGCATCATCCAGAAAATATGGTGTAGTGCTGATGGGCCCCACCGGTGTGGGGTTTGGTGGGGCCTGAATCAATCGCACTGAATTGGGTTGGAGCATCGAGTGGATTTTGCGGGGTACGGCACCGGCCCCCCGGACAACGGGGGAAGGCACAGATGAGAGAGTGCCAAATGGACCGATGAAAATTGCGGGGGACGGGGAGGGGAAATGAGTGGTTGGGGAAATGGAGGGGTACCCAAATTGCTCAAAATGTTTCTTAACCAAAAAAATGCAGTGAGTGCCGTACGATGAGTGTTTAGGTGTGCCACATATAAAGATGTAGTAATACAACCATGGATTTGCCGGGGAACAAAATTTTAAAATCAATTTTTAGGGTTGGAAATTTTTTTATCCGCCCCTCCCCCCTGAAAATTCTAATAGAAAATTTCTAAAATTTCTTAAAATTTTCCAGGGTTGAAAATCCCGCTGTTACCCCTTACCCTTCCCGCCCCCTTGCAATTTTCAAGGTGTGCCTCACAAATGCTTGTTGGCCCATTTGTGTGTGTGTGCCACCAAGACGAAATGCCACATTTATGGCCAACCAACGGCGGCGTTTTGTTGAAATTACAATGAAATGGCCAAGGGCAGCGGCGGCTTAAAGAAGAGAGATGTGGCCAACTAGGGCGGGTAAAGAGAAGAAAGAATGGGACCGCTAATTGGTCTTTCGCGCTTCTCTTTGGGCGGATGAAGCGGAAGAATAACAACAAGCACTGAGCTTTCGGCTGCTTGGGGAGACACAACAAAGGCTTAATCTCTGTTTAGTAATCCTTTAAGTGAGTAGTGGTTTCCTCTAAGATGATGTTGCTCCTATGTCTTTGAGGGATTAAAATGGGTCAAATGCGCACTCAATTTTGGGCTTATCCCTCCGACCATTCAAGGTCTCGGGATTTTCAGGATTTATGATGGGTGGCATATATTTTAGAGGTCGGTAATGCCAAAATAAAATCAATGGGTTACAACATTCTCCTGAGTCTCGGTGTGATGATGCCAGAGGAAGCGGAGTGTGGGAGAAAGTGGGATAAACGATATGGGTGATAGCTCAGTCGGTTAGAGCATTCCACGGAATGGAAAGGGCATGGGTTCGAGTCCCATCGGGTGAGTTTCCTTTTCTACATCGATTAGAAAAATTTACGAGTCATGAATAGAGAGACATTTTGTCTCTACTAATCCTTCGACTCTCACGTTGTCAGCTGTCCATCGGCAACGACTTTCGAAAGTCCGAGAGTCAAATTCGGATTTCTCGTCACAAATCCCAGTCTCGAATAGCACAAATGGCAGCGCCACCAAAATTGAACTAACAATGGCATTGGCGCAAGCCGGCTAAGCGCTTGCTTATCCAGCGCCCATCCATCCCCCTTTTGTCGTCGTGTCGTTTCGTTGTCCTCCTTCGACCCTGCCCCGCCCATTTTGTTCATCATCATCTTCATTCATCATCACCCGCCTATTCATCCCGCCGCCTCCGCCCATGCGATTTTCATCTCGGCCATCCCTCCGCGCCGCTTGTCCGTCTCCTATTGTGTGTTGTTTTGTTGCTGCTTTGGGTGGTGGAAGTGGAAGTGGAAGTGTGGGAGGAGGAGGAGAAGGAGGAGGAGAAAATGGAAAAAGAAGAATTGAGAGGAGAACAGAGCATTATGGAAGGAAGAAAGGGAATGAAAGGGTTGGAAAAGAGGAGGAGGGAAGGGGAAAGGAGGAGTAGATGGAAAAAGAAGAATTGAGAAGAGAGTGGTGGGTGGTTATGGAAGGAAAGAAAAAAGGGGAATGAAAGGGTTGGAAAATGGGGGGGGGACAGAGAGGGCGGGAGCCTATTGAAAAGACCCCGGGGGGATGAATAGGGGAAAATGGGGGTCGGGGGGGGGGGAACTCAGTCAGTACTACCAAGCAGCAGCAGTAGAAGGAGAAGCATTGTGTTGTGCTGCTGCTGTTGTTCGACGACGACGACGACGACGAGTCGGGGGCGAGTGAATGAATGGGAGGCGGGGGCCCCGGGGGGGGAGTAAGGGTTTTGTGTCGCCACCGGGGCACCGCCACCACCACAATGACGACGATGGACCACAAAAGGGGGGACAAAAGGGGGGGGGGGCAAAGGCCCCCATTCACTCACTTCCATTCACTCTCAACCCCACAGAGCAGCCAGCAGCACCACCACAAAACACTCATTTTCATCATCTGCTGAAGGCCTGAGTTTTATTCGGACGGCTTGAATTTTTTTTTTTGGAAAGTTTAGGGCGAGAAGGATTTTTAATTTTTCTTTTTTTGTAATTTCAAATGATGCCAATTTTGTTTAAGTGCCCGTGCCCTTCCTTAATTAGGCCCAATTAGTCGATATTGCCAGAGAGCCCAAAGGACTCAGAATTTTCCCTCTTCAACGTCTTCAAAATTTAAAAATTTTTATTCCTGATTTTCTTATTTTTTTTAAACTATTATTTCATAAATTTTGGTAATTTTGTGCCTCTCTGATTTCCATAAATTTTAAGAAATTCTATGCCTCTCAAAATCCATTTTTTTTCTTTCTCTTTTACCTTATTTCTTAACAAAGACGATTATAATGAAACTCAATTTTACCAGAAAAAATTTCCCTTCCTCCCTCCCCCCATTTCTCATAATCCCTCATTTATTTTCTTGATTGATAAACGATGCCACTAATGATGCTTAATGAGTCTTCGTTATTGCCTTGTTGCGGAAGGATGTTTCTTTGTCGGCGGTCCAATTGTCGTCATTTGCGGCAAAAAATAGGCTGGCAAAGTGGCTGCAAATTGTGCCTTCTTCATTCAGCAGCAACAGGTGAGAGGGACAACAGCAAAATGGAAATTTATTTTAGAATTTAATTAAAATTTCTATTTTTAAATGCAATTATAGCAAATCATAGCGCCAAAAAATTTCGGTTTTTTTCATTTTATTCAAAATTTTTTTTAAAAAATTTCCATACGAGGCTGAGACTGTCATTTGCTTATGAATCGGGCCGAAATATCTTAAAATGTTAGTTGTTTTTTTAAATCACTGTGTGTAAAAAATTAACTATAAAAACAGGAAATTTTTTCAACAAAATTCAAAAAATTTGCCGTTTTTTCTCCCAAAATTTTTTCCTAATAAAAATATTATTGTCGAATTATATTATTCAATTATCAAAATGTGTCCACAACGCTTTCTTGGAAATGCATAATTGGTTTGTCCAAAATTTTATTTTTGGCTAAGGGATGCCATCACACGGGGGGAGGGGTAACAGATGTGCCATTTGGCCCATCCTCCATCGGCACATATTTACAAATAAATGTGTCGCAAATTGTTACATTATATACACATAATGAACAAATTTTCTGGCAAAAAAAAAAAATTGCCAATTGCAGTGAAAAAATTTCTGCGTTTTTTTCAATTTATGAAAGTTAGTAATTTTCTATTAAATTAATTTTTTAATATTTTCCATATAATTAAAAAAAAATTGGTTCATTTAATTCGAGCCTTACTGAATTTTACAATTTTACTCATTCTGCCCTGTTAACTTTTAAATCTTTTCACACCCTTTTAACAAAATCCAAAAAAAAAAAATATTGTGAATTTTTCATTTGTATTTCTTGGCCATTGATAGGTTCTTCTTCATTCTTATGAGACCTTAAAACTTTTTTTCCACCATTTTATAATTAATAAAGCTTTCACTATAAAAAATTTATTTGATTTTCGCCAACCTTAGCCCTTATAAATTGAAGTTTCTCCGTCACGAGACCTCTAAAAATTTCTTTTACATTTAATACGCTTTGGCATCGTTAAGAGGCCCTCTTATATATTTCCATTTTCCCATTAGTCGCCACATTAACTCCCTCAGGGTACCAATAATTTTTTTAAATTTAAAAAAAAAAATTTATATTTTCCTTTCCTTACCCCTAGGGCATCTCGTCAATAGATTATCGCTCCCAAAAAACTATATTATAGTGAAAATTCTGCATTTTCGCTTTCTTTACCCCTAAGGCACCTCGTTCAAGAGGCGCCCACAAAAAAACCCTTATTAAATTTTAAAAAATTTCTGCATTTTCCCTTTCCTTACCTCTAGGGCACCTCGTCAAGAGGCCTCACCTCAAAAATTTTTTTAAAAATTTCTGCATTTTCCCTTTCCTTACGCCTAGGGCTCTTCGTCAAGAGGCCTCACCTCAAAATTTTTTTTAAAAATTTCTGCATTTTCCCTTTCCTTACCCCTAGGGCTCTTCGTCTGGAGGCCTCACCTCAAAAACCCTTTTAAAAATTTCTGCATTTTCCCTTTCCTTACCCCTAGGGCTCTTCGTCAAGAGGCCTCCCCCCCCCCCCCTCGCTTTCCCCATTCCTCCATCCCCTCCCTCCCCCCATGTGTCTGTGCGTCCCGCCCCCAAAGCATTGCCCCCCCCCCCCCCGCCCTCCCGGCGCCCATTCATTCATTCGTTCTCCCCTCCCCCCCCCCCCCCCCCCCCCCTCCCCCCCCCCCCCCCCCCCCCCCCCCCCCCCCCCCCCCCCCCCCCCCCCCCCCCCCCCCCCCCCCCCCCCCCCCCCCCCCCCCCCCCCCCCCCCCCCCCCCCCCCCCACCCCCCCCCCCCCCCCCCCCTCCCCTCCCTATTCATTCCATTCTTTTATCTTTTACGGTGCTATACTACCTTTTCGCCCCCTCCCCATCACCACCAACCACACACATTGCTATACTTCCCCGACCCCACCATCCCCGTCTCCCCGCTTCGGTTTCCCCGCTTCATCCATTCGAGATCGGTTTTTTCAGTACCCCTCCCATTTTTTTGTACCGACCTTCCCCGATCCCATGCCCGTGCCCGCTTTGGTTTCCCCCGCTCCACCGAGATCAGTTTTTAATGAGTACATCTCCGGTTTTTTTTTTTTGTGCCGCCTTTCCCCGACTTTGTCCCCGTCTCCCCGCTTTCGTTTCCCCGATCAATGCAAGATCATTTTTTTGTTCGCCCTTCCCCGACCCCACCATCCCCGTCTCCCCGCTTTGGTTTCCCCGCCTCATCGATCCGAGATTGGTTTTTTTTTTCAGTACCTCTCCCTGTTTTTTTGTGCCGCCCCGTTCCTCCACCTGTTGTTGGCGCGGGAGTAGGTCGAATTTCCCCACCCCGCCCCCATCCCTTAAATTTTTGTCCCAAATGATCAATTTTCTCCAACCCCGTTTTATCCCCGTCTCCCCTTTTTTCCTAAATCCCCGTATTTTGGTCCCCAGTTTGTCTCAGTTGCAGCTTTTGTTTCCTCAATCAACCCATTCGGCAAATCATTGATCAATTATATCTCGCGATCAACTGACCCAATCCAAATCAAAGCCTTTTTTGGTTCCCCGCTTCGTTCGTCCCCGCTTCCCCAACTCAAACATCGAAATCAATTTAGACTAATACTCAAGTGCACCACAATCCATTAACTCTCGCCCATTCATTTCTCGTCAAATTTGGGCACCCACAAATGACGGGGATATGGATTTGGGAGGGCCGGGGGGGGGGGAGGGCTAAAAGGGTGAAAATCCCTCCCGGCGACGACGACCACCGCCATCTCTTAAGAAATTGGCGGGGGCGGGGGAGGGGGCCCCGAAGTGTGAATGAACAATAGGCCCTTTAAGTCTCACACACACACCCCACATTTGGACTTTGACATTAAAGCACCACAAATTTTTGCAAAATGTGATGGGAAAATTGTTTTCCCCCCGGGGCGGAGGAGGGCGGGAGAGATTAATAAATGTGTAATTATAGGGCGGCGGTACGCTTTTTGATGAGTGGGGCAGTTGAAAAATAAAGAAAAAAGACGCTGATGGAATTTGTCGAAAAAAATGAGCATTGGGGCCAATTGGACTGGTGAAAAGTTGAAAATTAATGTTGAGCCGATGTTTTAACAATTTACTTTCAAATTAAAATTTGAAGGAAGCTCAATAATTCATTTGAATTTTTTAAAATTTTGTGGAATTTTTTAATTCGTTACAAAATTTCAAAAAATGAAATAAATAATTCGAACTAATTAATGTTTTGGATTGATCATTTTTTAAAAATTTTCATTTTCTTCTATACCCTAAGAATTTTTTGATTTTCGCTTATTTCTTTAATTTTATTATATCATATACAAAAACTTAAAATATTTCGTAAAAATTCCATTTTAGAGGACAAAACTGAAAAGTTTGTATTAAAAAAAACAATTAATTCACTTGACATAGGAAAGATGAAATCGGAGAATGCTTTATGATTGGAAATCGGTTGAAAGTTTGATTAGCAAAAGCGCACAGCGCCGACGGGGAATGATCTTTTGTTGAGATGCGCGAAATATGAGCCAAAATGATCAGCACAAAAGCAGAAGAATAAATTTTATGGAAAAACCGGGAAAGAAATTTCGTAAAAAATTTGAAAAATTTAGAATTTTTACGCCTTTTTTTAAGTCGGGCGAGGCCCAAAAAGTTGGGCAAAGCTGGGGTAGTGATAGATTCCCAATCAGTTCCAACCAATCACATATCTCAGTGGAGAACTTTCTGTCAAAGTCGTGGTGGGTTCGAGTTCCGCCGTTGGGCGCGTAAATTTAAATTAAAAATTCCCATAATTCTTCCGGAATTTTAACTTTTAATTAAAAATAGAATTTTCCTAAACTCTGCGCCAAATAATTTTTCAAATTTTTTAAAACCATAATTTTGAATAATATTTAACAATTAACAATTTTATTCGTTTCTTCTGATCTGACTTTTGCCATAACGAACCCACATGTGTTTGTGCTCAATAATTTGAGAGTGTGGATGATACTAATCTTTTGACACGATCTTTCCGCTCAATCTTTTTGACTGTTTATAATATGCATATTTAAGGATTTGGGAAGGGGGCGAGGGGGGGGGGGAAGGGCAAAGGGTCAAAATCATAATCAATTTTTGGGCCATTTTTCAAATCATATTTTTTATCCATTTTTTTCCATGGCGCTTTAATTTCGTTGCGCAAATTGATTTTTCATTAATTCATATAAAATCGGACCTTTCTGCCGATTTTGAGCGTGTTTGCCTTCCTTCCCCGGTTTTTATGGCTTCGACGCTAGAAATTCCCGAAAATTTTACTGAAAATATGGTTAAGTTAGGGAGGGGCGAGGGGTGTGGGTGCTTTCAATAAATTCATGAGTTTGACGAGAGAAAGTTTTGGCGCCAACTTTTTAACGCCATCTCCCGCTCCCGCAACCAATTTTCCCCCGACTTTCCTTCTCACTCTCGACAAATCATTCTCGACACGCTTTCATTAGTCATCATCAAAGTTTTCCTCCTCCTCTTTCTTTCGTCGTCCCCCTCTTTTTGGGCCGGGCATAGGCGGGGGGTGTGGTATATGTACATACACACAAATCACACCACCACCACCACCACCACCATCACCACCACCATCAGCAGCAGCAACAAGAGTCGAGAATCAACACCGAGCTGCTGGTGGTGCACCACCACCAACACCACCACACAATATTTGCTCACCTTGTCGCCCCCGCGGCGATTCGCGCGCCGCCAATGTTCTCAAACATTGCCCCTCCCCCCTGAGGGAGTGGAGGGGGGCCAAGAAGCCCCCGGCCCATCCAATTTCCCCCCCCCCCCCGCCTTCCCAAAACAGCGGCCGAAACAACTGCGCGCTCGCGCGGAGATTGACTTTCTTTCCCGCCTTGCGGTTGGTGCTGGTGATGGAGAAATCAGCACCATACAAAATCATCAACCATCATCCGCCGATGGCTCTCAAATGTTCAATGGGGGGATTTGGTTTGAGACCCGGACGATTGAGTATGGCTCTTGGTTGGGGGGTCTGAGGGATTTGAATTGTTTGTTATCTCAACTCAATCACATATTTAATTGTTTAGCAATCAATGCCTTTTGTGAAAGTACAGCTTACTTTTTTGTAAATGGATTTTCAAATTGAGTTTTGGCAATATGCCACCGTTTGATTTTTGGTAAAAAAAAAGATAAATTAATTTATAAGTGATAAGCCTTCAATCAAAATGCCAACATCAATTCTAGGTCGATCAATTCGTAGTTGTTTTGAGTTAAAGTTTCTGGACTCTATCTTCTGGGACTCATCTGGCACATCTTCCTCCTCCCCGTCCCCCCGCAGGGGACACAGAAGAATGTTTGCGCACTTCGCACCTTTTTGCTTGCTCCCTGTGATCACTTTGCTATAAAGCAAATCATCCATCGCGCGGCGCACCCTCCGCCCGGCGGGGAACTGTCAGAATCATAATCATCATCCTGCTGGCGTCGGGACTGTCTGTGCTCCCGACAATACAAAAAATGCCAAAATTTACGACCAAAGTCCCTTGCTTTAACATTGCGAACATTTTTTAAATCCCAATTTCTGGGCCTGAATTTTTTGGTGACTTTGGCATTTCTGAAAACACAATTTTGGCTTCATTTGTCCAAACCATTTTTTTTATATAATCCCATTTTTTGGGAAACTCAATTTTCGGCACTCAATTTTCTCTCGTGGATTTGGTAATTTTAAAAAATTTCACCAACATTTTTCGGACACCAACGCAATCTTTTATGTTCATTAGGCGTAAATTGTTTTAACCCTTCCACTTTCTGAGCATCTCAATTTACAGTACCCACCATTCCAAGAAACAAAAATTTCTGGAAATTGAACGCCCCCCCCCCAAATTTCCCGTGTTTTCCCAATGTTTTGTGGCCAAATCTTTCGCATCTGCCAAAAATTATATCTATCTGCTGTTGGTCATCAAAAATCTGTATATGTAGTGGCTTTTTGATGGTTGGTTGACGACTGACTCTGCTTGGACCCCCCCCCCGTCCGTTGTTTGCGCACACATTAACACATTGCGGAAATTTTGGTGGTGGCCAAGACGGGGGGGGGAGCAATGACGACGGATTGGCCGTCGCCCCCCCCCCCGGCGATATGTTATTGACAGGGTGTTGAGGGGGGGGGGGGGGGACGAAGGCGGTATTTATTACACCCCAAACTTTTTGGCCCCTCCGAATTTCTCGACTCTTGATGGATCACCGCGCCAACGTGTACACCGAGCACAGATATGTACACACACACATACACACAGTAGTGAATTTGGCACCGGTTAGGTGTTCTAGGGTTGGAGTTATAAGTGGAATCTACGATGGTCCCAAAAAATTTCCGAAATCTGGAATTTATGGGGCCTCAAAAAATTTCTCAAACCCGGTCTTAGCCATGGTTGGGGCTTAAAATGGGCCCATCTGCAGGACGGACTTTTTTTTTGAATTTTTCATAAACCAATTATATATTTTCGGGTGAGAATGAAGGGGGGGGGGGTTGGTGGCTTTTGACAATTTAGATTCAAAACTCGATTGTTTCTTGGGACTGAAATTTCTCCCAATTTCACTTTCCAATTTTTTTTTTTTTTTGGATAAAACCAAACCTATTCTCTCATCCAATCACGATCACCATCACCACCATTATTATCGTGCTAATTACGTAATATCTATAGCTGATGCTGGCCATGCAAATTTGGCACCATATTTGCATCCTATGCCAAAACAACCAAAAATAAATTTTTCTATTTGCGTATCCCTCTTCAAATTTCCCTCAACAAATTCTCGGCCTTAATAATACCAACAAATCTCGGCACGGCGCAACGACTTTTTGCCCACCGGGCCCTCCTCACCTGTAATTGTTTTGGCCCCTAATTAATCGCATAATTTGTCGCCATAGCCCCTTAAGTGCCCATCCATTTTACCTAATGAGATATGCGTAAACTGTGGCATGCAAGCATGTACACACAACGGCACATTCATTCAAAATTGTGAGACCCCTCCCCACCATCTAAAAGCTCTCTGCTTCTGTTGATGGGCGTTCAATGACCCGCTTAACCCCTACCAAATCCGTTTCCCCCCGGGGGAGGAGGCGATTAATCCGATTAATCCCTCCCCCACCCAAATCGCCCCAAGCCAACCAAAAATGGGATTAGCGGATCAGCACACACACATTCCCCACCTTAATGCAAAACAGAAGTTGGGAGGGGAGGGGGGCTCATCGCATCGACAAAATTTTGACGAGCGTGAAATGAGTGGTTTAAACTGAGGGGGGGGGGGGTGTGTACTTGATCTCGCATAATCAAATTGAAATGTCAATTTTTTTAAAATTTTGAATTAGTCAGTGTAATTTGTTAAGTTTGATCGATGTCCTTGATTTTGCATTTTATTCTGATTAATTTCTTCAATGTTCTTTGCTTAATGCAATCAATGTTTGTCTGTTTATCATGTCTAATTAGGTACAAATGAAAATTACATAGTTTTGGGTTCGAATGATCAGGAATTGCAAGGTATATTGTATGTTGGTCAGTCTCAAAATCATTCTGATCAGGTACAAATCAAAATTTGTTTTGGGTCAGAATGATCAAAAATTTCAAGATATATTATTTGTCTGTTGATCAGTCAAAAATTGCTCTGATCAGGCATAAATCAAAATTTATTTTGTGTCCCAATAATCAGAAATGCCAAGATTAAAAAAAAATCAATTGCTTTTCATTTTATGTAATCGCCAAATATATTTTTTACGTCACTTTCCATTATCGATGACCAAATTTATATAATCAATTAGTAATGTCAATTCACTGGCTGGCCGACCCTTCTGCTATCAGTAAACAATCAATGATTATAATTACTAATAAATGTGTACCCACCGTACACCTTTCTCGCCCTTTACCCACGGTTTGCAACCCCGAGAATACGGTAGTTTCAGAGTTATATATGTATATGTGATTAAAAATTCGCTCCCTTCCCCCAAGGGATGATGATGGTGGGATGCTTGCGGGGCGGTCGGCTGGTATGAAGATGATGAATAATTCCTTCGCGCCAGCCGCACTGCCCCCCTTTTGGCTTGCCCAATCTCGAAGCATAGCAGCAGCAGCAGCAGCAGCTAACTCACGCAAATTATTCCTTACTTTTTGCGCTCCAATGCGAAGACTCTCCCCCCCCCCCCCCCGCGGCTGCTTAACCAACCCCCGCGGCATCTTTTCTTTTGTTTGGGCTCCCTTCCCCCCCGCGGCCCCTCTTTTTGCCTCTCCTCAACCCGCCAGGCGGAGGGTTTCAACTCGGAAGGGGAGCGAGGGGGGGGGGGGTGGGCGGAAGAGGAAGAGATTGTGTCATCCTGTCCCCCAACTTTTTCTGCACCCCATCACACTACTGGGTAAGGGAGGGGTCCCGGGCGGGGGGGGGGGGGCATCGAAGCAAGCGCCGGACGGGTCGAGGAGACGGATGATGGCATTCGAAGACGACGAGAAAGCGCTGGTTTGTGCGGGGCGGGGGGGGGGGGGGAGGAGGGGCGCGGATGGGGGAGCGGGACAACTACCCAAGACACACTCACTCACACATACGCTCTGCTGCTGTACAACTCACTCCCCGCGGGGCCACAGCAGGAGGACAGCAGGCAGGAAGGACACCCACCAAAGAGGGAGGAGGGGCCCAGGGGGGGGGGGGGCGGGGGGGGGAGCGAGTGTCGAGACTCTTGGCCCCCTGCCCCACTCCTCGGCTCACCGCTTATCTGCGCCCTTATGACTCTCGGCGGGCGGTCAGGCGGGCGGTGGGTGAAAAAGTCTTCTCATGTGCGGCCCGGCGGCCCACCCATCATCAGCAGCATCAGCAGTGCTCTCCCCCCCTCCTCAAATTGCCCCCCCCCCCCCTCCGGGAGGAGGGAGGGGAGGGGAAGGAGGGAGGACAAGAAAGGCTACGGTAACCACTTGCTCTACGTCGTCGTCCTCCTCGGGTCCCGTCCGTCCTCCTCCTCCTCGTTTTGGGGGTAAGGAGAGGAGGAGGGAGGAAAGACTGGCGCGGGGGACGAGAATGAGGGGGAGGGGAGGGGAGGGGAAGGAGGGTGTTGCGCCGCCGACAAGGACGAGGACGACGTCGGTCGACGAAGCGCCCGGGGGGGGGGGACGGCAGGGGGGGGGGGCAAGGATTTTCCGCCACCATCTCGCGTCAATGTAATGAAAAAAAAATTTGTTTTTGATGCGACGAGGACGACGATGGATGGATGTTCGATCTATTCCCCCGTCCTCGTCCTCGTCGTCGTCGTTTTCCTCTTTTCTCGTCCCCCGTTTTTTGCCCCCTCTCGTCGTTTCCACATACATATATATTTTGTTCACACATTCATCGCGCACCCACACCACCCACTTCCCCTCCCTCCGCTTTTGATCTTTTGTATAAACAACAAATTTTTTTTTTTGAAATTTTTAATCCTTAGGCTTAGTCGGGATGTTTGTTTGTTTCAAAGGATAGAAGTATTCGGTAATTTCGCAAAATTTCAGGTGTTAAGCCTTTCTAGATAAGCGCCAATAGCTTGTTGTAAATTTTTAGGAAACTTTTAAATCCTAGGTGTTGACAATTTTATATAATTACCTTCCTATTTCGAAAATCAAAATTTCCAAAATTAATTCGTAAATTATTAATAAAAACCCATAAAAAATTGAGTAACCCTAAATTCTTCCTTTCCCTATCTGTAACCCACAAATTTAACACCTAAACTGTCCATTATCTTTTTTAAATATTATTTTCCTCCATTTAAATCGTCGTCGGCCTAATAAAACCGGTCCATGAAAAAAGTTAGGGCAGGCTTTTAGGCGTGTCGTCTTTTTCTTATTCTACAAAAGTTGAGCTGCCGGTTTCGCCCCCGGGGCGGCGGAGAGGTGCCCGGGGGGGGGGGGGGGGGGGGGGGGCAGGAGCATCTCCTGCCCTGTCCGTCTCCACCACCACCACCAGCTGTGGCGGTGTGTGAAGAAGCCAAAGCCGTTCTCAAGGCTTCTTCCTCTTTTGTGCTTTGCTCCCCCCCCCCCCCCCCCCTCCGCCCTTCCCCCCTTTTGTTCGAGCCAAAAGTGATGACGACGCCTTGGGGGATGGACGGGCAAAGAAAGGGGGGAGGGGAGGGGGTAAATCCCTTCAGGGGTTTGGGGGAGGGGGGGGGGGGAGACGAAGTCAATTGGCTGAGACGGGGAGTTGAAAGAGCTTTTAAAATGAATGAATGGGATGAATGAATGGTGTGGAGGGGATGAAACGATTGGTTGGTTGGGAATTGGGGAGACGGATGAACAGCGTTTCGTCAACTCTTTGGTGGAAGACGAAAACATAGAAAATGGGGGAGGGGGGGGGGGGGGGGGAAGGCGGTGGCTTTGCTCCGTTCAAAAGAAACTTTGTTTTGCAAATTTACAAAAGTTTTCACCCACTTTTACCCCCCTCCCCCCCCCCCCCCCCCCCGGCCGTATGAAAAGGGGGTTGGGCAGTGGTGGCACGAGGTGGGCCAATTTGAATCGTTTGGCGGTGAATTTTTTTTCTCTTACAAAATTTTATCCCATTATGCCCACTTCCCCCCCCCCCCTTCCCCCCCCCCCTCCTATGTAAATGGATGGGAAGGGACGGGGAAGCAGGGGGTAAATTTACCCAAAATTTAAAAAATTTTCAATTTTCACGCCCCTTCCCCAAAATAATTCATAATGGGAGATTCAAACGCCTTTTGGCGCGAAGGAATTAGGAGAATTTTCAAAAAATTTACAGCCCAATCAACTTTATGGGGAGAAAAATTTTGAATTTTCAAGAATTTCCACCCCACTCCCCTCCAATCTCATAGCAAAAATCATCACAAAAAATTATACATATATTTGTTATATATGTATTGTACGTTAAATGGTAGAATGTGAATGAACCTGGTGACCCGTCATCACCACCATTTTCCCCCTTTTCCGTCGTCCCCTCGGGGGTCTATTGTTCAGCCCGGGGGGGGGGGGGGGGGTCGTTTTCCTATGGGCGGAATCAATTTCAATTCTCAGCCCCATTAGTGGCAGCAGTTAATGTGTGTGTGTGTTGTTCGTTCTTGCAAATAACTTTGTAAGAAATTTGGACAGGAAAAAACCAAAAATAATTCCAATTTTTGACATTTTCCCGAGGCTAAGTTTTATAAGAAATTTTCTTAGGCCTGGAAATTTCAGAATTTAGCATTTGGTGATGTCGATTAAAATTTTTTTTTTTTTGAAATTTTCTTAGGCCTGGAAATTTCAGCATTTATTTGGTGATATATGTAAAAAAAATTAATGCATAGATATTTCTATATTTTTTTCTGATTTTTAAACCAAAAAAAAAAATCTTAAAATTATCTTATCTTTAAGGCCAGGCCCATTGGACCAGTAAATTTTATTTTTTTTTTTGATTTTTTCTTAAAAAAGCGTCATGGAATACTTCTCCTTTCGGTTTTCGTTTTTCTATTCATTAATTTTTTTCAAGGCCCATTTTTAGCTTCACATTCATGTGAAATTGGCATTTCTCTTGGTTCAAATAAAAAAGAAATTCTCGAATATTTCTCGGCATTTTTCTTGCGCATTGACGGCAATCTGTTTCCATTTTTGTATGTGCCAATTTTTCCATGGCATTTTCACATTTTTAGCTTTTATCATGTGAAATTGGCATTTCAGCCTCAAAAAATCCCACAATTTTGGTCGTCACTAAAATTAGACCAAACACAGATCCCTTGGCTCAAATAAAAAAGAAAAATTCTCGAATATTTCTCGGCATTTTTCTTGCGCATTGACGGCAATCTGTTTCCATTTTTGTATGTGCCAATTTTTCCATGGCATTTTCACATTTTTAGCTTTTATCATGTGAAATTGGCATTTCAGCCTCAAAAAATCCCACCCTTTTGGTCGTCACTAAAATTAGACCAAGCAAAAAACTTTCTCTTGGTTCAAATAAAAAAGAATTCTCGAAATTTCTCGGCATTTTTCTTGCACATTGACGACAACAAGCTGTGTTTCCCTTTTTGTATGTGCCAATTTTTCCATGGCATTTTCATTTTTGTGCCGTGATTTTCTCACGCTTGCCCCCCGCCACGCTTTTTGTATCATTGCGGGGCGGGACCAACCGTGCCGATGGAACAGAGCAAAAAATGGCACAAATGCCAATTTGTGTGTTGTGTGACCACTCTATAAATACGTGGGCATTTGCGCATTATGCACATTTCTCCTCTGAATTTGTGAAAGAAATCATTTTGGGGCAGAAAATTTTCTAAAATTTTCACGCAAATTTTATTAAATTTTCGCTCTAATTCCCAAAAGTTTTTTTTGTGGTTCATTTTTAACTGTTTTTGAAAAACGGCAGAAAGTTGATAAATAATGTGTGCCACGGCACCTGTGCCACTTTTTTCTTTTGCGAAAAAACCGTTTTTGAAAAATTTTTCTCCAAAATTTTGCGAATTTTTCACTCTAGGCCTGTGACATTTTTTTCTCACATGGGAAACTCGATTTCCAAATTAACTTTCTTTAAAAAATCCTAAATTTACTCATTCTTGGCATGTGCCACGTATTTCTCCCCGGGGAAACTCGATTTTTGAATCGAAAATTTTTTCAAAATTCCGTAATTTTTAAATTCCCCAACCCCCATTTTCCATGATTTCATTTGCTATTAAATTTCCAATTTCTCATTTTACTTCCCCTTTTTTCGCGTCATTGTCTTCCCATTCATTGTTTTTTTTGCTCAGTTTAAATGATGAGAATTAATCCTCGGGCACTTTTTAGTGGCACCAAACACAACGCCAATGATAGCCCACGGCAAAAAAGGCATTTATTTCCTTATTTATTTGCTTAATCTAATTTGGAAAATGCAAAAATTCTAAATGAAAATCTTTTAAGCTAATTTTTTATCGGATTATTCATAAAACAAATTTACAAGCTTAAAATCTTTGCGCCATTTTTTTTTCTCAATTTCTGAAAATTTTAACATTTTTAAATGCTATTTTTGCCGCGAGCATTTTTTTTCATTATTCCATGGATTAGCTTCATAATGTCAAGAGATAATGCCTTAAGGCATTTCAATAAGATTCTGTTTTTCTAGCGGCACAACTCAAGGTTTGGATTAAATTCCAAAGAATTTGAAAAAAAATTTTGCCATTTATTTTAAGAATTTTAAATTGAATTTATTTTTAAGAAAATTAAATTAAATTTAAATTTCCCAATTTATTAAACGTCTCCCTAATATTGCGTTAAATTTAACTAAAAAATTTTCTGTTTTAAATTTTCATTTGTCACCCCCCCCCCCCCGCCGTTTTTCGTTGCTTTTTGCTGATTGGTTGTTTGTGGGCCCGCCCCTTCGCTCCGCCCATCGGGGGTCCGCCCACATTCTTCAGCCGCCCCCCTCGCCCCTGCCCCCAGGGTGACTGTGCTACTGGGAAAGGGTTGGACGATTTTTAGCCATCATAAGCATCATTTATCGCCCCGCTTTTATAGTGTCTGTCTGTCCATTAATTTGCTTGTAAATTAATTGCCTTTTATGTAGTAATTAATTAGTTTTTGCCCTCCAGGCATTTACGAAAGTAATTAGCACTCTCTCTAAATATGCCAGGAAATTGGTTGTTTTTTTCGGCAGGAGGACTCACTCACCCTTCTTAAGTGGTGCCCGTAAATCGTTTCTTTCTTCTTTTTTTTGCCTTTTGGCATTGTGTCCCTTTGCCGCGCCCGGGCAATTATGACACATTAATTAACCCCATTAAAATTGCTGCATAAAAAAGTATGTGTTTTGTCACGAATTTGTCCCTTTTGGCAACACCTTGGAAACAAAAAGGCACCCCGCCAAAACGCGTACGTGCACTAATCGGCATTTAAAATTGACACTTTTTTGGCGTAATGATTTCTTTCGTGACTTTTTTTTTATTTCCTCCTCGGTCCTTCCCGCTCTCTCCTGCAATTCATTAAGCCATTGTCTAATATGGCATGTCAATCCATATTGTCCATTTTTCTCTTCAATTTCTTGAATTGGGAAGCGGGTTCTCCATTCATTCACCCCATTCAAAAGGGCGCGAGCGACCAAAACAAAACAACACGCCAAACAAAACGCCACAGAAATTTTGAATGGGCAAAGCGGAAGGAATTTTGGGGGAGAGAGGGGGGACAAAAGGGTGAAAGAATTTGGGGGGGTCGAAGAATGAATGAATGAATGAATGAATGGGGGGGGGCAGACAATGGGCCCCGAAATGATCAATACATTAGGCGGTTCTGATGATGTTTTGTGCCCATTGTGTGGCCTAAAAGTTGCCAAGAAAATGGTCAATAATTGAGTGTAAAATGGCAAAATGTAGGTTTTACGGAAAATTAAAAAAAAAAAAAATTTTTAATGCATTTTTTGGTTTGCCCGAGGGGACTCAATTGGCGAGATTTTAATTACCTATATAAATTTGTTGCCAAATTAAAGTGCCAATTATTATGCCAATTTATTGTTGTGTTGAGGACAAAAAGTGTTACATCATGAGAAAAATAGGGCTGCTGTTCCCCGTCCCCGACAATTTTTTTTTTTTTTTTTTTGCAAATTTTTTCGGGGAATTCTCTGTCGTAACATTTTCAAGAAAACAATCCCAATTAGAAAGCATTACGACTTTTTTGTATACTGTATTTTTATCATGCCTTTTTCTTGTCCTTTCTTTACCTACCGTAATTGTCCAATTGTGCTACCGTAAAAGTTGGCAAAATGTAATTTAAATTTTTCAAAATTTTCAGCATTTCAATTTGATGGCAATGATGACACTGTTGGAACAACTTCCCGGCGGTGGTGGCGTCACCGCCACCGAATCGCCCCACCAAATTGGCCATTTACATCACCACCATCAGCAACCGCAACAGCAATTAAAGGCCCAGTCGGCCTCCTCAAATGGGCCATCAAATAACAGTGCCGCCGGGTCGGTCCATGGCCAATCGCCGGGCGGCGCCATTTTGCTGTCGGCAACTTCAACACCCGACGGCACACTGATGCCAGCCGGCACCACTGATCATCAGACAGCCGGTGGCCATCAAAATGTCGCGCATATGGGAGCAGGTAATTAATTAATGAGTGCTAATTGAAGGGGAATGGTTGCCTTTTTTGAATCAATCAATGCTAGCGATCGGGACTGAGATTTAAGCGAGTGTTTCTCGGGCGACGGGTGGTTGAAATTCTCAAAAATTGGGGGAATAATTGATGAACACCGAATTTGGGTACAGATTTACAGGACCGTAATCAAGGGGGCATTCATAAATAATTTTAAAAACTCAATTAACGAGAGAATTGCCATTTTTGGAATTTGGGTACACAAAATTTCACGACCCAAAATGCCGTGGGAGCTCTCTCTCTTCTGTGTAGTTTGAACACAAAATGCCAGTAATTAAGGCAAAATGTGTTTTCGTTGGAATTGAATTTCGCAGTTTTTGTAAATTTATTAAAAACAAAAAATGGCACATCTTTTTTGTTTGAAGAATTTCATTAAGATGGATCTATTTAGCCCCTAATTAAGAAGTTTATTGGATTTTCGGGGTCCACTGATCGCATAGCTATTTGAGCCATTTTCCAAAAAAAAAAAATCGAAAATTTCCCAATTTTACTGATTGAAAAAATTCGGCGGGTTCGTGATTCAGAATTTGCCAAAACACGTCTGAGTTTTCTTGGGCAGGGTACCCCAAAATTTCCAGGCGCACATTTTCCGTTTTTAGCGCCTAAATTATTTTTTTATCGTTGCAGAAAATGTCTACCAAAATTTGATGATGATGCCATCCGATGGGTATGCAATGTTTGCCAACGGATTATTCGGCGCTTCTGCTGGCCCAGCGGGGATTGCCGGCTTAACCCTTCCGACGCCGACATCAATGGCCATGGATGCTGTAAGAAAAAATGAGGGGCTTAGTACGATTTATGAAAAAAAATTGGCATTTTTTTTTTGCTTAATTGAATTAATTGGGGGTCTAATCGCTTTAATACGTCTCGTTAATGAGCCGTGAACTTTAATGTTGGAGCTGATCAACGAAAATTTCATCTATTATAAGTACTGTAAACCAGGCAGTCTTAGCGGAATTGACAATTTTATCGTTTTAATGGGCTAATTAAGAGCTAATTAGTCTAACCGTGCATCATTAGCGGGCTCACTGGTGCATATTTTGATCAAACTCTAATTGAAAAATTTGCTTTCTATTTCTCTTTGCCTTATAGATGTTCTCATTGTCCCGGGCTGATCTGGGCATTGATCCGATCAGTTTCTTGCATCAACACAACAACAACGGCATTGGTGGTGGTGGGCAAAGCTCCTCGTCGAACAGTGCCGAAATGCTGTTAACACCGCAAAGTGGGCACATCTTCTTTTTTTACATTTTTTTTAATGAAATCATGGCTTTCCATGAATTTATATTTTTAATTTGATTTTTTCGGAAAATTTAATATTTTTCAAAAAAATTTCTTCAAAATTTTTAAAATTTTCGTTGGATAAATTTGATTTGCTTTTCATATTTTCTGATTTTATGAATAATTACTATTTTTTAATAATCTAAAATATATGAAATGAAAATTTTGCCGAAAATTTAATTATTTTTCGAATTTTTCTATTTCTTTGATCACTTAAAGGCGAAGCTGCTGATCAGCAACATCAGCAGCAACAAATGCCCTCCTCAATGCTTCATCATGCGCCAAACAGTGCCGAAATGTGCTCGCCGGGCAGCTCATCCAATTCAGCAACATCATCATCATTGTACAACAACAATAACCAGCAGCAGCATCAACAACAGGTAGCTTGAGCTAGCCTAGCGGTTGAAAATTGGGAAATTTTCTAGAAAAAAAACCCACAGAATTTTAATTTTTCTGTCTTTGTGTGCCTGTGGGAAGAAACCCCAAAATTAGTTAATTAGGTTCGAATTTAGCCTATTCATCAAAAATACAGAAATAATAAATTATTCGCACGCTTTTGTGCGTAAGGAAAGTATAAATTTTTCTGGCGCTTTATGTTTATAAAATTCCAAAAAAGGGTTGCCTAATCGTGGGAGAGGCGGAATAACTTTCGGCTGAGATGTGGCCCTAAACTAACTAATTAAGTCTCTAATGAATTTGGCCCAAAACTAACTGATTTATCTCTAATTAGTTTGGTTTGGCCCTAAACTAACCTCTC
This sequence comes from Heterodera schachtii, assembly GCA_023374025.1. Taxonomy (NCBI): domain Eukaryota; kingdom Metazoa; phylum Nematoda; class Chromadorea; order Rhabditida; family Heteroderidae; genus Heterodera; species Heterodera schachtii. The sequence goes on from SIJG01000013.1 coordinate 1,112,979, forward strand.
TAATTAGTTTGGCACTAACTAACTGATTCATCTCAAATAAATTGGACCTAAACTAACTAATTTGTCTCTAATTAGCACAAAATTAGCTAATTTGTCTCTAATTAATTTCGCCTTAAACTAACTAATTTTTCTCTAATTAATTTGGCCCTAAACGAACTAATTTGTCTCACTAATTAAAATATAGGTTCCATAATTAACAAATGGTGGTGATTTCTTCTGACAATTCAGAATTTCGCTTTGTCCATCACCAACAATCAGCAGCACCACAGCAACAACAATGTGGAGCAGCTTCAGCATCATCAGCAACACAACCACGGCAACAGCAGGCCATCAGCAGGAGGAGGAGGCGGAGGCGGTCATCACCACAATCACACGCGGGAGAAAAAGAGCAACCAAGAGGAGCGGGTCAAACGGCCGATGAAGTGAGTGGTAGTGGTAGTACTTTATTTTACATATTACAGTAAAAGTAGTTGAAATTACAGTAAACTACGGTAGAGGGGGTGGTAAATGAGCTGTTTCGCTACATGTATCAGAAATAAAATTATTTATTTACTTACCCCAATTATTTTCCCACACAAAATGGGCAAATTTGTGCCAACTTTTTAACCGAAATGCGTCAGCAGCAAGAAAAAATGCGTCAGTGAATTTACGAGATTACGGTATTATAGTATGTATATAGTATGATGGTTTGAAATTAATAAACTTGAAATGATGTTGGAATAAAATTTGCAATAATAATTCAATTGCAAAAAAAAAAGAAAATTTTTATTGCAAATTTGGTAATTTTTCAAATTCATTACAATTTTTAAATCAATGCTACTGACTTTATTTTAAAAAATACAGTATCACTGACACATTTTACGCTAGCCCAGGGAGAAAATTGGGAGAACCATAAAAAACCCTACTTTTCAAATTTTTCTATTTTTTTAAAACTTTTTACCCTGAAAATGATTTTTTTTTTTTTTTTAATTTTTTTTTTTCTATTTTTTTAACTTTTTACTCTAAAAATTGCGTTTTTTCAGTGCCTTCATGGTGTGGTCGAGAGGACAGCGCAAAAAAATGGCTGTGGAAAATCCAAAAATGCACAACTCCGAAATTTCAAAACGGCTTGGCGAGGAGTGGAAGAAGCTGGAGGAGCTGGAGAAGCGGCCATTCATTGACGAAGCAAAACGATTGCGCAACGAGCACATGCAGGTGGTGATTGGTGATTTGATCAAAAAATGAAAATGAAATTAATTTTGGGCAAAAAAAATACTGATCAGTCGTTCATTACTGATCAGAGTAAAATTTGGACAAAATTTGATCACTCTCCATTGATCAACAAACAATTTTTATTGGAACGAAGCACATCCAGGTGGTGATTGGTGATTTGATCAAAAAAATGAATTTTAATTTTGGGAAAAAACTGATCAGTCACTACTGATCAGAGTGAAATTTTCGGACAAATTTGATCAATAACTCCCATTGATCAATAAACATTTGTTATTGGAACGAAAACATCTCTGCTACTCTCATTATTCCTTTTATGAAATGAAATTTTTCGTGGATATTTTACATGAAATTTGGAAAATTAATAAATTCGTTTTATATAAGATTCAGGGATTATGCCGGCACCCACAAAAAAATTCGCAAATCGGAATTCCGACGGTCCAAAAAATTTCGGCAATCGGAAATCTGCATTCCAATACATCCCTGTTTGGGACCAGAGATGGACTTCCGAGGCCCTAAATTTTTCGGAAGTCGGAATTCCGACCCCAAAAATGTCGGAACTCGGAATTCCGTGCCTCCCTGGTTGGGGGACCAATGAAATTGGAAAAGGTCCATCCAATTATCAGTTGGCAATCATTTGTTTGTCCATTTGTCCATTTCTTCAATTTATTTCCAGAATTTCAAAACAGTCAATTTTACAGGACCATCCGGACTACAAATACAGACCCCGACGGAAGGCCAAGCAGCAACTGCACCAACAGCAGCACAACAACCATCATCAGCAGCACAGCAACAGCAGTCATCATGCCAAGAAAAATGGTGCCAACAATCAACAGCACCAAAACCATCATAATCATCAACATCACAATCAGCATGCACAATGTTCGGCCGGCACTGCGATTGGCCAGCAGCAGCAGCAGCAAAATGCCGTTGTTGGCCATGGCCATGGGGCAATGCCAACGGCGGCAGACGCATTGGCCGCTTTTGATGCACTCAAATGCTTGCCGCAACCGGTGAGGCGATTTGTGGGGAATAATTGAAAACAGTTTGGACATGTTTTCTCGAGAGTCTTGAGCTTGGGAAAAATTTAATTTTTGTCCCAAGTTCCGGCACCCTTTTCTCGCCTCAGTTTTTGCTCTTGAAAATTTTAAATTCCTTCTTTTGTAATATTTTAATTCTTTTTTTTTCAAGGCTTCCGAGCCGAATTTTATGATGTTCATAGTCTAGTGTCTAAGAATTTTCATTTGATTTAGTCGGGAAAACTTGGTCCAATTTCCGACGCCTTAGTCTCGTGTCTTAGAAATTTTCAATTGTTTAATCCCAAACTCGTGGTTTCTACCTTTTTTTTTATACTTTCGAGACGAATTCTCGACACTCATTCCGGTTAAACAATTTTTTTTTGAAAAATTTTAATCATAAAATATTTTAAAAGGAGAAAGAACAAACTTTTTGCAAAAAGCGTAGTCCGTCCCTTTGATCTGTGCCGCCGACCCCACAAACCATTTGAAAATGCTTTTCTTTACACACAATAAAATAAACCAAAATTTAAATCATTTTCTCTCTCTCTCTCTCTCCGCCAACTCTCTCTTACGGTAGTCCTACTGTAGTCCAGTCGCTCTTTTTTTTTTTTTGAAAATGTCGGCGCAGATGTTCATCATCAACATCATCTCATCAACAAAATCGGTGTCGCATTAGTCCTCGTTCGTCCGTCCGTTCGTCGGTCAATTTGTTGTAAAATTGGGGATGAATTTGTGTGTCCGTCCGTTCCGCTGCCGATGGTGGCGGTACAAATTTATGCGAACCCCCGAGGGCGAGGGGGGAGGGGAGGGAGCAAAAATCGGCGCTTATTTTAAGAGAGCAGTGGCGGCGGCGGATGAGGAGACACTTGGCCAAAAATTGAGACACAAAAAAACGGGGGAGGGGGGGGGGGCGCTACCAATTTGCATTTTTTTGTTTTGTTTTCCGAGACAAAATGATGTTGCAAAAATCGATTTTTTTTTTTTGAAAAAATGTGTAAGTCCCGAAATTGCTAATTGTCGAGAGTATTGTTTTATGTAGGGTTAGTCCCTGGTCGGATGCGGAGAATTACGAGTCTCACCTGTTGCACTTTTTTTTTGGTATTTTTTTTGACTTTTTCGAAATTTACTCTTCGACGAAAGTGTGTTACTACTGCTCGACATCTACCTAAATTTCTCAGAATCTGCCCATCCCCGAATTTCTCTCCCCGAGGGTCTGGGATTAATCTCTAGTTTTATGAGTCACGACCAGCAGAAATTCTCGAATGTACCTGTGTTACAATATAAGTAGTAGGCTGTAAAAGAGGGAATGATGGGAGAGAGAGAGAGAGAGAGAGAAAGAGAGAGAGAGGGAGAGAGAGAGAGAGAGCGAGAGAGATAGAGAGCAAGAGAGAGAGCGAGAGAGAGAGAGGGAGAGAGAGAGAGGGAGAGAGAGAGAGAGCGAGAGAGAGGGAAAGAGAGAGAGAGAGAGAGCGAGAGAGAGATGCGAGAGGGTTAGAAATGTGAAATTTTCCGAAAATTGTTAATTTTTTAATTTAAAAATCAATTTTTATCCGCTCAAAAAATTCGAATGGCTTCGGCACGCTGAGAATTTATCATTTCAAAAAAAAAAATTTGGAGATTTTTTGAGCAAACAAAATTCGAAAAACTATTCATGTGTTAAAAAGTATTAAAAAATGCCAATTCTCTCCAATTCCAAATATATTTAAAAAAAAATTAAAAATTTTTTTCCATAACAGTGCCATCATCCGTCATCCAGTGTTGCCGGTTGGCCGTCAATGATGATGGGCATTGGTGGTGGTGGTGGTCCACCGCCTCAACAACAGCACAGTCCTGCAACAGTTGCCGCCTATCACGCGTCGTATGACCATTATTTTAACGCCATGAGTGGCATGATGAACGGCACGCAAGTGCCGTCGTGGACGTCCGCAGCGATGTACGGCGCCGCGGGGTTGGCCACCGGCGATGCGGGCGGAAGTTATGAGCCGAACCTACAGCATGATGGAAGCGGCGGATTGATGGGCGCATTTGGAACAATTAAGGTGGAAAATTGCAAAAAATAATAATAATTAATCATTTTTTGAAATTTAAAAATTTATTTATCAGTCATTTTTCTCTAATTAAAATTTTTATAGAAAATTTTTGGTTTAAAAAATTTTTATGGCATTTCAATTAGTTTTTCATGAGAATTTAAAAATTTCTGAAATTTTCGATTTTTTTTATAATGTATATATACAATAGAGCTCAACCTGGACCTGGACCCAGGCCTGGGTTTTTCTTGGACCTGGATTTTCCTGAATTTTTGTTCAGGAAATTCAGCAGGTAAAACGTGAAACCCAACTTTTTTCAAAATGCCGAGCTCTAATTACAATATTATATCTTATCCTCCCTAACATGACCAAAATGATTATTGATCAAATATGCTTGTGCCAATGCTTTTGTCCTTTAAAAATTATTTTTTCTCATCCAACAGACCGAATGTATGGACGGTGCCAAAATGACGGGTGGCGGCCGCACAGCCGGCGGCACCGCAACACCAATTGGTGCCGGCACTTTGGCTTCGGATGCCGTCCTCGACCCGAGTGCCATTGGCGGTGCTGCCGGTCTTGGAGCAATGTTTGACGTGTCTGGCGGTGGCTCTTGCCCGGACTTCCAAGCGCTGCTGAGATTGCCCTGCGCTTCGGACCCCTTCAAACCATTCCTTGGCCCAGGTACGGTGGTGGTGATCAGCAATAATACGATTAACCGGGGGGTACTGTAGCTGATACCGTAACATTGAAACAACAACACAATAGTACATTAATTGAAATAAATTATTTAATTATGCATAAACACACACCCTTCCAGACTCATTGTCAGCCGGCAACGCAATGATGGGCATGGCTGTGCCATCTCCAGTTTCGATGTGGCCTCATCCGGCCGCGACCTTGTGGGGTGCCAGTGCCGGTGGCGGCGGTAGCATGGCATCCGTCAATGGCACACCGCCGGCGGGCATGATGAACACGGAGCAACAACAGCAGCAGCAGTAGCTGAGCCAATAAATTGAGAAAAAACATTTGGCCATTTTTTCTACAAAATTGCTAACCATCCACCCCCTTTCCAATCCAATTACTTGTAAAATAATAAAATTGTTAGAGTTTTTTAATTTGGGTGAAAAATGGTTCGACAAATAATACAGTATATTGAAAATGGTATTTAATACAGTAATAGTAATTACCGAATGACATCAATTAACTCAATGATGACTTATTTTGTTCGGACGAACTCTCTTCTACCATTAATTAGTCGTTAATTATACACTTATAGTAACCGAGCTTCCGGCCCTTCTCGAGAGGGTTAAGCCTTGAAAAAATTTTTAATACCCCCGTAATACGGCGTTCTTTGATTATTGTCAAAGTTCAATTTTTTTAGAGCGTCCAAATTATAAAAGTTTTTCAGGAACTGTATTTGTTTTATAAATTTTTTGAAATTTGCCGAGCCCTTTATGTTAAAGCCCACCTGCCCAATTTTTATTTTTTGTTGTGTTTTATTTTTCGCAAATTAATTTTTAATTATATAATTGATGTCGAGAATTTAATTTACTTTTCCCAAATATGTTCACATTCACATTTCTTCCTAGTTCAACAAAATGTCACCACATTTTTTGTATCAACACTTCATGATTTTCTTTTTTGTTCTATTCTCTCCCTGCTCTCTTCCTTTTCATTCATATCCATTTTCAATTGATCAAACCAATTAATTAATTAATTATTGCTAATTACCCGCCCCTCCCTATTTCCCCTCAAATTTCTCCCTTATTACGCATTCATTTGGAGTTTTGGAAAGGCATTTTCATACAGAACACACAACATATTCATATTATGTTTTATTTTATATGTGTATTGACTGTGAATTTGAATGATTAAATGCAGAAAAATTGAGGTAAAAAGCAACAATTTTGTCTCAAGTTATAAAAATTAATGTTTTTAAATATTCATTAAATTGCTTTAAAATCCAATGACTCTTTAAATTATAAATAAACAAATTAGCGGAACTCGGACAACACAGCATGTCCCGAAACATTATTTACTTTTTCGTAAATCTCCCTACACTAAAATATGAATTTATCTGTCAAAATCTCTTTATTATCCTTCAATTCTGTTAATGTGAATGATGAATATCAAAACATCGTTATGCAGTAATTCCTTGTTCGTCTCGCTCCTCCTCATCACCATTCCATTATTCACAAGAACAAAAACAGGGCATAGCAGTACGCGTCGAAGAGAAAAGGATTAATGAGTGCGGTGGCCATGTTTTCAGTCGGATGCGTTCCGCGAATGGGCACTGTGGAATTTGCCGTGTCGATCAAGCAACTACTCGAAAGCCATTTTTCTCGGCGAATCAAAACAAAGTTTCGATAAAGGGAAAAATTGCTCAGTTGGTTGTGCAAAGCCCAGTTGACTTCGCCAAAAACTGTCGGGAGGTCTTTGTTGCTTGCGTGCCAATTGCTGAGAATTTGGCAGAAAATTAACTTTTTGAGTTCGAATTGCGCGAAAGGTCTGATAAAACCCAGGTTCGCAAATGGACAAAAAGTGCAAATTTGGCGATGGAAAAAGTGCAAAATTTGCTAAATTTTTGACTAATTCAACTCATAACTTTTCTAATACGCAACCAAATTGCAGAATCTTAGTAAAAATTTTTAAAAATAAAATAAGCAGAAAATTTTAAATTTATCTATTTTTCAAAAGTTATGACAAATTTAACAAGCTAATAACGCAATTGAAAGGCTATTTATGATACCAAGATTGTGCAATTTTGTTGCTTCTGAGAAAAGTTATGAGTTGATTTAGTCAAAAAATTGAGCAAATTTTACTTTTTTCACCGCCAAATTTGCATTTTTAGCCATCGGTCCGATTTGCACTTTTTATCTCTCCCTTGCCATATTACGAATTTTTCATTTATTCCCTTACATAATTGCATTGCTGATTTCGTCCTTGTTTCGACTAAACCATTCGTTTGCACGCTGGGCACGGTTGGTATCTTGTTCAAAGTCAAATCGCGTGATCACAACATGCACACCACGGACGGCTCGTAACACCTTAAATTACCCAAACATTTTAATTGGTATTTATTAGGGATTGGGTTTTTGGTTTTTACTTAGTTTTTCTGCGGCTTTAATTAGACGAAAAAAACACATTTTTAGCCAAAAAAAATTTTTGGTTTTAACGCCTTATCCGAACCTAAAATCTCCAATTTCTATCTTTGAACCCAAAAATCCCTATTTTCGTGTTTTCACTCTAAAATAAGTATGGCCCTTATTTTGGCGTTTTCCCTTTTCATTGGGGAGCTCAGAAAAATAGGTAAAACCTAAAAATGCAATTTGCCGTGGTCGCGGATCGCGCAAAAATAAATCCGGCAGTCGCGCATCGCGTATTGCGGTCGCGCATTAAAAACTCAAAATTTTCCAATTTTATGTTTTTAGTTTTAAAAGAATATTAAAGATTTTGGTCGGCGCCGACTGGGGAAAAATTGGAATTTGAAGGATTTTTGCATTTTCCAAAACTCTCTTTGATTTTCATAAACAGAAATTTACCTTTAAATAATTGAAATATATAAAACAATCGCTTCAATAAAAAAGTTATTTTTGAAATTTTATCCAAAAATGCCGCGGAGTCCCAAATTCCGCGAATCGCGGATTCAAATTGCCGCAGTCGCGAATCGCGGAAAAAAATGACGCGAATCGCGTATCACGCTCGCGCTCCACCAACAAACAAAATATTCTCAGGTTCTGTTTATCGTCATGAGACCTATAATATTTTTTTGTTTTAATTAAATTGATGATTTAAAAATCTTAAAAATATATTTTTTTAAGGACAGAGTTTCTATTTCCAAAAATTTAGACTTAACATTTTAACTAAAAAATTAAGAACCCCCATCCTTCCGTTCTTTTCTAAAAAATCAAAAATCACGCGCATAAAAAAAATTTTGGTGCAAAATTTGTTAACAAATCACAAACCACCTCCTAATTTAAAAAAAATTGGGCCTAAAAAAGGGCCCTAAAATGCAAAAATTGACCATTTTTGGTCCCGGACCTAATCATTATACATACCACGCAGTTTGCTTCGGAACAATTTTCGATAAATGACCACCTGCCACCATCGAGTTCGATGTCCTCAACTATTAACACCCGGTGGCTGTATCTTAATAAAGAATTTACAATAATATTAAGCTCAGAGTTGGGGAAATAAACATATAATATTAAAAAGCGAAATGAACATTTACAATGCATGGCATATCAATTTTGTATAATAATATACTATTTTAATGATTATTAGAGTAATTTTTTTTGCATTTTCTTATTTTTATTTTAACAAATTAAATTTTGATGTGTACGATGAATTGCCCTTACCGCTGTAAGCCCATTTCGTTGGAAAGTTGTCGAATTTTCAAGGCGACAGTGGCCATTTCACCTGGCCCTACAATTTCAGTTGAACGGTGTAAAAGTTGACGAACGTGCTCCTCAGTCAGTTTTGGCCATGTTTTTGTCTGAAAATATTCAACATTACAAAAAAAATAGTAAGTACAATTATTTGTATTTGCGTTCAAAAATGGGTACTTTTATTTACATATTTTTTACATATATTCGGGATTTTTCTATTAGAAATGTGCATATTTTGCTGTATGTTTTGGTGTTTGACACATATTTAATGATTTTGGAAAATATTTCAATAAAATTTACAGAATTAAAATTTTTTATTTGCTTATTTATGCAATTGATGATGATATTTTGGCGTTTTTATTTGTATAATTTTGTTATTTATTAATAAATTTTTTTTATATTTGAATTTTTATTACATAAAATGGAATCTTTCTTTGTACTTAAATTTAATTTAGATAAAAATAATTTTTTATTTAATACTTTTATAATATAAATAAATTATTTATATTTACAGAAGATTATTTGTTTCCTTTTCTCAACAATACCAATGCTGCGTTGAGCCAGGCTTCCAATTTTTTGAAAATGTCTTTTGTGATAGTTGTCAGTGTCACCAAATCACGTTGCTGGACATCCGATGTTGATGTGTTCGTACAAACTCCGGCCATTATGGACTTAAAAACAAGAAATGTTTGCTCATATACATTGTGTAAAAATTCTTCAAGTCATTAAATTGAATTAAAATATTCAAAAATGATTTATTTATTAATATTTTTAAACAATATACATACAAATGCAATTAAACACTTACCAAGGTCAGTAGATCTTCTTTGATCATTCTTACATGAGCAAAAAGAGCGGATCGTCGAAAATCATTCTTTAAGGCCGTTGTGGTCAAAATGCTGAAAAAGTTAGTTAAAAGTTCTTTTCCAGGTTTTTGTCCTTCAAAAAGATTTCGGCAAGAAAAATAAACTTATAATTGCCAAAATTGACCCCAAAATTGGTGTATTCTTGAAAAATTCCAGACTGCATCGGTTTTTCCTAAAACTCAATCACCCGCTTAAAGAATAATCCGAGTTTATTCTATGAAAATGTTCAATTACCAATCATCTGACGACAAGTGCAAAGGGATGTGCTTTTCAACTTTTTCCGTGAGCGCAAAGAGGCTGGAGAAGTTTGAATTGTGCAACTCATCTAAATGATTTTTAGGGAAATGCGAGTGTCTCATTCTTGATTCCCGACTGGGAAATTTCTCGGTTTTTTTTGTTGCATTGGCTTTAAATTGCGCAATTTGGACTTATTTGTGAAAAGCTTTGAACAAATCGATAAAAAATTACCAAAAAAAATTTTCCCGGCGCACCTACCAGATTTTTTAACGAAAGTATGTCAATAAATCACACCCAAATTTTCAAAATTTACCCGGCGCCGGACCCTCCTGTTTGCAAAAATTAACATTACAACCTTTCAATCTTTGGACTCTTCTGCCAAATGAAGACGCTTCCATCTTCATGAAGGACTTGATTAGTGCTAAATTTATGCAAATAGTTAATAGAGCTTTGCCTTTTTTAACTTTTGATCTGATGTTTTGTTCCGCCCTTCGGGTTTTGAGCTGCTCCCCCCACCCTTTGTTGGATAAGAAACGATCTTTATTTTTTAAAAATTGAAACTTTCAGTTTAATCTTTTTCCATTTCGACTACGTATTTTCCATTTTAGCCATTATTTATTTGAATTTTCGATTTTTTTCCCGCAATTATTCGGTAGATTCCAGATGTAATATTTTTTTAATAGACCGATTTTCGTGTTGGTCCATTCCATGCTGCCAATTTCACCATGGGTTGTTGCCCGCTGTTCGAATTCACCCAATGAGTGAAGCAAAATGGCGATTTTTTCGACGGTTTTCTCTTCGTACGGTTCACATTTGTCCATCATTTGATTCATGTACTATTTATAATTTTTAAAAATATTTAGCAAAAATTCGAAAATATCTACAGTATGCCAAAGGGTTCAAAATTTCTCCAATGTGTAAAAAACAAAAAATTAATATATTGATTAAAAGAGTAAAAATTCTGTTAAAAATTTTCATTTTGTATTTTTTGACCCATGGAATTTTAGAAAAATAGTAGATTAAAAAAATACAGATCCTTAAAAATTTGTTTATTTTGACTAACAGCGGATTTTTTTGCTGACTTAGGGCTCATACTCAATTTAATAAACATACATCAATGGCATCTTTTGGTTTTGACACTTCAGATTTACAGTAGTTTGTAAACGTTTTCCAGTCAGCTTCAGCGCAACATCCGTGTGGGTCGAGAATGTAGATGAAGTATGGCTTTACTCTGACGATGATCATTTGCACATTCTAAAATAAAAAATTATATTAGTATATGAATAATTTCCCGGTAGGGTCGGGACCAACCGGACGAAAATAGATACTGGTAAAAATCGGAGTGTAGTGAAAATGAATTATTTTGAATTGTGAAAAGAGAGAATTTTTTGAAAAAAATATTTTACTATTTTTAAGTCACTTGTGTGGTGATGAATGGCCGAGTGGTTAATTGATATTTTATAAAAATTTAAAAATCGTTCATTAACATCTGACTCAAAATATTCGTATTTTTTTAAAATTAAGATAAAATCACAATTTATTTTGCAAAATTTGCACAATTTTCAAAAATATAATCATTTTCTCCGATTTTTTTCAAATTTCAATTTTTTCTAAAATTTCTTTGAAAAAAATCGATTTCGGTTGAAAATTCAGGTCCCGGTCCCCGGAAACTCTCGGTCTCGGTTTTCCAAATTTCCCAGTACGCTGCACTCTACTTTTAAGTAAATCTTTTCAAAATAAGAATACTTAATATATTTTTTATTGAATAAAAAAAAATTTCTACTTGTAAATAAGCCAGGTCAAGTGTCAGAGCAGCAATTTTTTCCTCTGCTTTTTGAACATGCACATCCATCTGGTCAAAGCGGTTGTTCATCGAATCGTTGAGTAGTGCAATTGCTTGGAATTCCTTGGTTGCCTCCTTAAAAAAATAATGAAAAACTTTAAATCTAGGATATTTATCAATAAATAATCTTGGTAACTTACGGGAAACCCAATTTTAACCGATGTGGCAATCAATGATCCGATCGGGCCAGTGAGTTTTAGCATTGTTGCAGTTAACGCTGCAACTTTGTTGAGCTCCTTCAACAGGTCAACGCATGGTCCGGATGCAGTTGCCAGTGCCGCCGACAAGTCCTTTACTTGCGATATAACTAAAAGACACAAAAATTTGCTTAAAGATATTTAATTTTTATTTATTTTAAATATTCCATCGATGAAAAGCCTCCACATAAATGGAGTGCCAAAAAGAGAAATTTAAGAAAAGTGAGTGCCAAAAGGGAAAACCCAAAAAAAAGGAAGGCAAGCAAAACGTGCAAAATAAGCTAAAACTAGGGCAAAATAATTAAGTTTATTTTGCTTAATTTTGAATTTCAACGCAAGAGCCAACCAAAAACAGTGAGAATTAATAAATTAATATTACCATCCAGACGCCCAAAATGTACTGTAGTTAGCAGGAGCAATGCAGTGAAGATGATCTGGAAAGTTTACAAATTGAGGAGAAGGTTCTTGGCCCTGGCAGAATCATTTTTGAAAATCTCTGGCAAAAACTATTTCCTCGGATTTTGAATGCCACTCAAAAAATCCTACAGGTTTCATGCTGAATGGAGCTGCGCACAGCCAAACAGCAGATCAACCTTTTCGCGATTAAGGAATAAATGCCCTTAAAATTGGATTAAATTAAATTTAAAACATTATTAAATTCCCGATTAAATATTTTTATCATTATACAATACATACTGAGATTTGGCATTAAATAGAAAATATTTTTGTGAATCTGATCATTTGGGATAAATGCGAGTGAAAAGATATTCTTGGAATCACAGGACTGGACATGATCGATGTGTTTATCCTTCTTACAAAGCCGCCACTCCGCTACAAATCGGCGATGGCCACAAATAAATGAGGGCCATACGATGAACATTTGGTGTGACTGGTGACTCAGCCAGCCATATTTCTTGAGCTTTTGCTCATTTCGACCAATCGTCTTCTCAAAATCATCCATCTGGACCAGTCGTCAGCTGTTTTAATTAATGACAAAACATTTGTTCTGCCTGGCCCAATATTGGTCCCCTGGGGCGCAAAATCTTGAATAAGCCAATATGTGACAAATCTCCAACAAGTTAAAAATAAAAAATAAATTGAGGAAAAGCAATTGGCCATTTTTTCTATAAAATTATTAACCAACAACTCTTCCAATCCAACAATAAAATGTCAATTTATTTAATACTTTTGTTAGAATTTAATTTGGGTAAAAAATAGTTCGACAAATAATACAGAATATTTAAATAGTGTTCATACAGAAAATGGCACAATTAACTCAATTATAAACTCATTTTCTGGCGACTCTCTTCTAGCGCTAATTAGTCCTTAATTATTCTTTTAGCAGTAATTAGTCTTCATTATACACTTTAGTTTCGAGCTTCCGGCCCTCAATTCTTCGAGAGGGTTAAGCCTTGAAAATTTTTAATCCCCCCGTAATTAAGACTTTCTTGGTTTTTCTCATTTCATTTTTAAAGGCGTCAAAAATTTCAAAAATTTCAAAATTTTCAAAATTTTTCATAAACTTTGTTAATTTTTGTAAATTTTTGGAAATTTGCCGAGTTTATCTAAGATCACATGCCCATTTGTTTTTTTTAATCAATTTTTCGCAAATTAATTTAATTATATAATTGATGACAAGAGTTTAATTTACCTTTTCCCCAACATGTTCACATTCACATTTCTCCTAGTTCAACAAAATTTCACCACATTTTTTGTATCAACACCACGACATTTTACTTTTTTGTTCTATTCTCTCCCTGCTCTTTTCCTTTTCATTCATATCCATTTTAATTGATCAAACCAATTAATTAATTCATTAATTCTTGCTAATTACCCCCACCTCTCTCAATGTTTCTCTCAAATTTCTCCCATTACGCATTCATTTGGAGATTTGGAAATGCATTTTCAAACAGAACACACAACATATTCATATTATGTTTGTTTTAAATGTATATTGACTGTCAATTTTAATAATTAAATGCAGAAAAATTGAGGTAAAAAGGCAAAAAATTTATCGAAAATTAATTAATAATTAAATTGCTTCAAAACCCATGAATTTTAATCATTTGGTAGGGATCGAATTTGTATTGATTTCATAATTTGTTAATGGTTTAATAAATTTTCAAAAAATTAATTTTTTTGTCAATACTTAAGATTTTTTTGTACATATAAATTCAGTCAGTAATTTCCCGAGGCACTAAATTTTAAAATGTTTTGTTTAATTTAACAAATTTGAGCGACATAATTTCCATATTTTACAATAATTTTGAAATTTTTCAACGATTTTAAACGGTACTTCAAAATAAAATATTAGCTTTAAACCAAAGATTAAAAAACATTAAGTTTTTCGGGAGGCTGAACATTGTTGTTATCAATCATTTGGCTATGCTGAAAAGTGATCTCGAGCAAATTCATCATTTGTGCTTCTCGACAAGCAAAAAGGTGGAGAGGGAGGGGAGGACTTCGAGACTGGCAGTGACGGGCGGTGGTACACTCTCGACGAATAAGCGGATTTTTACAGATTTGTCAGTCATTAGATAAAGCCCAAACGGGGGTGAGAGATTAAGCCTTTTTCAAAACATTTGAGTTTCGTCCCCCCCCCCAAAAAAAATATAGCCCTTTTTTAGTCTGAAAAGAGGAATTTATTTATAATTAAAATTGAGCTAACATCCGTAAGCCGATTTTTTTCGCGATTTTTTTTAATTTTAAAAATTTTGTCAATTTTTATTAAAATGTTTCCTGGAAATTTTATTGAATTTAACCCTTTCTATAATTAAAGGGATACTCCCCGGTACAGGACTAACTTAACCTGAAATATTTCAACGCTTATTAGTTTTAAAAAAAATTTCGAAATTCTGAGTTTTCCATTATTTTATTTATGTATATTTTTTTGCAAAATTAATTCATAAATATTTTTTCTTTTGGTCAATCATTTTTTAATATAGATCAATCGCTTTTGATTTAAGCTCACTGACACACATATATTTTTTTGATCAGGTCACCTCCTTGAACAATTTTCTATCACCAACCTGTCCACCAAATATTGATTGGTCGCATTTCTGCTGATCAGTCATTTCTAATCACTTCAAATTACCTAGGAAGCCTTTGTTTTGGAGTACTTAAACATTTTATGGATGCATTTTTCTCTCCTTGCGGTGCTTCAATAGATTCGATAGTTTCCTTGTCAATTTTCTATGTTTGTATTGTGCAAACAAAATTCCTTTCTCCATTCCTTCCACGCTCTTTTTTTTACCTTTCCCTCTGCTTCTTTGTATCTTCCTATATCTCTCTTTTGCCTCTTTTTCTCTACTTTCCCTCAATCTCTCTTTGTCTGTCTGTCTCTTTTCTCTCTTTTGCCTCTTTTTCTCTTCCTTCCCTCAATCTCTCTTTGTCTCTGTCTGTCTGTCTCTCCCAATTCATCTGTACTTATAAACTGCTCTTTTTCCCTTCCTAACTGGTTCTTTCTCTCTATATATATGCAGTCGCTCTCTCTATTCGTTTTTCTTTTTCCCTTTTCTCCTTGCTTCTCTCCCTGTCCTTTTTTCTCTTTTCGTCTCCCTTTCCCTCTCTTTCTTTTCCTCTCCCCACTTTTTCTCACTTTTTCTTTCCCACACTCCTCTTTTTCACCTACTCTTTCCTATTTTCTCTTTTTCTTTTCCTCTAACTCCCTCTCTCGCTCTCTCTCCATTTTATATCAATTAACATAAAATATTTACAGAAGCAAAAAGCCAACCACTATAAAGCTTTTTCTGTCTGGCAGTCAGTTAGTTACAC
Organism: Heterodera schachtii; assembly: GCA_023374025.1. NCBI lineage: Eukaryota > Metazoa > Nematoda > Chromadorea > Rhabditida > Heteroderidae > Heterodera > Heterodera schachtii. Next base: position 1,128,539 of record SIJG01000013.1, read on the forward strand.
ATATGTCTCTATGCCCTCCCCCTTTTCCTCACTATTTTGTTTCAATTAAAAAACGCTCTCTCTCCGCCAGCGAATGCTTTTGGTTGCCATTTGTGCTGTCCCTCGGGGGATGTCGGCTAAATTTTTTAAAAATTCAATTCAAAAATGTTTGCTTGGATTCCTTTTCATTTCCAGTTTTCATCCTTTAATTTATTCAGTAATTTTTCATTCAATTATATTTCTATTAATTTTTACTTTAAAACGTCCAAAAATTAATTTGAATAATATTTTTTCCATTTAATTTTATTATTTAAAAAAAAAATTCGAAGGGCGAAGCGGCCTGGTTGGGATTTGGCCCTATTATTAAACGGGGATATCTTCGAGTTCTGGGGGTCCATGCCGGGTTTTGTCCTGTTTTTGCAAGTGTCGGGTTTTTTTAATTAATTTTTTGCTGTGCTGTCTCTTTTCAAACTTACTTTTAAAAATTAAAAATTGGTTAAATTTTTTCAAAGATTTTAACAAAATCCGTTTTTTTTTTGCATGTTAATCAAATTTTTAAAATAAATTTAATAAAATATTTCTCAAATAAATAATTAAGCATTCCCTAAACAAAACACTTTTGTTTTTTCTTCTCTCTTCAATTCAAACTCATTAAAATTGATTCTTTTTGCTGTCAATCAAATTGCATTTTGTCACTCACCTAATTGGGTTACCTTTATCAAATGTTTAGATAAGGTATATTTGATTCACTTAAATTTAATTGCCCTCTTAATTAATATTTCCGATTGTAATTAAATTAAAAATAAATTATAAATTTTTTTGACAGTTTTTCATTTATTCAATGCATTTTTATTTGTACTGCTCGAAATGCCTCAGCCCTCAGCTCCACCACTGATCGAACTGATTCAACTACAAACGGTCAATCACCACAATAAGGCAGCTCCATCAGCAGAAGTCAGAATTATTTCTGAATTCTGTAGTTTGGCATTACTGTAACCGTACTACTTTCGAAACTTATGAAAATATGAAATTAAAAACGTAAAAATTCCCAATTTTCCGCCCAATTTTTTTCAAAATTTTTTATTTTTCATAATATTTTCATGTTGCTTGAAAAAAACAAAATAATCAAGACCATTGGAGTGTAAAGTTCAAAAAATTTTAATAAATTTAAATATTTTTTTGGTTTCAATTTCCATTTTTTAGATGAAGCACAATTACCATGATGGCACTACCAATGCGTACGCGTCGTCCCCGGTGCCGACAATTAGTACATGTTCAGCACCTCCACCACCGGCGGTGCCAATGTCGTACATGAACCCGAAACAACAGCATCAACATTATCAATGCTATCAGCACCAGCAGCAGGAACCACTTATGGGTGCAAAAAAAAAATTATTTATTTATTTACTATTTAAAAATCAAAAGCCGACTCAAATTGTTATGTGCCCAAATTGTTTTTGCTTTTCAAACAGGCTCAAACATTAGAAATGCCCTTGTTTTCAGGGTGTCCTTGAAAAATATAGTATTTTTTTGGCCAAGGCTCGAGACAAAATTATTTAAATCTATAAAAATCCAAAACCGACTCAATTGTATGTGCCCAAACTGTTTAGCTTTTCAAGACGGGCTTAAGTGTTAGAAATTCTCTTGTTTTAAGGATGTCCTTGAAAATGTAGCATTTTTTGTCCAAGACTCGACACAGAGTTAATTACTGTACTTAATTACAGATGGCTACGGTATGCCGTCCCAGTGGTGCCAATGGCAAACAATGATCGTAACAATGTGAGAAGCTTTTGTGCCGCATTATGTCGTTGCCATTTGAAAAATGTGGGCATGTTCTGCATTGCATTCGTGGAGTTTTGCATTTCTGGTCAGTTCCAGAGAGCATTCATTCATTGATCAGAAGCGAAAGTGATCAGAAAAGCCCCTCTCTATTAGCCGGGAAGCAAATCTGATCACTCGGTCTCTTGATCCAAATTGATCACTTTTTTGGACTGCGGATTGATCACTGGTATTTTTCTTTGTTGTGATCAGATTTGTGCATATTTTATTAGTAATAAAGCCCCAATGACGTAGCAACTTGATACTAATTTTAACTGATCAAAAAAAATTTTCAGCCTTTTGTCGCTGTTAATAACACCCATTATGGTTTTGGTTGATCAGCCAACATTTTTTGGATGCCTTAAGACCAAATCGCTGATCAGTAACCGAAATTGAAAAATAATATTACCGTATTTCATAAAATGGAGCCTCCGGGGCTTTATTTTTGGTCCCCCTCAGAAGGGGGGGGGCTTTATTTCAGGGGTGGATCTGATTTAGGGGAGCTGTATTTTAGAAAATATGATACCTACCTTCCTCCGACGGTCCCTAGAATTTTTTAGATTTTTTTGAAAATTTTCCCCAAATTTTTCACAGCCCTTTGCTGTCTACCGGTCTCTGGTGCCTGTTGGAAACTGCCGACTTTTGTCCTTTTTATTCCGCCCTGTGGACCGCCGCACTGTGCACAGTGACCAGTTTGGTTGGCATTGTGGCCGCAAAAGTTGGCACACCGACGCATTGGCACGTGGCCAATTTGGTGCTTTCATTGGTCTCCATTGTGTTGTGCATTGGTTGCGCAATAATCTCGCACAGGTGGCAGCTGGGAGCGCTCATTCCCCCCCCCCCCGCTCTCCATTAAAAGAAATTTTCATTAAAAATTTTAGAAATTTTTTTTTTTAAAATACCAAGAAAAAAATTTTTTTAATTTTTTCGTGCGATTTTTTCAAAATTTTATCAAGTTACTAACTTTTTACAAAAAAGTTTCCAATTTTTCTCAGATTTTTTCGTCTTCCTTTTTGCCAAATTTGTACTCAATGCTGTGTCCTTGACTCATGCCAAGGGCGTCCTCGGAAATTGTGACTTACTTACTCTAGCATAATTAAATATGCACACAAGAAACCCCAATATCTTAGACTTTTCCCAACCCATAACCTTGAAAATTGTCTTCACATTTATGGGGTACTTAATTTTTGTCCTTGAAATTTGGCCCAACTCAAGAATTGCTTCTTTTTCATGGTAATGTTAATTTTTATGGCCCCCATTGAACTGCAATCAATAGAGCCATTATTGAATCGAAATTTTGCCAAAAAAAATATAATAAATTTCAAAAAAATGTGCCATCATTTTCAGGAACTGGCAATTGACCGGCCTTTACAAAGGCATTCATAATCCAATCTCGCGCCGTGACCGTTTCTATTGCTTGATTGGTGAATATGACATGGACCGGATGAAGCACAGTCAAAAGCAGCACAAAGCATATTTCAATGAGGCAGAAGTTTTATTGGGATATTAAAATTAGAAAAAAAAAAGAAATTTCTGATCAAATAGTTTCAAGATTCTGATGTCTAATCACTTTGACAGGATCTTGGGCTTTAACATAAAAAGTAGAGACATTTGATCAATTCCTTCAAAATTATAGTGCCAGATCACTTTGGCATTACAAAAAGTGACGATCAAATTAGTTCAAAAATTTTTTTTGATTGTCTGATTATTTTGATCAATCAAAATTTGCTTTACAATTTTTCAAACTCCAATCAATTGATCAACACAATTACTCATTTTTTATCTCTGATCACTTTCAACTGATCAGTTTGTCTAATCTACTCTTTTTGTACAGTGTCTGTTCAAAGTCAAATTGGGCATCGCCATTATGACAGCGCAGCTGATCTTTGTCATTCTCTTGGGTAAATATGATGCCGGATTATGCAACATAAATATTAAAGAAATTTTTCGAAAATTTTTTAATTTTTGAAAAATTTAAAATAATTTTCTGAAATTTAAGCCATTCTCTTCATCCTAAGTGCCATTTTCTGTGTGCGAAAGATCATCATCGCGGCAAGAAAGCGATAGCTCAAAAATTGTTGAATTGCAGTTGATAATAAGCCAATGCCTTACACTTGAGAAAATCTGAGGCCTCCCCAAATTCTTTGGAAATTAAAAAAACCAACGCAAGCCTAAGAAAATTCAAATTCCAAAATAATTTCTTAGGCCCTAAAATTAATAAAATTCCTCATTTTCGGACCTTGAAAATTTTAGGAGGCCTTGGAAATTTTGAACATCCTCATTAATCATTTTAACTGTCCTCTGACGACGATCTCTTCCCTAAATTCCTTTTCTATCATTCTTTAATTAATTTTTAATTTTATTTTTGTATCCATTATATCTTTATTTGTATGGTAAGATGAAATATAAGACTGAACACCATAAGCGAATGTTATACGGTAGTACCGTAATCAAACGGCCGTATTTTTCTTTTTTGATTTTTGTTCAAAAATTAAAATAATAATTTTTGTGTGTAAATCATAATTAAAAATTCAAAAGAATTGTGTGAGCAAATCAATGTCATTTTTAAGGACAAATAAACAACATTTAAGGACAGGTTTAAAAAACAAATAAATAATAGGAGCAATTAAACAGTTTTTAAGCACAGGAAGAACAGAAAAAGAAAGATACGGTCAATTATAATTAATTTTTAAGTACAGATTAAGAGAGGAAAAATACATAAAACTTTTTAAGGACAGATTAAGGACGCGTAATTTGGTTTTTTAAGGACAGACCCAATAAAAATTTACCCAAAAATCAATCAATGTTGTGCTTTTGTGGCTAATTATTTTTAGCAATGCCTAATGAGGTCATAAGCCGAGTGCAGTAACGATGGCGTGTGATCGCGTAAAGCATGTAATCAAATTGAATCGCGGATTTTGCTGCCTGATGGATGGCCCACAGAGTCCAGAAAAAATGAGCTGCCTGTAAAGTGATAGAAAAAGCATTAAAAGTAATTAGAAAACAAGGACGCCATGAGAGAACACTGGGCCAGACGTTAGAGTGAATATAATGCACGAGAGAGTACATGGCCAGACGTTAGATGGGTATGCCAATGAGAGAGTATATGATCAGATGTTTGGTAATGAAAAGAGTACAGGAGATCAGACGTTAAAGTAAACGATAGACACCGAGATAGAGAGACAGATAGACAGACAGAGGGAGACAGAGAGAGAGACAAGGCGGAGAGAGACAGTGAGAGAGAGAGAGAGGGAAAGGGGGAGGAGAGATCATGGTCAGACGGTTAGAGTGAGTATAATGCAATGAGAGAGTACATGGCCAGACGTTAGATGGGTATGCCAATGCGAGAGTATATGATCAGATGTTTGGTAATGAAAAGAGTGCAGGATCAGACGTTAAAGTAATCGATAGACACCGAGATAGAGAGACAGATAGACAGACAGAGGGAGACAGAGAGAGAGAGAGAGATAAGGCGGAGAGAGACAGTGAGAGAGAGAGAGGGGGGGAAAGGGGGAGGAGAGATCATGGTCAGACGGTTAGAGTGAGTAAAATGCAACGAGAAAGTTCATGATCAGACCGTTAGAGTAAATGTGAAAAGCCGAAAAGGAACAAAAAAAACAATGAACAGTTACACTATTTGGTTGTGCTTATGAATGTACCGCTTCAAAGTGCCGAATTTTGCACAACATTTTGTCCATTTCACACTCTTCCTCAATTGGTTGGCCAAAATGGACAAAATAACGGCGCAGAAAATGCCGACGTTCGTCTTCAGTGGCCGAATTCATTCCATAATCGGGACACTCATCAACACCTGAAAAACCATTACGTATTCATTTAAATTATTAAAATAAATTTTTAATTAATTTCAATTTTCTTGAATTTCAATTTGGCATTTGGCCCTCGGATTTTGTGGCAGTTCAGTTCCCGGCCCTGCCCCTGAACTTTTTTTTTTAATTTTGAAATATTGATTTCAAAAAATGTTAATTTTTTTGAAAATTTTAACTAAATTTTGAAAATCAATTTAGTGACTTTTTTTAATTTTATGATGAATTACAAGTTTTTTGAAGAGTTTTTCCAAAAAAAAAACCGTTGAAAAATTTTCTGAAAATTTTTTCTTGAAATTTCTTATTAAATTTCGCATTTAAAAAAAAATTCGGGAGACGGAAACGTAGTGCACCCAATTTTGTGTGCACAACCTGCGTACTCGCAAAAGTGATTTGCAATGTCGAACAGTTGGTAGTTTTGGCCCGCATATTCGTAGTCAATGAAATGGACATCGCCAGTGCCTTCCTCGTCGATAAGGACTAAATTGGGCAATTAATTAATTTTTATCTCTAAAACTCGAGAAATCGATCCTTAGCTTTTTGGGTAATTAATCAATTGATTAATTAATGAATGGGTCGAGATTTAAAACTCTTTTGGGATCAAATTTCATTGAGTTTTGGTTTCATAATCCAAAGAGATTACCCAATTGATCACCAAAAATTATCGAAAACAGTTTAACCTTTGAATTGTCCCTTTGACTAGACCGACCGTAATTAACCTAATTAAGCTTTGTTCAAATGTTCCCAAAAGCCTAATCACATTTTTTATGTATTGATCACTAGGCAAAAATTGATCAATCGTAGTTTAGCTTTATTAAATGACAAAAAAAATATTATTCAATTAACATATATAATTAATATAAAATGAGAATTTGTTTTTGTCTTACTGTTAAAAGGTAGCAAATCGTTGTGCGCAAACACCACCAACGGCGATTCAGCAGTTTTCAATGCTTTGATTAGCTGATTTAGCTGATCAGACAAAGAAGAGACTTAAAAAAGGGATTTTATTTATTTTTTAATTTTAATTTTTTACCATTAAAATTTTGATCGAAATTTTGCTGCATTTCGGCCTGTCCAAATTGAGTTGGCAAATCGGCCAACCATTGCTGGCATTTGGCATCAAACATTGGCACTTGTGCCGAGTCCGGGCCCAGCGGAATTTTGTGCATTCGTGCCATTTTTTGGCAAATTTTTCTTAAATTTTAACGATCACAGGTGTTACCCTAATTAATGACATTTAGCAATACCGTACCCATCCATTCAAGGCACAATTACAGTATGAAAGTATTTTTAAATTTTCAATTTGGCTGCACTTACTCTATAATGTGCGGCTCGCGCACACTTTTCATGTCCAAAACATTGCCGGGCAAAAAGCTGCACGCAAACCCGTTGATGAACCGCGCGTGCACCGCTGGTCCAAGTCCGGCCTGGTGAAGCCGTACAAAGTTGGCCATCTCCGAGTCACTGACAATTTTTTAAAATCAATAAGGGCTGAAATATTTTCAGCAGGATATGGAATGAATTAGTTGAAAATTGGTTGATTTTCTTCCTTTTAGTATCCCTGCAAAGTTTGGTGAGGTTCTGATCATTTTTCAAAAAATTATGGGGGACAAATTTTTCAAAATTGGAAACCCCAAAAAATTTTTAATGAAACCCTATGGGAACGAAAATTAATTATAAAGAAGTATTGTTCTCAGCTGTTATCCTGCTAATAAAATTTGGTACATTTACGAACACTTTCTTAAAAATATTTATGAATTTAATAGCAAAAAAATAATAATGAAAAACTCAGAATTTCGAAAAAAAAAAATTTTTTAAACCCAATAAGCGTTGAAATATTTTCTGGTTGAGTTAGTTCTGTACCGGGGAGTAGGGCCTATAAAATTTGGTGCGATTTTATTAATTATAGAAAGGGTTAAATTCAATAAAACTTTTCAAAATATAAGCCTAAAAAATAAGCATAGTTAAAAATTTCAATTTGCATTAATTTTTTTTCTTAATTTCTCAAAAAAATCTAAATTAATTTTGCAAAAAAAAATAATAAATAAAATAATGGAAACTCTCAGATTTCGATTAAGCAAAATAAATGTGATGAAAAAGATTAAAATTTTGGGAGTTGTGGTATTAAACTCCTAATTTTGTTGTCATAAAAGTTCGTACATTTTTTTAAATTTTCAATTAAATTCAGTTTTTTTTTTTTGAAAAAATTCTGTTTTACTTGAAATGAATGGGCCTTCCGAATTCGAATTTATAAAAAATAATAATTTTAATTTAATTAAAATATGCCAAATATTTTATTTTATTTTTTAATCACCGGTCAATGATTTGCTCAGTGTTGGCCCCATACAAACGGATGACCATTTTGTCTTTGCTGTCCGTGTGGGTGAGGCAGAAAATTTTGTTCGTGATCCCATTCGTGTAAATCTTTAAAATTTGGGGAATTAAATTTGTAAGCATTTTTTATTCCAAGCGTTGTCATAGCAAAACGGAAAAAAAATAATTTTTGAAAATTACGCTTAGACTTAAGCATGGACTAGGCTTAGGCTAGGCCTAGGCTTCAATTTCCACAATTTGTAAAACTAAAAATAAAAAATTTGTTTTTTTACGTTTTGCTGCCATTTGCCCATTCTAGGCACCAAAAAATTAGAAATTTTTCAGAAATTGTCCATAAGTTATGGCATTTTGTCCAATTTTCAGTTGCCTAATGACAATGGTAAGTGATATGCAATTAGCTAATTAGCTAATAATCCCTTTTAATTGCTTTTTATCGGTGCCAAATTTTTAATTAATTAATTCTACCGGTGACCATTTTTTATTATTAAACTTTTTCATCTTTTCACTCCAGCTGTTGTTGTTGTTGTTGTTTACCTCAATGTCAAATCCATTTTTGTTCTGAAGCCATTCCGGTCGGATTTCGGCCAAAAGAAATGCAATTTTTGCAGCAAAAATGGAATTGTCCGCACAAATGTCCAAATGTCCTTCGCGCACCGAATTGTGCGGAATTGCCACGTCAATGAATGGCGGCGACGACGGCACTTTTTCTTTTTCTGTTTGTGTCATGGCACCAATATATATATTTTTAATTTGGGATTAAAATTCGCTGAAATTATTTATTTAATTATATTTTGAAATATTTTTCAATATTATCTAATTGCCAAGCAGAGAATGTTGATTTTTCATGTCCAAAGATTCTGCGGATTTTCGGCTATGTGACAAATAAAAATTTTCAGGCTTTATCGAGGATTTTTACAAAATAATTAATCCGGAAACCCTGGTTTGGGCCAGAAGGAATAAAATAAATAAATAAATAATTGGCCAATTAAATAATAATTCCCCCGCGCTTTTGCTCCCGGCTTTCGCTCGCTCTCCGATAACTGCCCGCTCAACTGACTCCCTATCGAGAGAATGCTAATGATCCCGATTGAATTGTTGGACTTATGGAACGGAAAATGGAATGGGAGAGAACGGAGATATGTGATGTGAGAAAGAGATCAAATGGATGTGATAAATTGAGCTTTACAGTATTTATAAAATAAATCGAAGCTCGATTATCATGAAAGTAATTTTTTTTTTAATTTTGGGATTAAAATTTGATGAATTAGTATTTTTTTGTATACTTAGAAATACATATATTTTCACAATATATGCAATGGCAAAATCTAATAAGGATAACCCTTAGAAAATGAGGATATTTCACGTGCAAAGATTATGCGGATTTTAGTGTGCCAAAAATATATATTAGGCTTAAAGCGAGGGTATTTCCAGTAATTTTAATCCGGAAACCCTGGTTTACAAAATCCCACACCATGCATCATCTGTTCAGCCTAAAGATTTTGCTGATTTTAATGGATTTAGCGAGGATTTTTCCAAAAATTTAATCAGAAAGCCTGGTTTTACCATAAATCCTCACCATCCTTCATTTAAAAGTTATTTAATGGATAATTTGAGAGTATTTAAAAAAATAAATCAAATCGATGATGGTGGTTCCATCCATTAGTGAAATAATTATTGTGTAATTGCCCTAAATGGTCCGTCCCCCATTTTATCGACGGTTTGTGGTGGGTTTAATCTCACCACCACCAACCACACATTCCTTCATCTTTTGCCTTCCATATATTTGTGTGTGTGTTGTGTGTATACATACATATACATCATCATCATCATCATATCATCATCATCATCAGCCAATTTATCGACCGACGGACGGACAAAAAAAAAACGGCAGAAAAAAAGTGTTTCAAAAAATAGTAAAAATTTGAAAAATAAATAAATAATTATAAAATTTAAAAGGAAAAATAAAAATAAAAATGAATAATGATGCTAAATTATGACTACCAAATAATAAAAAAGTGTTCCCAAAAATAGTAAAAATTTGAAAAATAATTATGAAATTTAAAGGGAATAAAATTAATAAAATGAAAAATGATGCTAAATTACGACTACCAAATAATAATGACAGGGAAAAAAAGCACATAATCGAAGAGATTAAATTTTTTTAAAAATGTGGCATCATAAAAGGGATATGTCGTAATGCCGATTTCTGATTGCCGAATTCCGGCGCAATTTTTGGGCTCGGACTATCCGATTGCCGATTTCCGGCAATTTTTGGGCTTGGAATGTCAATTTCCAAAATCTTTTGAGGGCGTCGGCACATATCCCTGTTAATAAGTGCTGCTCAAGACTGAAACATTCATTTTCCTATAATCAACAGCGATGCATAATTCGAGAAATATATGAGACTTTAGGTCCAATTACTTAGAAGTAGAAAAAGAAAGCATTTTCGAGAATATCTAGACCAAAAAAATAACGGGAAATTTCTCACAAATCGGGGAGTCAAGAAACCCTTGAGAGCAGCACTTTTACGTGCCATGTCGTTTTCGCGCCGGGTCGTTTTCGCGCCACCCTAGTTTTTGAACTATAACTTTTTTCATTGCCAACCAAATCCAACTTTCTTGATATCATTCGATAGCCCTACGTATCCTCTATTAGCCTGCAAAATTCCAAAAATTTTTGTTAATTTTGAACAAACTTATGACCAAGAGTACATCAGAAACCAGGTTTTTCAGCTTTTTTAGCCATAACTTTTTTGAACCTTAACGAAATTTTTCGCAATTTTGCAGGCTAATAGAGCATGTGAAGGGCTTTCGAATAATACCAAGAAAGTTAGATTTAGTTGACAATGAAAAAATTTATAGTTCAAAAACTGGGCTGGCGCGAAAACGACCCCGACGCGCACTTTTAACCCGATTGATGCTTTGCTTTCACTTAGAATTGAGAAAAAATTATCGTTTTTGCATTTTATCGGATTTTTTGGCTTCAACTCTCTCTCTTTGTCTCTCTCTCGCTCTCTTCTCTCTCTCTCCTCTCGCTCTCTCTCTGTCTCTCTCTCTCTCTATGCTCTCTCTCTCTCCCAAGGGGTTGGAAATTCAAAGTTTCAATTCAAGTAACTCAATTTTTCCATTTTTCGAGAAATTCAGAATTTCGTAGTTTCTTGGGCAAAAAATTAATTGGAATGAGGATTATAAAGGGTGGGTACAAAAAATATATATCCAAAATTAAACAAATATACAAAAAATTAATGATAATTTTGGACACGCTTTTACACATAGGTATGCTGTAGATTTTCGATCACTTTCTCTCTCTCCATTTTCTTTTTGCTCTATGCTCGTATTGATTGATCGGTTGGTCTTGTGATCAATCAACGAGACCCTGATCGAGAACGGCTTGCGCTCCGATAGCGTATTGGCGGACTCTTTGACGAACTGCCGCCGCCATTTGGTGGCATGTGCCGACTGTGGTGAATAAAAATAAAATATAAATTAAGAAATTTCTTACATTTAAAATATTTAAATGTATAAGAAACTGTACTTAATCATTTTTGATAACTTGAAACAAAAAAAAGTCAATCGAAATAACAAATTCTAAAATATTTTCCAGGAAATCTAGGTTTTTCGTGCCTAACCTGGACCTGATTTTTTTTCATATTAAAAATTTCAAAAAAATGGCCTGGACTTGAACCTGGATCCAGAGGTACATGTCGAACTCTAATAATATCCCTTATTTTATCATAAATTCTTCTTTAAATAATTAATTGTTACCCTTAAAATTAAAATTTTTGCGTAAAATTTCAAAGAAAATTTGTCGAAAAATTCCATATTTTCCAGCAATTCATTTTTTCAACAAATTTCTTATGAAAAATATAAAAACTTACTATGGGCCGCCGCCTCGCGTGACCGAATAATCTATACGGACCTTCATTCCATCAATCACCACATCGGCCATGTTATCTTTGGCCTGGAAAATTGATGATCAAATTGTTCATTTTCAAATAACTCGGGGAAAAAATATTGTTTTAAAATGTTTATTTCCTAACTCGGGGAAAAATTAAATTTTTTGAAATTTTGGCCTAATATAAAATGGAAAATTTGGGGGAGGGCAAAAAAAATAGAAATTCTCAGAGCGGCTTCCGAAAAACGCAAAATATGTAGTCCAAAATATGTAGAAAAAGCCTGAAATTTGTAAATAAAGGTCCCTACTTTTTGAAAAACTACCGTAATTTGTTTCAAGAGGAGGGGGGCTCAATTAGAGGGATAAAAATATTTTATTAAATAATCGAAAAATTTGTGGGAGGGGCAAAATATGTAGTCCAAAATATGTAGAAAAATCCGAAATATGTAAATAAAGGCCCCTACTTTTTGAAAAATTACGGTAATTCGTTTGAAAAGGAGGGGCTCAATTAGAGGGACAAATAAATTTGTATTAAAAAAAATTTTAATATTTAAATTTTCTTACGCGAGCGGCCTCCTTGGTGTTGGTGAAGTAGACGAAGCCAAACCCACGAGATCGGCCCGAATAGCGATCATAGACAATCTGCACAGAGTCGACCTCACCCCAACGGCCAAACAACTGTTTGAGGTCGCGCTCACTGGTATGCTAAAATGCGCAAAATTTTAAAATGCCATTTTTTTGATGTTTTTGTGGCATTTTTCAAAAATTAAAAAAATTCTGCGTCGGGAGGCGGCACTTTTTAATTAGAATTCCTTTAAAAAATCACAAAATCCGGAGGCGGGGAAATTGAAAAGTTTCCCAATTTTTCTTTAATTTTTATAAAATTTTGGCTTTCTATTTGGGGGTCGGCATTTTGAAATTGGAACTTGGGGTTTCTGTGGGGGAGGCGGCACTTTTTTAATTAGAGTTACTATAAAAAAAAATTGTGAAAAATGCCGCAAAACCCGAAGGCGGGGAAATTGAAAATTTTCCCAATTTTTCTTTAATTTTTATAAAATTTTGGGTTTCTATTTGGGGGTCGGCATTTTTGAAATTGGAATTTCTATGCGAAAAAAATGTTAGAAAATGCCGCAAAATCCGGGGGGGGGGGGGGGGGAGGGAATTAAATTTGAACGAAATTTATTCCAATTTTCCCTTAATTTTTGTAAAATTTTGGGTTTTTGCGTGAATTTCTATGCGAAAAAAATGTTAGAAAATGCCGCAAATTCCCACTGACCAAGCTCATGCCAAAGACGCCAAGGCATGGGCATGGCTCCGGATTGTCGCGTCCATCATAAAAGCGTCGTGATCCGCCATAATAAAAGTTGCCATTTCCATTGCCTTTGCCACCGCCACGGGATGAAAAGCCACCACGGTCACGTGAACGGCTTAAAAAAATAAATTTAAATTAGTTGTCTATTATTTAAATTAGACAATTTTTAATTTTAATAAAAATTATTTTTATTTTTTGTAGTATGTAAAAACAATTTCTTTCATTTCAGGCTTGATTTGATTATAAAAATTGTTATGTTTTAACAAAACAAATCCATTAATTTAGTTAAATTTAAATTCTTAACATTAATTTTTTTTTAGTAAGTAAAATAAAATTTTATATATTTTTTTTTATAAATTATTTATTTTATTTTAATTTTAATTTTTTAAAAACAAGTAAATAAAATAAAGTTTTATATATTTTTTAACGAACAATCCAATTAAGTTTTTTAATATTAAATTTCTAAATTTCTAATAAATAAAGTAAAAATTTTATAATACTTTATTATTAAAATTTAGTTTCTATATTGACCAATAACTTTTTATAACAAAGGCGAGTCTCAGCTTTTCCCTTTGAACTGATCATTGATCAATTGATGGAAAAAAATCTTTTTTTTAATTGCTTTAATCAGTTGAGCAATTAGTTTTTCCTCATTTTAAAGAGTGATTTTTACCTTCACACAGATATTTTTTGAATTGATTTGAGCTTGATTTTTTGACAAATTTATTTGGGGGAATTTTTTTCTGTTTGTTTTGTGAATTCATTTTTCCCACATTGGACACACACAAACAAAATTTTTTGGATTTGCTGTTGTATTTGAGGTATTTGAGCACTTAATTATATTAAAAAATATTGCAAATTTGTATTTAAATTGTTGCGTTTTTTGCAAAATTTAATTTTAAAAATGCCAACGACACCTTCGTCCTCCTCCTCCGGCATTGCGTCTGGTCGAGACAACATCACGTCGTGGTGAGGGGCTAAAAAATTTATAATAATTTACTTAATTGTGAAAAGAAAAATTCAAAAATGGTAGCCGAAGTTCGGTCGATTCCTTCGTCAGTTATTAAATAAATTTACGAAATTTTTTTAATAAAAATATCGGACAAAAGACAAACATAGACAAATTATCTATGGACAAAGGACCCACAGTGACAAAGGATCTACAAATTGAAGATTCAAATGAAGCTGGGAACTTAGTCATTATATGCATTTTTGTCCAAGCTTTTGAATTTTAATCTATCATTTATTTATTTGAGGATCCTTTGTCTCTTTGAGTCCTTTGTCTGTGTGGTTGGATGCTTTGTCTGTGGGTCCTTTTGACCGGACACCGTTCAGTCAATTCTCGGACCTATAGGTATGTGAACGGGACCGACTGGGGCTGCATTTTGTCCTTTTCCGTTTTTTGTGGCATTCGTCGCCCGCGGGGCTGTAATCCTAAAAAAATAATAATTTTAATTGAATTTATTTATAATTAATATTAAATCATTTTACCCGAGTTCGCTTGTTGTATTCACGTCCCATTTTTGAATATTGATGTTCAAATTAGTGTTGCTTTGAGCTATCAAAACAAAATAAATTACCTATAAGTTTCAAGGAAGGCATTCATTTATGAGAAATTATGTATAAAAGCCGAAAAAGAAAATTGAAAAAACGCCGAAATTTTTATTTTTGTAAATCCTAGAAAAATTTTTTCACTTTAAAATTTTGTATATAGAAATTTTTTGGATAAAAAAAATGGGCGAAAATTTTTTTAAAAAATGCCAACAATTTATTTTACAGCCTCTATTGAATAAATATTTAATATTTTTTCAATATTTGCTATAATAAATGCCATTTAAAAAGAGAGAGAGAGAGAGAGAGGGAAAGGAGAATTGGCAAAAACCAAATGAAAATCTCTTCATTTCTGGCCCAATTTATGCATTGTCAAACCCACCTTCTTTCTTCCCACTAGAAATGCCACATTTCTCCACGTATGCCACGCCACGCTTTCGGCCTGCGCAAGGCTCTCGCGCAATCATTCTTCTGCCATCTCTTCTCATCCTCCATCCCCCCGGGGTTCAGCCACCTCTCATCCAACTCACCCCCCCCCCCCCGCCCCCGCCGCAGGGGCCTAGCTTTTGCCAAGCCCCCGAATTTATGCCATGGCCATCATATTATTATAGCGTATCATATCACATGCTTTGGCTGTTGGCAAAATGAAATGGCCGCCTTGAAAGGGCCAAATTGTAAATGAAAAATGAAAAAAATCGTAAAATTGTGCAAATTTTCGACGAATTTAAAATACTTGTTGCGTTTCAATCAGAAATCGAATAAGGGGCAAACCCATATATGGGTTTTTACAGACACGTAGCCTGTAACCGGGTTTTTTCGACCGACACGGGTTTTATGGACAACGGCCTATTTTGCCAGTCAGTAAGTCTGTGCCCCGTATAGATGATAAGTTCAGCCCCCTAACCCCGTCCTTTTTCCATTGAAAAAATGAATTAATCGATTGATTATACTTTTCAATTTGGTCCATCCGGGTCTGATAACTTTTTAGAAAAGTTAGGTGTGACCAAAATTTATGCAAAAAATTAATGGAAAAACTTAGTGATTATCATTGCGCCTTACTAGCCTGTCTTAAGCCACCTGTTGTTATCCCTTTATTGCCTCTGATCATTTTTAGCAAAGTTTGTGTGATCAAATTTCGCTGAAAAAATTATTGTGTCAGTTTTATTTCTTTCTTTAAAAAATGTTTTTGAATCCTTTAAAAATATATATTTGAGCGATTAATAATTAACAAAATTATATGTAAAATATTTATCCAACAATTAACACGAAAAATTTCGACACATACAAACATTGGCTCTGCTGCTGATGTCCAACCAAACAAATCAATGAATGAGCAAAAACCAACAAAAAAAAAAGCACGCACAATACCAATGAAAAAAAATCTGACAATTCATAGGGCAATAAAAATTCTTTTTTTTTTCCTTGTTCAATGTAATTACCAATAATTAATGGGGATGGGAGAGAGGGGTCATTTCTGTCCGTCTCCACCTCCACCTTGAACACCACCATCATTATCATCATCATCCGTCGATGAATTTGACTCCAACAAATCGTCGTCGTCGTCGTCCACCATGCCCGCCTCGTCTTGGAACAGTTCAGCATCAAAAACGACCACTTTGCCCGTCGTTGTTGTGGTTGCTGATGATGATTGTACATTTTGGGCACCTCCCGCCGCTGTGTCATCATCCGCCTCGTCGTCCAGCTTCAAGTCCTGGAAGGTCCCCTCGTCAATTTCGAACGCGTGCATTTGTTCATCCTGTGATGCCAAAAAAAGAAAATAAGCGGGGTTAAATGCACGGCATTATACATTATTTTATGGAAAAGTTTCATGGATAGATAGACAATCAATTGATAGACTTTTAATCGCCCAAAAATTAGCAAAACGAAAAACACTAAGAAAAACTTAACAAAACGTTGTAAAAAAATTTTAAAATTTTTCTATTCCCTTGACATAAATTTAAGAATTAAAAAAATTCTCAAAAATTCCTATAGGATCTAAAAAGAATTTCTAATTTTTTTTTTTATGGAAAAAATTAAAAAAGAGTTGCAGCCAAGCGGAATTGAACCGTGGACTTTGAACCAAATCCAAGTGGCTCTGTCGGAACAAATGTTGCAAAAAAGGCGTGAGTTCGAGACCCCTTGACTGCGCACAATTTATTATTCAAGAAAAAAGTTTAATTTTATTTTTTACCGTTTCTCCCTCCTCTTGTTCCTCCCGTTCGTACTGGGCCACCTGATTTGCTTCGTCATCATCCTCCCCGTTTTGTTCAGCGATCAGTTCCGGGTTGAACGTGAAGAGGTCTCGGCCAGAGAGGCCAGCCTAGCGAGAAAAAATTGGAATATTAAAAAAAAAATTAAAAAAAAAAAGCAAAAAATTCAACCAGGATTTCGGCTTGGAGGGGATATCGACCCCAAGCGACGACTTTATTTATTTATTTGCTTTTCATTGCATTTTATACGGGTTCCGTTTAAAAAAAAAAATTTTTTTTTTTTCTTGGAGAACAGGTGAAGGGTGGTCCGTCCGCTTATTACTAGCGTTTTGTCTCACAACCTCCTGCCGTCCACCAAAAAAAAAAAAAAAAAAAAAAAAAAAAAAAAAAAAAAAAAAAAAAAATTGGCAAAAGCCTTTAAAAAAATTTTGAAAAAATTTTTTTTTTCAAGGTCCATGCCCACCTGTTTTCCGCTTTTGAATGTGGCCAATTTGTTCTTGTCACTTTGGCGTTGTGCTTGCCGTTTCTCGTGCATTTTCTTCTTTTTCCATGCCAGGAATGTGTCCAGCGTTACTTTGGTCAAATTTTGGTCCAACAGTTTGGACCTCTGGAAAATTTTTTTTTGCAATTTTTCAGACTTTTTATAATTTTGTAAAACTATTTAATTTAATTTTTCAGTTTTTTGGATTTTTAAATCCATAAAAAATAAGTTTTTTTTTGGGGGGTCCTAGAAAGATATTTTGATTTCTTTCTTGAAATGAGGGTAATAATTAGAGATCGGTATTTTGAAAAAAGCCTGGACCTGGACCTGGATTCCATGTTGGACCTGGACCTGGATTTCCTGGACAAAAATCCAGGAAAATCCAGGTCCAGGAAAAATCCAGGCTCATCGAGACCTGGATCCAGGCCTGGACCTGGATTTTTTGAAACTCATTTTAAAAATCAAAAAAATGTTTGAAAAAATTAATTATTTGCTTAGAAACATTTAAAAATATCTAATTTACAATAATAATGTTTCTTTAAATATAATTGATCATTTTTGAAAAGTCGAAAAAACATCGGCCACTTGAAATAATAAATTCTAAAATTTTGTCCAGGAAAATCCAGGTTTTTTCGTGTTTTGCCTGGACCTGGATTTTTTTTCACATTTGACCTGGACCTGGATTTTCTGGACAAAAATCCAGGAAAATCCAGGTCCAGGAAAAACCCAGGTTGCCGAAAAATGACCTGGACCTGGATCCAGGAAAAATCCAGGCCTGGATTAATAATAATAATAGTGACGATGGTGCCACTCCCGTTTTTTTTATAAAATTTTTTATTCGTGAAAATGATCCAAAATTTTCTGCTTAAATTTGTATAGAATGAGCGTTATGGTTTGTTAAAATCGGAAAATTGGGTAAATTTTGGATATTTTTAAAGAAATACCCAATTAAAATGTAAAAAAAAAAAAAAAAAATCCATTTTACCTCCGTTTCAATGAATTCTTCCAGCGTGATTCTGGTCAGCCGATTCTGCTCCTCCATTTTCTTTTTGTCCTTCTTCAGAATGTAGCCGGGAGGCAGGGCATGCCTATGAAAGAATTTTTTTTAGAAATTTTTAAAAATTTCCGCAAAAAACGGACCTGTAGATGCACGTGTCGCCGTTTGGGCATTCCCAAAACCATCCGTATTTGCTGTTCTCCACTTAAATTTTTTTCAGCAATTAGAGTCCGAAATTTTGCAAAAAGTCGACGGGATAGGAAAATCCCGGCGATCCCATCCGGGTTCTAGTCGTAAAAAACATAAAAATTGCGGAACAAATTCCGAATCTCATTTAAATTCGAGTTGTTTTTCAATAAAAAAACTTTAGCATTTTTTTGGAAAAAATTTAGAAAAAAAAATCGCAAGGAAATTTTTCTTGGTAGTATGGCACCCAATTGACCCACCCGTGCAAAAAGCGGTAAGTTTTTTTTGAAATTTTAAAAAACCCTGACCCCCCTCATTCACTTCACTTCCCTCACCTGCTTCGAGGAAATATTTGCAGAGAATGTCCGTTTGGTTGGGCCTTTTCCGGTCCTTTTCACCATGCTTTTTCTCCGCAACATCTTGCAGCGTTTTTTCGTCCCAATTTTCATTGGTCTCTAAATTTAAAAAAAAAAATTTTCAAGGCCTAATGGTTGAACAATGGAAACTATTTGAAACAAAAAAGTTTGAGCATCGACCGAATATTCAGTCAACAAATTGTTTAAATTAGACCCCCTTCAAAATTTAAAAAAAAACTCAAAGTTAAAAAAACGAACCGTCCTTTTTATCGCCCAAATCCCTGCTGTCCACGTACAAATTCTTTTTCATCGTCTTTTGCTGTATGGACAGGTCATGGCTGAACTTGCATTTGTTGCTGGAAATTGGGGAAAAAATTCAAAATTTTGTAATTTACACAAAAAAAAAAAATCCAGATTTGTTTGAGTCTGATAATGAGCCCGAAATTTGGTGTTTTTGGCCAGGAAAACGCCAAAAAATTCCAAACATTGACAATGAGATAAAAAAATGTTTGTATGAATTACCCCTTTGTGCAAAGGCCTTGCTTAAAGAAAACGCAGAGAACCGACTTGGGGTCCACATCTTAAAACAAAAAATTAAAAAAAAAAATGAACGACGATACATTTTTACGAGAAATGTCACAGAAATTTGTGAAAATATTGCGCAAAACCCATTAAATTGTAAAGGAAATTGGCAAATGGATGCAAACAATGGTCCCAATTTTTTTTTTTTCAAGAAATTTTTTAGGGGTTATACGAGGCGCGGAGCAAGAATCGTGCCTTCTTTTTGCTCATTTTCGAACCCCGAACCCGAATATTTTTTGAATTTAACATTCTTACAATTAGCAATATTTGCAAAAAATGAAAATTTTAATTCGAAAAAATGTTCGAGTCCGAGTTCATCTAGGTTCGAGTCCGAAATTGAGCCAAAAGAAGCCTTTGTTTCTTGCTCCGTGCCTCAGATTACCACTAGAATAATCCTCTTGAAAAAAAATTTCAGGAGCAATGTTCTCAACCATTGCCCATGTTTGGAATGCATTCCGCGCCCCAAAATATTTCATCAAATCCGTAATCCGTAATGGTCTGTCTGTCCTTGCTTTATTTGTGTGTGCTCTCAAGTACCTGCGCTCACTTTTTGCTGTGTTGCTTGCACAACTGGCTTGAAAATTTTGTTTATGTCCTTCAGGTCTTCATCCTCTTGCTTCTTCTTCGGCGTGAACTGCTTGGAGGGCGCGCCCATAATCTGAGAAATTTCCGTTATTTTTTTGAAATTTTTTTCATAATTTTGGGGTACATTTTTCTCCATTTGTGCCCTCAATTTTTTGTTTTTCATGCCAAATGTGCGGTCTTCAAGGACTTTCTGTTTTTTCTTCTCCTCCGCCTTTTTGCTTGTTTTAGGCGCGTTTTTTGGAGGCATTTTTATACGCAAAAAATTTCTGATGGAATTAATTAAGGAATATCTATAAAATTATTAGGTATATTAGTTATACGTATTTAGGCTTTTTATAGATAGCAAGCGATAAACCAAAGGGAAAGTGACTCCATTGATTTGTGAAAAATTAAATTGGATTGCAATTTTTAAATTTAAATGATGTGTTGGCGTAATGTTATAATTCCCCAAAAAATTTGTTTTTTTATTCGATTTGATAAATGGAAAGTTTCTTGGATAGCTGAGAAAATTTAAAAATGTCGGCGACTAACATTCCTTGTCAGGCAGTAAATTCAGTGGCGCTTATCGGCACTTTCATGCTTTGCGAAATAATATTAGAGAGATTAAATATATTTGATGCTCTTCGGGATTTGAATCCCTGTAATTCAACACTGGCTTGATGCCAATCCCGAATTCCGACTTTTTCAAAATTCCCGGCTATTAGGAAAACCATTTTTTAATTTATCATTTAAGACCAGTTATTTCTTTTGCCTTATTTTGAAAATGTCTGCGAAATTAGAAACAACCAGTCCAGATGGGGCTAAAGTCAGCATCAACATCCATGACAGAAATGAAGAAAAAGCCTTGATCAACTCCAAGGCTGTCCATGTGAGGCTGTTTAAATTCAGGGGTTTGGAAAATTTTGAAAAATCAAAGAAACCTGACACTCAAACGGATTGTTATGTATTTTTTTGTGTCTCATTATTGGAAATTTCAAAATTAGATATACCTTGAATCCCGTACTTTATGGGGTATTTTGGTCCCGAAATCCGGGGTTTTCTCAAAAATCCAATGATTTTCGAAAAAAAAATAAAATAAAAATCTGAATTAAGGTTATTGACCCTGCCGAGGCGGCCAACTCACTTGGCACTTTCAAGGAGCAAGAACCGGCCGCCCAGCGAATTGCTTTACGGTTAAAACACCATAAATTTTTCAATTTTATTTTTTTTCGAAAAATTTTTGAATTTTTCAGGACATACCCTCGTCGTTGGGCTGTGCTTGCTGTGGTGGCATTGTTGAACTGCTTCAACACAATGATTTGGATTGCCTTTTCACCGATTTCCAACCATGTTTCCAATTTTTATGGCGAGGTTTGCATTTTTTTTTTCCAAAATTTTTTTTCCCAATTTAAAATTTTGGCTCACAAATAATGTCATAATTATCACCGATGCCATCTCGTTACCAAAGTGAAAAACCCCTAACCTAAATCCAAACGAAATCGAAATTCTAAAAATTTGTTTTTTCGACTTTTTCCCATCACGGCCTACGCTCTTGTAAAAAAAAAAAAATAAATAAAAAAATAGTGCAATTTTTTACTTTTAGAAAGATTCCGCCACTTATTTCTCTGGAATTTTCATTTTTGTGACCATACCAGTGGGCCTTGTTGCGATGTGGTCGGGCGGACGGTTTGGTGAGCCGAAAATTTTTTTTTATAAGAAATTAACTCAAAAAATATTTTTTAGGCCTCAGATCATCCATTTTGGTTGCAGCATGGGCCAATGGGATTGGAGCTGCAATTCGTTTGGCCAGGTCAGCCGTCTGGGGTTCGAATTAGCCCATGAAAAATGTCGGTCCGTCAAAATTCAAAAAATATCGTATTTTCGCTGCTGATGGGCACCCCGGTAAAATTTACGCCATTTGGGAGATTTTTGGCTCAAAATGACAATTTGGGTGATTTTTTATGCCAATTTTTCAAAAAAATGAATTAGTGGGTGCAATTCACCCCCCCCCCCCCCCCTCTGAAATTCTTTGAAAATTTATAAAAAAAATATTTTTTTAATTTAAAAAAATTCGGGGCGCGAGGCTTTATAGCCCGTTTGTGTGTCGTAAAAATTTTTTAAACAGTACCGATAGCAATGAAAAAATGGGTTTTCCATTTTCACCCCAATTTTTCAGTTCGTTTTTGCCCGATTCGCTGATCCACCTCCGTTTCCCGGTTGGCATCACTGGCCAAGGCGTGGCCGCGTTGGCCTACCCGTTCATCATGTTTTTGCCCACCAAAGTTGCTGCTGTTTGGTTCCCGGACACGGAGCGCACATTGGCAACAACAATTGGGGTAAAAATGGGGAAAATAAATAGGAAAAAGGCAAGACCAATAAAACTTTCACTTTTTTTTATCAGAGATTTGTTCCATTAAAATTTTTTAAATTGAAATTAGGAAAATTTTTTTAAAAATTCAATAATTCACCATAAAATTTCTAATAAAAAATTAGAGAAATTTTCAAGTTATCTTATAAAAAATATTTTTATAAGGCTTTTCTTGAAAAAATTCTGTTTGAAAATTCAAAAAAAAAAAAAAAAATTTTTAGAAGGTGGAACGACTTGCTCCGTAATTTTTTTTTTTTTAATTTCATTTTTTGTCCAGGTGATGGCAAATCCGTTGGGTGTGTTGGTTGCCAATTTGGTCAGTGGTTAATTGGCAATTAATTATTCGATCCATTTTTTCCCATTTTTAATTCATTTAGGTCAGTCCAATGCTCGTGGAAAGTTGTGAGCAGGTAAAATTTTCTTACCTTTTATGTCTTTGCAAATTATTAAAATGATTTTTGTTTGGATTTGAACTTTATTTGTCTATCCTTCCAAAATTTTAATTAAAATTTACCAAATTTTAGAAAATTTATACAATTCTTGCCAATCCAATTTTTTTTTTCACTTAGCTGTCGGTGCTCAACCTTTTGCTCTCCATTCCGAGCAGTTAGTCTGACCGCATTCGCCACCTTTGCCATCACTGTAAAATAAAATGTTTTTTATATTAATTATTTAAATTTTTTAACTATTTTTTAGAGTTCCGAGCCAAAAATTCCGCCAACAGTCAGCGCAAGCCAAAAGAATTACCCATTCTTTCGAGGTTCGACAAAAAAAAAAAAATTTTTTTTTACTAACATAATGCCAATCTTTTTTCTATTATTTTAGGCATCAAAGAATGCATTACAAATCCACAGTATTGGGTGCTGATGTTTGTGATGGGCGGAGGTTTGCTGATTTTATTTAAATTTTATGCAAAATTTGCAAAAAAATTTAGGAAATTTTTTTCATAGAAAATTTCAAAAAAAAAAATTGGAAAAATTTGAAACAACCTGCTCCGCCAAAAAAAAAAACCATGACCCGAAGTACCGAAAAACGGTGTTTTCAATTTTTATTCCCGTTATCTCCCGGGCCATCATCAAGTTCGGTCAGTTCATTTCAAAATTTCGTCACGGCTCTAACTTTTGGGGCCCCAATTCCTCTAAAAATTTAAATAACTCTCCGACAGTAATTTTTAAATTTACATTTTTCCTAGGCATCGGCATGTTCAACACGCTGTACACTCTGATGCAACAGTTGTTGTGTCCGTCCGGCTATTCCAACATGTTCAGTGGCACCGCGGCCGCTCTGCTGATCACTGGCGGTGTTGTGGGCGCAACGGGGGCGAGTAAGTGGGGCCTATTGGGAAACGACCAAAAAATGCAATAAAACTAGAAAAAAGGACTGACCCAATTTTTTTTTACCAATGGGTTGAATGCTTTACACGGGCACATTCAATTTTCCCCAACCTTCCCCCCCCCCCCAAAAAAAACTGAATTTTTTTTCTAAATTCCTAATTTTGAAGTTTTATGAATTTTTTTGAGCTTTTGAATATAATAAAATACACATTTTTTCAATAGAATTTCTCTTTTTTTTTTTTTTACTATTTTCAAAATTAAACCCCAACTATTAAATTATACACAATTTTAAAAAAAATTTCCAAAAGTCGCTGAGAAAATTTTTTTTTTTTTTTTTTAGTTGAATTCATAAACTAGCATATTTTTTTCTATAGAATTTCTTTGGAAAAAAAAAATTATTTTTACTATTTTCAAAGAACCGTAATTATTAAATATATTCACAATTTTTTCTTTGCAGGTATTTTTGTTGACCGTACCAAATTCTACGAGGAGACAATGAAGGTGTCAATGGGACTTGCGGTTGTCTTCGGTCTTGCGTTCTTACAGGTGCATTAGTACCACTATAAATAATTCAAAAAATCAACAAACAAAAAAAAATCAGACAGTCGCCGGCGAAGGGGGGGGGGTGTGGAAATTCCTGAAAAACGTTCCCGATTTTCTTTTAAAAAAATCATTAAAAATTCCAAAAATTTCCTCAACATGGCGATTCCATCAGCTAAAAAAACCCGCAAAATATACCTTTATTGGTACAAAAAAAAACATTCGCTCCTCCTCCCTTTTCATATTGCAATAAAAAATGTTTCATTTTTCGGAAAAAACATTAAAAAAAAATTTTTTTTTTTTTTTAAACAAACGGCAATGTCTTTCTTTGCTCTCCGATTCAGAATTAATTTTTTAATAACATTTTTTAATGTGAATTTTTCCTTCAGTTTGTGCTCCATGTTGGCATGAAACCGTGGTTGTTGGTGACCTGCTTCATTTTTGGCGTGTTCGGCTTGGCTGCCTACCCCGTGGGACTTCAACTGTCAGCAGTCAGTTACTAATCCAAAAATTGAAAAATTGAATTGCCAGGCCCACCGAAAGCGGAAAGATTTTTTTTTTATCAAAAAGAGGGGCAAATTATAAAAAAAAATTTGGTTCCATATTTGAAAATTCATTAGTCCTCAGACCCCATCGATTGTAAATACGTAAAATTTCAATGTTAACGAAATGTATCAAAAAAAATTGTACAAAATATTTCAAAAATTTCCCATTTTTCCCATTCGTAAATTTAATCTTTTTTTTTTGTGTGAGTCGATTAACCTAAATTTATCGACCAAGTGTTCACTTATAATGTCATTTTCTCTCTCATCCGTTCAAATCCAAAAATTGAATTGCCAGGCCCACCGAAATCGGAAAGACTTTTTTTTTTTTTTTTTTGTCAAAAAGAGGGTCAAATTTATAGGTTTTTTGGTGCCATATTTGAAAATTTACTATCCTTTTAAGTCCCTAAAATTTCACTTTTGCGCAAATTTAAAAAAAATTCCCGGTTTTCCCATTTAGTAGAACTTTTATATTTTTTGGCGACTCAATTAATCGACAATTTTCGACCAAAATTCTCACATTTTATGACGATTTACTACCACAAATTACTGACATTTTCTCTCTCTCTTTATCCGTTCAAGGAGTGCACTTTCCCCGTTTCTGAGACAACGTCGACCGGCCTGGTGGTGATCAGTGGCCAGATTCAGACCATCATCTATTTGGCACTGATGCGCACATTGGCACGCCCACTGCAACCGTTGTACCGAAAGAACGAAGTGAGTGAATGAATAGGGTTTAATCAAATTTTTTTTTTTTTTTTTTTTGTAATGTAAGTCCAATTATGGGAAAGTCTTGAAAATAAAGCGACACATTGTTGGCATGAAGGGGTTCAGTTCAAAATCCCTGATATACTACCCCCCCCCAAAGTTTAGTTTTTTTTTTTTTAATTTCAAACTTATTGTTAGAAATTTTTCAGAAAATTTTAAATAATTTTTCCAGCGATTTTTTAAGGAATTTTATAAGAGATTACTGTTCTTTCAAAAATTTCAAAAAAAAAAAATAGCTGAATATTTTTTCAAAAAATTTTTCGGCAAAATTTCTGTTTGACAATTTTTTCGAAAAAATTTTCGGGGGTGGCGGGAAATAATTTATTCCTCAACATTTCTGGCTCTAACCACCACTACCACCACCACCACAAGGTGTGCACGTTGGTTCGCGCTGCTGCGATTGAACTGTTGAAGGAACCGCCGCAGACCTGTGGCCACGGCACATTGTCCCAAGCGGAACAGACCGTCGAGCCCTACGATTACACAATGGCCGTCATTGTGAGTTTTCTATTAGAATGGACATGTGTTGCTATTTCCGGGATCTGTTCCGTCACAAATTTTGAAGTTAACAACAGTTTTTGTTGAAATTTGCATGCTAATATTGGAGATGAACACTTTGAGCTCTCGAATGATATAAAATGATTAAAAATTATGGTTGATTTAGAACAAAGTTAGGTATATAGTCTTATATTGTTTGGTCTCATTGTCAGATTTTTTTTTTAATTTCATTAAAACAATTTGAACTTTCCAGCGATTTTTTGAAAAATTCACTGAGAAATCTTCCATAATTTTTTTCTTGGAATTTTCTTATAAAAAATTAAATCGGATTTTTTTTTCGTGAAAAATCTCTATTTTGAAAAATTTAAAAAAAAGAAAAAAATTAAGTTCAGCACCAACGCCAACAATAATTAGCATTTTCGTGCCCAATTCATTCATTCATTTATTAGGCCATGTCCGTGGTTGCCACATTGGCTGTCCTTGTGCTCATCCTGGTGTTCCGTCCAAAGCTCAGGCGTTTGGAGGTGGAGAGTGGCGGCATTCGCCTGCTGGACACGACGGCGACTGACAGCAAAAAGGAGGGGGCGCCGGAGGAAGGGAAGGCGCGCGCGCTTTTTATTTATTATTTGATATAATAGGGATTTGAAATATATATATAAATATTACTAATATATTTAATACGAAAAATTCCAAGAAAAAATTATTTTTAGCAAAGTTATTGTTTTTTGAATATGGCCCCCAAATGGATAAAAATGAGCACATTTTGTTTCAGAAAAATTGGTCGATTTTTAACAAAGATATTGTTTGTTAAATATGAGTGCCAATGTGGGGGAAATGGCGTTTTACGCACATTTTTTGGTCCACGTTACAATTTGTCAAAAATGGCACTTCAGGAATTGGGCTGGTGAAGTTTTAACATATCCGCCGATTTGGCACCCAGTGACTATCACTTGTTTGAGTCCTCATCCAATGCCCTTGCAGGCAAAAAAAACTCGAAAATGCCACGGCACTCCAAAATTGGCTTGATAGCAATTGCTAAAATATTGAAAATTTGTTGTTGTTTTCTTTAATGATGATTGTTTAACCTTATAATTTTTTAATTTTAGTCATCCATAATTTTTGTGAAAGCGAACAGAAAGGCACAATTATTCATCTTTTTCATTTGAAATTAAAAATAAAAATTGAATATTTTAGCGGATATATTTTTTTCAGTGAAAATTTCTTACAGTATTTCCATATTTAAAAAATTTCAATTTTCACCAATTTTATAAAGTTTTAAGTTTTCATTAATTGGTATGGCTAAAAATACACACCTAATTGAATGAAAAACAACAATTTTCCCGCATCCATTATTAATAATTCCATCAGAAATAGGCTGCTTTCATACGTAAGCAAATTTTGTTTTTGCTTTCTTAATTTGGAATTGGTGAGAATTTTCTGTAGATTCTATTAATCAGTGGAATTTTATTTCTTCAGAAACTCTGTTTTTTGTTGGAAATATATTTTATAAATGTATATTTTCAAGAAAAAAATATGAATGAGGAACTAAGCTTAGGATTTTTGGAAATTTTTACTAATTTTTATAGAGTTTATCCAAAATCAAAATTAACTAATAAAAATCCCATATTATTTTTTTCCAATTGCTTGGCATATAAATTAGCGAAAACGCAATTTCATTTGCCAAATTTGGCATCTCAAAGAAAGCTTTAAGCATTTTGCCAAATGAGTGATTGGCATTTTATGTGTGTGGGATAATTTATTTTGGTTTACCTTGTTTCATAAAAATTAGTAAAAGCCATAATGCCAAAATTTCACTGCATTTATCATCTACGTTAATTAAATCACTTTGCCAAATTTGGCATCTCGAAAAATGCTTTACGCATTTTGCCAAATGAGTGATTGGCATTTTATGTTTGTGGGATAATTTAATTTTGGTTATTGAAAGGAAAGCAAATTTGTAATTGCCATTTACTCATTTATTAAACTCAATTCCATTTAATTCATAATAATAATAATTTCATAATAAAATTACATAAAATATCCATTTTATAAGTGATTTTTTTTTGCAATTAAATTGAATTATGGAAAAGTAAAAAATATGTAAGTTCAAAATTTTCTCCTGTAATTAAGAAGAGATTTTTGAAATAATTTTTATTTTATTTTCTATTATTAGGTTTTAGATTGGCCAAAAAAGGTATTAAATTAATTTTGTTTAAATGAAGATTTTCAAAAATGGTGGGCATAAATAATTTGGTTTTTTAAAGTAAAAAAGTCAAACTTTTATTGCGAAAAATTCTTGATTTGTTTCTTTTCCTTTAATCACTCAATTTTTGGGAATGGTTTTTTGTAAGCAATTTTAATTCAGGAAAACTAAAAATTAAATTTGCCAAATTTTCTTCTGCAAAAATTGAGAGAATTTTGAAATAGTTTTTCTATTTCTATTCAGTTCCGAACTTTAGTTTGGCAAAAAAAAAAAAAAATTCTTAAATGCTTTTTAAAAATGAAAATTCTTCGAAATGAGGGAAAAATAATTTGAATTTTATTAAAATAATTGAATATTTTTGATTCAAAAACAAATTTCTTCCTAAAAACTCCAACTTTAGCTAAGACATTTCTATTTATTTTACGGACAAAAAAATATCTTTTAGGGAGAGTTATGTTGAATTTTCTAAGTTTTCCGGAGAAATTAAGGGCCATAAGGCTTAAACCGCCTCTAACATTTGACCAACCGAATCAAACTGACAGCAAACAACATTAAAATAATGTTCAGACATCCTATAAGTATTTTCTATTCACTTTATGCAAGAAAAAAGTCATTAAACACAAAATTTTTGTGGGCGAAAAAATGTGAAAATCTGGGTAAATTCGTAAAAAAATTTCTAGGGGGTTGGTAAAAATTTTTCTTGGAAGATGAATATGATGAACAGAAAGAGCACAAAATTCTCTACAAAATGGCCTTTGGATGAGGACTTTACGCCGCGTCTCCGCTGAGGGGCGTTTGGATAAACACGAATGTCGTAAAAAGTAAGCAAAATGGCTTAAAAATGGTCATTTTTTGGGTTGTCGATATTAAACCAAACGCCCCTCAGCGGAGACGCGGCGTAAAGTCCTCATCCAAAGGCCATTTTGTAGAGAATTTTGTGCTCTTTCTGTTCATCATATTCATCTTCCAAGAAAAATTTTTACCAACCCCCTAGAAATTTTTTTACGAATTTACCCAGATTTTCACATTTTTTCGCCCACAAAAATTTTGTGTTTAATGACTTTTTTCTTGCATAAAGTGAATAGAAAATGCTTATAGGATGTCTGAACATTATTTTAATGTTGTTTGCTGTCAGTTTGATTCGGTTGGTCAAATGTTAGAGGCGGTTTAAGCCTTATGGCCCTTAATTTCTCCGGAAAACTTAGAAAATTCAACATAACTCTCCCTAAAAGATATTTTTTTGTCCGTAAAATAAATAGAAATGTGTAAAAAGATTTGTTCTTTCTTATTTAACTTGTTTTATCAGCTTCTTTTTCGTAGTTGTTGAGATTTTGTCCGTTTTTCACATGTGTCCCTATTCTAATGCAACACCCCATTTTTGGAAAAAAATTCGTAAATCTTTTTTCCGTCGTCATTTCGTCTTCTCAATTTTAGAATCTTAATATTTTCAGAATTGCTATATACAGTTAAAATTTCAAATCGATTGGTTTATGGAAAGTTGTCAAACTCCCAAAAAATAGGGTGTCCCTATTCTAATGCAACACAGTGTACAAAGCGAAATGATTTTTCATTTTATTGAGACAAATTTGACATTTCCTTTAATTCGTGCTAATAATAATTATTTTTATCTAGCAATTTTATTTGAACATCCCTCAATTAGTGTGTAAATAATCATTTGCTCATAATTATCCCTTTTAAATTAGTGTGATAAATATTAGTTGTTGCAATTTAATTACCGCTTTAATTTACATGTAAAAATTTTTAAGAATTGCCCAATGTTCCCACAGATTTATTGATCACCATTTTCTTGACACAAAATTTTGTACCTTTTTCATCAAAATTAATAAAAGTCAGACTTCCAGTAGAGTGTGAGCACTTTTATTATTTAATTTAATTTAATTCTATTTTTTAATATTTAAAAATTCTCATTTTTTGAATAAATAATTTTTTTTTAATTTTCATTCATTGCTATGGCTAAAAATATACATCTAATTGAATGATAAACAATTTTTTCCCATTATTAAAATAACCTTCATACGTCAGCAAATTTTGTTTTGCTTTCTTAATTTGGAATTGTGAGAATTTTCTGTAGATTTATGTCTTCATTATTACCAGTATTATTTTATTGCGATTGCTTGTAATAAAAAAAGCGAAAACTCATTTTTCATTTTGCTAAATTTGGCACTCGAAGAAAAAGGTATAAGAATTTTGCCCAATGAATGAATGGCATTTTATGTGTGTGGGATAATTTAATTTTGTTTATATAAAGGGAGGCAATTGAAAAATTGGCATTTACTCTTTTATTAAACTCAATTTCATTTAATTTATGATAAAAAAAAATTCATTTCCCTAATAAAATTGCACAAAATATTCATTTATTTGTAAGTGATTTTTTGCAATTAAATTAATTTCTGAAAAAGGAAAAATTTAAATTTTAAAAATAGTCTTCTGAATAATAAGAGAATTTTGAAATATTTTTCTTTTTCTATTCAGTTGTTCGTCCGTGTTCATGCTCTCAATTAGTGTGTTAATAATAATCATTTGCCATAACTTTTGTCCGTAATTATCTAAATATTATTTGGTGCAATTAAATTACCGCTTTAATTTACACGTAAAAAACTTTAAGAATTGCCACATGTTCCCACAGATTTATTGATCACAATTTAATTGACACAGAATTTTGTACCTTTTTTCATAAAAACTAATAAAGTCAAAATTCCAGCAGAGTGTGCGCACTTTTATCATTTAAATTAATTAAAATTTTTTGAATATTTCAAAATTCTCATTATATGAATTAAATAATTTTTTCCAAAAAAGTAAAAATCTGAAAATCTGCAGTTTAATTTCAAAAAAAAAATCCTGTAATACCCCTTCAAAAACATCAATATAAGCAAAAATTCTCCGATATCTAAACACCAAATATCATTTTCACCTTAATACCCATTTCAATTCACTAATTAATTCATTGTCCCGGATTTTGCGCCCTCTTTAAAAAAGGTCCGGTTCCTATTGATATCCATTTTAAATAATTAATTCATGCATTAATTAATTATCCCTGATTTTAGCGCACTCATTAAAATGTCCGGTTCCTATTAATATCCATTTTAATTAATTCATTAATTAATTGTCCCTGATTTTAGCGCTTTCTTTAAAAATGTCCGGTTTCAATTAATATCCATTTTAATTAATTAATTGTCCCTGATTTTAGCGCACTCATTAAAAATGTCCGGTTCCTATTTTGTTTTGGCCGAATTTATTTTGGCCATCATTTTCCACTCGGTTGCAATTGTGCAAATCTTCCTAATCCTTCGCTCAAATGTGCGCAAGAATATTTCGTTGTTCTTCATGGCACTGTTGGTCAATTGGTTGTGTGCCGCACTTTTGCTGTTACCATATGAAATTCATGCAATCATTGTTTGGCGCCCAACGGAAGGTGATCAATGATCAGTGAAATAAGCATAAAAATCTTAAAGATCATCATAGAAAATGAAAATGCTAATTAGTCATTAAAACACCTCAATTTGCGTGAAAAATATTTATTTTTTTTAATTTTTTTATATAATTGATTATATAATTTGACAAAAATTAGTTTAAAAGATCCTATTTTTTGTGTCCAATTTTAAAATTGATCTTAAAATTTCCAAGTTTGAAAAGACATCATTAAAGCATTAAAAAAAGAAAATGCTAATTAGGCAATAAAACTCCTCAATTTAAGTGTAAAATTTTTCAATTTTGTAAATTCATTTATATAATTTAACAAAAATTAGTTTAAATAAACCTAGGTTTTGCTAACAATTTTAAAATTACAAACTGTGGAACCGTTTAATTATAATTTTTATCCATTTCTTAGGTACGCTTTACAATGGTGCCACACTTTTCTCCATTGCGCTTCCGGCACATTTGCTGCTCTCGATCATCCCAATGTCCGTGTTCTTCTTGACCATTGACCGAATTTGCATCATACGCTTTGGACACAATTATGGCTATCAGATCAAGCGAGTGTTGAAGACTGTCCTTTCTTAGCGCTTTGTCGGTTGGCATTCTGTTCAACTTCATCGGAATGCTTTCGGCAATGCCAGTGCCAACCAAGACGGGTAGGTCAGGATGGGGATTTAAGCATTCGGGTTGCGGCATCTGCCCCAATTTTCGTGATTCTTCACAGTGTTTGATATCCCGTGGCAATTTGAACGGTGCCATTCCCGAACCTCCCGCGTCTTTTTTCCAATTTAAAATACAAAAATTAATTATTTAATAAAAATATATTCTAAATTTGATTTTTTTTTTTTTACATCTTGGCCCTAATAATATTCTTTTTTTAATCATTAGAATGTGAAATTTTCGGCTGCATTCTTGGCACTTCCGTCCAATTGTACCTCGGATGGCGCGCCTTTTGTGCCATTTTGAACACAATCAGTGGCATTTCGTTTTTTGTCGTTTTTTACCGGTCCAACCGTAAAATGGCTTCAACAGCAAAAATGCTAAACAATGTTGGACAGTTGCAAATTCGTCGTGCCAATCGCGCGGTATTTCATAAAGAAATTTCCTGAAAAATTAAAAATATTATTAAAATTTATTTAGAATAATTTGCTGACATCCGTTGCAATTATCAGTGAATTGTTTCTCTCATTTTTGCCGCATTTTCTTCCATTTATTTGGGAAAGAGTAAGTAGAAATATATTTCTCCTTAATTATTTAAAAATACATATATTTTTCATTGTAATAAATGAAATTATTCGTGTTTAATTTTATCAATTTATATTAAATACATATTAAATAAATGTAAAAAAAACTTTTGTTAATTTCATTTGAATTTTAAATTTATAAAGTATAATTGCTTTATTTTATAATATGATTTATAATTATCTTATTGATTGTTTTAAATAAAATATTTATTTTCCATTTTTAAAATGATTTTTTCGCAGATTTTTGGTGCCGGCTCATCGCTTGGCACAGGCCCTTTGTCCGAGTTGATGAGCTCGATCGAAGCATTGTTGTTCTCCTCCATATATTCACACATGTTTTCGGCACGGGACGACACTTCAGTGCATGGCACGGGAGGAACATTACAACAGCAACAACAGCCATACCGTATGGAGGTGAATTACCGTATCAAGAATATGGAACGAAGACGGTCGGACCGTGTGGTACCAATGGCACCGGGACAACATCAGCCGGCACAAATCCCGGTCCTCGAAGTTACGCCAGTTGAGAATGGAAACGGCAGGCCTGGGACATCGATGGCACGCTACTGAGAACAAGCGAGAAATATGGAGATGAATTACAATTTCAAATAAATGTGTTGTGTGATTTTGTCCTTTTTTTCTGAAATTGTCCTGATTCGGATGGATTCGTATTTCTAACACATTTTATTTCAAAAATTTATACTAATTTGATTAAAACAAAAGCTTTTGTTAAATCTGTTTTTTAAATAATTTATAATATGCTCATTAAACCAAAATCTAGAAAAAATAGTCAAGTTTAACAAAAAAATTTTTTAAATGTTTTTCATAAATTACTCAAAAACGGTGTGTGGACATTTCGCCAACTGGACATCTCGCCAACTGACACTTCTCCAACTGACATCTCGCCAACTAAGCCAAATTCAGACGTTTCGCCAACTCACCCAAAAAATGACATTTTGCCAACTAAGCCAAATTCGGACGTTTCGCCAACTAAGCTAAATTCGGACGTTTCGCCAACTGACATTTCGCCAACTAAACTAAAATAAATTTTTTAGTCATATATTGATTTAATGATAATAAAAATTATATAAATGTGTATATGCTCTCTTAAAAATTCAGAGCAGTGAATTTTCTATTTCTTCGGACAGAGAATCAGAATCCTGTGTACATTTCGGTAAAAACTCAACTCGTTTTCGGCCAACTCGTTTTTGTATCGACTCGTTTTTGGCCCAACTCGTTTTTATTACTCCAACTTCAGGATGTAATAAAAAAAATTTTCTTCAAAAAAAACTAAGTTCGAAAAGAAAGTTAGAAAATTCGGATTTTAAAATTTCCTAAATTTTGGTCTTAAGCTATTAAAACCACTTAAAATGACATAAAAAGTTTTCCCGAATTAAAATAGGTCAAAAAATTTTGAAATTTAACCGATTTGGCCTAGATTTTCGTGTGTTTCGACCCAAAAAAAGAGTTGGGCCAAAAACGAGTCGATACAAAAACGAGTTGGCCGAAAACGAGTTGAATGTCGTCCGTACATTTCATGTCAGAACAGAACCGAATGAATTGTTTTTTTGCCGGGCCGATGATACGTAGGGATTCTGATTCTCTCATCAAAGAAATACAGTCACTGCGATGAATTGATAAGTGATATGATAAGCAGAAAAATCACTGAGAGCCCTGGTTTTCATAGATACACATTTGTATTAAATTATATTACTATTCTAGTGCAAAAATTTTTTTTTAGAGTAGTTGGCAAAATTAGTTGGCGAAACGTTCAATTTTGGGTGAGTTGGCGAAACGTCCGAATTCGGCTTAGTTGGCGAGATATCCAGTTGGCGAATTGTCAGTTGGCGAGACGACTAGTTGGCGAAAGGTCAGTTGGCGAAATGTCATAATTATGGTTAGTTGGCGAAACGTCCGAATTTGGCTTAGTTGGCGAAATGTCCAGTTGGCAAAATGTCGTCGTGCCCTCAAAAACTGTCAAATTTAAAAAAACAATTATTTTTATGCACAATTTTTAGGGGAATTTGTGTTAAGGCTGGCATTCAACATACGCAGCTTTCATGTTGCACAAATGAAATCAGACTTCTTTCTGCACAACATAATTCAAATGATTGTGTCGACTAGAGGGCGTGATTTTGAGAAAATACGGATCAGGATCAGGATTACGGACTAAAAATCCGGAAAACCCGTACTCCCTAAAAATCCGTATCCAGGAAACAATGCAGATCCGTATCGGAGCAGGACAAAACGTCGTCGGCCGAATTTTTGGACCATAACTTTTTTCTTTTCTCAACCAAATTAAACATTCTTGTTATTATTCGAAAGCATTTGAAAAACGCTATTAAATAGCAAATTTTCAAAAAATTTTTATTCATGCACAATTTTAAATTTTAAATAATACGGACGAAATAAACGGCCGTATTCTGTCTTTGCCGAATTGACCAAATTACATTTTGATTTTTGGGAGTTTTTTTTTTACATATTTGTACAAAACTCAGACAAATTTAAAAAATATATATATATTATTTAAAAACGATAAACAATATGATTTGGTTAGTTAATTAATTTTATTTTGCAAATTTATGTTATTAAAAAGCAGCAAAATTAAATTATTTATGCAATTTTTATAAAAAAAAATAATTCAACAAAATAAATTCTTGGTCTTAATAATAAAAAAAAAGAATGAATTGGATAATTTATTCATTTTAAAATTAATTGTTTCTTCCATTTACTAGTTGTGTATTGGCTAATTCCAATTTTCTTGCAAATTTCGGCATAGTTTTGGTACCATTCTTTTTTCGAATAATTTCTTTTTTGTTTATATTCATTTTTCATTTCAATATATTTCTGTACAATTTCTAATTTTTCTTCATCAGTTTTATTTCTTTTCTGATTAAGCCCTAATTCTTTAATCCTAATAAATGAATTAATCGTGTATTATTTTAACAATTTATTTTAAATAAATATTAAATAACTGTAACTGATATTTCGTTAATTCATATTAATTTTCAATTTATAAAATAGAATTGCTTTATTTTTATAATATGATTTACAATTGTCTTATTAATTGTTTTAAATAAAATATTTATTTCCATTTATAGAATGATTTTCGCAGATTTTTGGACGCTATTAAACAGCAAATTTTCAAAAATTTTTATTCATTCACAAAAAATCAGGGCAAAAAATTTTTTAAAGACATTTTTAAATTTGAAATAATACGGACGAAATGGCATATCCACTCGTACGAAAACGGCCGTACGAAAATGGCCTGGCCCCCCGGAAACAGGGATACGCCCAACCCATCCCCGCCTGGGACGGGGCTGAAAATACGCCCTTAAAAATCAATCTTTTGCCGAATTGACCAAATTACATTTAGATTTTTGGGAGTTTTTTTTACATATTTGTACAAAACTCAGACAAATTTAAAAAAATTATATTATTTATAATGATAAACATATTTGTCGATATGATTTGGTTAGTTAATCAATTTCTCTCATGCAAAATTTCAAAAAATTTCGTTAAATTTCAAAAAAGTTATGTTAAAGCATCATAACTTTTTTTCTCAGCTGGCTAAATTCGAAATCCTTACATTTTAGAAGCTGTTAATAATCTGTTTCTAACCGATTGTAGAACATTTAAAAAAGTTACAACATGAATACTGCACAAAAGTCTGAATTTTTGCATATTTTTACTTATAACTTTTTTACATGTCGGTATATCTTTGTGTTTTTTGGAAAGCCAATAGAGCTTGTTAAGAGCTTTCGAATGACAGGAAATTTGTTGGATTTGGTCAACAAAGAAAACAGTTATGATGCTCTAAACTTGTCTCAGACTAAACCGGCCAGACTGAACTGTCCGATTCCGCATAAATTTGACTAAGTTTGAAAAAAATCATTTTTGAATAATTTTGAATAATTTATTCTATTCTGCTGATGATCAAAATTGTAATGAAAGTAGGGAAAAATAAATATTTTTGATCAGTAGGATAAAAATGTTTATTTAATCGTGGAATTACTTTATTTTTTTTATTTAATTACTTACAATCTTCTTAAAATTATTTATTCTGAGAAAACATATTAAATATATATGTATTTGCCATGAATGATATGCTGTCAAATTAAATAATAAATTCATTTTTTTAATATTTTAAATTTAATTTATTTTTTAGAATATCTTATCTTTACAATGAAATTATGGCTATTATTTGTTTTAATTATATTTTTGATCATCAAATTTGATCAAATTAAAACAGAAAAGAAAAAATTGCAACAAAAATCATTTGATGAAATATTTGGAGAAAAATGGGAAGAAAAAGAAGAAGAAAAACGAAATGAACTCAAAAAACGAGAAATAATTAGAACATTCAACAAAATAAAAGAGAAAATAAAGGGAAAAGGAAGAAAATATTCGACAAAAGAATGGAATAAAATTGAAAGAAAAATAGCGAAAAAATTTTGGACAAATCGCCAAGATATTTATAAATGGATTAAAGAACTTGGTCTTCACCAAAATATAAATAAATGTTACAAATCGAAAACTGATGAAGAAAAATTTGAAATTGTGCAAAAATTCATTAAAATGACAAATGAATACAAACAAAACAGAAAATATTCTAAAAATGAATGGCAACAAAATTATAAAGAAATTTGCAAGAAAATTGGAGTTTGTTGGGGAACAATTGAGAAATGGAAGAAACAATTTGGCATAAGCAATAAAAGAATAACGGAGGAAGAATAAATGGAAAAAATGAAAATTTATTGGAAAATAAAAAGTGAAAATCCAAAAATGAGTGAAAAAGAAATTGCTGAAAAGATATAAGTTCCAATACGAAATATTCAAAGATGGAAAGCCAAATTTGGAGAAGCGCACTAATGGAGAAGAAATGAAAATCAAAAAAATGGGATAAGAAAGTGTCGAAAATTCAGAAATCGTAATTTATGAAATTTTAAACGACTAAAAACTCAAAAGGAACCAAACAATTTTTTTCGCTAATTTTTGGAAAATTTGCGAGCTTTTCATAAAAATCCAATTGCCTTCTAAAATTGAAATTTTTCTTTTCCAAATTTGGTGGCTTTCCAGCTGTAAATGTTCTTCGCCGAAGTGTTTATCATTTTGGCAATTTTCCGATCACTAATTTTTGGACATTCTCTTTTTATTTGCCAATATATTTTCATTTTTTCCATTTTTTCTTTTTCCGTTATAAATTTTTACAACGAATGTCAAATTGTGTCTTCCATTTCATAATTGTTCCATAACTTACTCCGATTTTCATAAAAATTTCGGCATAATTTTGTTGCCATTCTTCGCTTGAATATTTTCTTTTTTGTTTAAATTCGTTTTTTCATTTCAATGAATTTTTGTACAATTTCTAATTTTTGTTCATCAGTTTTTGATTTATAGCTTTTATGATTTGTTGATTAAGTCTCAATTCTTTAATCCATTTTTGAATGGCTAATGAATGATATCAAGATAACTTTATTTTGTTCGTTCTGAGAAAGCTTTAATCAAAATTTTCATCATCAAAAATTATTTTTGGTCTATGAAAATTTTTAGTTAAAAATTATTTTTATTTTCTTGTTTCTATCTCATGCAAAATTTCAAAAAATTTCGTTAAATTTCAAAAAAGTTATGTTAAAGCATCATAACTTTTTTTCTCAGCTGGCTAAATTCGAAATCCTTACATTTTAGAAGCTGTTGATAATCTGTTTCTAACCGAATGTAGAACATTTAAAAAAGTTACAACATGAATACTGCACAAAAGTCTGATTTTGCATATTTTCACTTAGAACAGAAAATTTGTTGGATTTGGTCAACAAAGAAAACAGTTATGATTAGGGCTTCCATTTTTAGGCAAATGCCTAAAATTTTTGCGCACTTAATACGCATAGATAAGCACGAAAAAAGCATTTTCCGCTTGGTTTGGGGTGTCTATGATGAGTTTTATAATGCCTATTTTTGCCTATTTTGGACTTTTTGTGCTTAATGCCTAAATGCCTATTTTTGTGCCTATTTCGCCATTTTTGGCGCCTTTTTCAAGATTTTCTTTAAAAATTCTTAACAAAATGCAACAAAAATGAAACTTACACCCCTAAGAATCGACCCGAAAATTTTTCAAAAAATACACCCCCTAAGAATTGAAAAAATTTTCAGAAAAATTGATCCGCAAAATTCATTATTTTTTCTTAATAAAAATTTTTGGATTAAAAAATGTCCTTATTCGAAAAAACTTTAAAACAATTGAAATATAAGCAAAATTAAGTTTTTTGATTAAGTTTTTACGTGATTTGCTACCTAAAAAGCATTAATAAAAAATTGTTTTTTGCCTATTTTTGTGCCTATTTGGGGATTTTTGTGCCTATTTAATGCCTATTTTGCGATTTTTTTATGCCTTTTTAGGTGCCTATTTCGCGATTTTTTGTGCCTAAAAATGGAAGCCCTAGTTATGATGCTCTAAACTTGTCTCAGACTAAACCGGCCAGACTGAACTGTCCGATTCCGCATAAATTTGACTAAGTTTGAAAAAAAATCATTTTTGAATAATTTTTGAATAATTTTATTCTACTCTGCTGATGATCAAAATTGTAATGAAAGTAGGGAAAAATAAATATTTTTGATCAGTAGGATAAAAATGTTTATTTAATCGTGGAATTACTTTATTTTTTTTATTTAATTACTTACAATCTTCTTAAAATTATTTATTCTGAGAAAACATATTAAATATATATGTATTTGCCATGAATGATATGCTGTCAAATTAAATAATAAATTCATTTTTTTTAATATTTTAAATTTAATTTATTTTTTAGAATATCTTATCTTTACAATGAAATTATGGCTATTATTTTAAAGCTGAAAATTAATTTGTTTTGTCGTCGCATTTTTCATTCCTATTTAGTGATTTAAAAAAAAAGAAAATTTTATAAAATTCAATTTATGTGTTTAACCGTAAATATTGCTTTTTTTTAAATTTTCAATAATTCCTTATATTCTTCATTGTGAATTTCTGTTAAATTTTTAATTTGTTTTTCATCTTTTTATCGTATTATTAGTTTAATCCAAGGCCGATGAGATCGGCGAGAATTGTTTGTGAGATGAGACAACGTAAATTGCTTAAATAATGGCCAGCCAATCGTTGTTCAAACTGCGAATGTTTGGCACAAAAATTGGCCAAATTTGATCAGGCCAAAATTTCCCAAAATGGCTGATCATTAATTTCATTCTAAAACAATTTTTGGCCATCATTTTTTAATATTCCCTTTTTATTTTTCATTAAATTTTTTAATTCTTATTTTTCAAATGTGTTCTGATTTTTCACATTTGTCCTGAGTATATGAATTCTGTATGATTTTTTGGATGCAAATTAATGTAAAATATTTCTTATTTTTGATGAAAACATTTATTGGTAATTGTCATTACTTTTTTGATTGTCCTGACTTTTTGTAACCAATCCAATGAAATAAATTTTCATTTTCTTTATTTATTAAATAATATAGCAAAAATTTAATAATTCCATCATCAGTAATAATTAACAAGCTAATTGAAAATGAAATCATTTGTTTTATTATTTTTAATAATTTTTTTGTCCAACAAAATTGATAAAAAGCAGGTCAGAAAAGAAAAACTTCAACAAAATTCATTTGATGAAATATTTGGACAAAAATGGGAAGAAAAAGAAGAAGAAAATTTGAAAGAAAAAAAATAATTGTAAAATTTTATAAAATAAAAGAGAAAATTAAGCAAAAAGGAAGAAAACACTCAAAGAATGAATGGAATAAAATTAATTCAAAAATAGCGAAAAAATTGGGGACAAATCGTAAAAACATTTATGAATGGATTAAAGAATTGGGGCTTAATCAAAGAATCTATAAATGCTATAAATTAAAAACTGATGAAGAAAAATTTGAAATTGTGCAAAAATTCATTAAAATGACAAATGAATACAAACAAAACAGAAAATATTCTAAAAATGAATGGCAACAAAATTATAAAGAAATTTGCAAGAAAATTGGAGTTAGCCGTTCAGTAATTGAAAAATGGAAGAGAAAATTTGGGATTTACACTAGAAGAATAATGGAGAAAGAAAAAATGGAAAAAATGAAAATTTATTGGAAAATTAAAAAAGAAAATCCAAAAATTAGTGACAAAGAAATTGCAAAAAGATTGAAAATTCACCAAAATAGCATTTCAAAATGGAAGAAACAAACAATGTAAAGATGAAAATATTTATTACGAATCAAGAATTTATTTTGTTGAATTATTATTTTTTTTTTATTAAAATTGCATAAATAATTTAATTTGGTTGCACAAAAGTCTGAATTTTTGCATATTTTTACTTATAACTTTTTTACATGTCGGTATATCTTTGTGTTTTTTGGAAAGCCAATAGAGCTTGTTAAGAGCTTTCGAATGACAGGAAATTATTTGGTTGCACTTTTTTCATCAAAAAAATTAATATAAATAAGATATATTCTAAATTATCCGAATTGATGAACTCGTTCGAAGTTATGTTATTTTCTTCCATATATTCGCACAAGTTTTAGGCACGGGACGACACTTCAATGCATGGCACGGGAGGAACATTTAATAATAATGCCGCACAACAACAACAGCAACAACAGCCATACGGTATGGAGATGAATTACCGTATCAAGAATATGGAACAAAGACGGTCTAATCGTGTGGACCCAATGGCACCGGGACAAAATCAGCCGGCACAAATCCCGGTCCTCGAAGTTACGCCAGTTGAGAATGTAAACGGCAGGCCCGGAACATCGATGGCACGCTACTGAGATGAAACGAGAAATTTTGAGATGAATTACTTTCAAACAAATTCTGATTTGTCCTTTTTTTCAGAAATTTTAAGCACAATTTTGGAGGGAATTTGTTATTAAAATTGAAAAATATTAGAAAAGCTTACCCTGTCGCCGTTCCCCGTTTATCCGACCCCCGGAAACAGGGACACCCGAAACCCATCCCCGCTTGGAACGGGGCTGAAAATACGGTGATGTGACTTTTGCGGCGCTGACTTTTGCGGCGCTGACATTTGCGGCGCCCAGCCAAAGCGACACTTGCGGCGCCGACTTTTTTTGGCACTTCAATAATTAATGCTCAAAAATTAAATCTCGAACACCCTTTTGTTTTCCTTATGGTCATAAGAAATTCTTTTCAAAAATTAATAACGAACCACTGATCGAAAATACGCCCCCCTAAAAATAAGTTTTTTGCCGAATCGACCAAATGACATTTGATTTTTAGGGACCTATGTTTAAAAATTAAAAATGTTAGTAAAAGTCCTTTATCTCATATGATTGACTATTTGAGTTAATTAGTTTTATTTTGCATATTTAGGTAATTTAAAAAGCAACCAAATTAAATTATTTATGCAATTTTAATAAAAAAAAAATAATAATTCAACAAAATAAATTCTTGATTCGTAATAAATATTTTCATCTTTACATTGTTTGTTTCTTCCATTTTGAAATGCTATTTTGGTGAATTTTCAATATTTTTGCAATTTCTTTGTCACTAATTTTTGGATTTTCTTTTTTAATTTTCCAATAAATTTTCATTTTTTCCATTTTTTCTTTCTCCATTATTCTTCTAGTGTAAATCCCAAATTTTCTCTTCCATTTTTCAATTACTGAACGGCTAACTCCAATTTTCTTGCAAATTTCTTTATAATTTTGTTGCCATTCATTTTTAGAATATTTTCTGTTTTGTTTGTATTCATTTGTCATTTTAATGAATTTTTGCACAATTTCAAATTTTTCTTCATCAGTTTTCGATTTGTAACATTTATTTATATTTTGGTGAAGACCAAGTTCTTTAATCCATTTATAAATATCTTGGCGATTTGTCCAAAATTTTTTCGCTATTTTTCTTTCAATTTTATTCCATTCTTTTGTCGAATATTTTCTTCCTTTTCCCTTTATTTTCTCTTTTATTTTGTTGAATGTTCTAATTATTTCTCGTTTTTTGAGTTCATTTCGTTTTTCTTCTTCTTTTTCTTCCCATTTTTCTCCAAATATTTCATCAAATGATTTTTGTTGCAATTTTTTCTTTTCTGTTTTAATTTGATCAAATTTGATGATCAAAAATATAATTAAAACAAATAATAGCCATAATTTCATTGTAAAGATAAGATATTTCTAAAAAATAAATTAAAAAAGTGCAGAGATACTGTATAGGAAATAGACAATCAGCAAAAGAAAAACTAAAGAAGGAACCTGAGCGATGCCACATTTCGATCAGCCACTCATTTCCCGCCATCATTGCCCCCCTCCCCTCCCAAAATGCCAACGGTGATTTAAGCAATGCTTCCCAAGTGCGCCACTTTTGGACAATCAAATCTCAAATTTAAAATTTTGTTTTTTTTTCAAAGATTTGTCCTTATTTAAAGTAGGCAAAAAGGCCCTTGTTTCCAAGATTATTTAAAATGTCATTAATTCAATAGTCAATAGGAGGAATAGGGAAGTTAAATTTTTTAAATATTTTTCATAAATTATTCTAAAACTATTAAAAATACGCCCCTAATATGGCCTCGACGACCAAAATGAAAATGGTTAATTTGTCCTTTTTTCTTGAATTATTTGATAGGTATTTTAAGACATTGAGTTTATGCAAAACTCAGACAAAATACAAAAAAAAAAATCCTATTTTTTAAAGACAATAATAATACTCGCGGAAAATTCGATATGATTTGGTTAATAATTAGTCTTTTTACAAAATTTATGCAATTTAAAAAGAAAACAAATAAAATTATTTCTGCAATTAAATAAATATCTGAATAAATCAAATTTTGGTTTTTAATAAAAATAAATTTCAAAATTTCAAATATTCAACTCCAAATTGTTTTTTCCATCTTCAAATATTACTTATAATTTCATCAATCTTTTTGGGTTTTTTTATATTTTCCATTAAATTTTCATTTTTCTTTTATTTTTCTTCATGCGTTATTCTTTTCTTTCTAAATGCCAAATTGTTTCTTCCATTTTGTAATTGTTCCACGGCTTACTCCAATTTTCTTTGAAATTTCGGCATAATTTTGTTGCCATTCGATGTGCGAATATTTTCTTTTTTCTTTATATTCATTTGTCATTTCAATGAATTTTTTC
The DNA here is from genome assembly GCA_023374025.1 of Heterodera schachtii. NCBI lineage: Eukaryota > Metazoa > Nematoda > Chromadorea > Rhabditida > Heteroderidae > Heterodera > Heterodera schachtii. Next base: position 1,172,676 of record SIJG01000013.1, read on the forward strand.
ACAATTTCTATTTTTTCTTCGTCAGTTGTTAATTTATAGCTTTTAGGTTTTTGTTTGTAAAGGCCCAATTCTTTAATCCATTCATAAATATATTGGCGATTTGTTCCCAATTTTTTTGCTATTTTCAAATTAATTTTATTCCATTCTTTCGATGAATATTTTCTTCCTTTTTGCTTAATTTTCTCTTTTATTTTATAATATTTTCCAATAATTTCTCTTTTATTCTGTTCATTTCGTTGTTTTTCTTCTTTTTCTTCCCATTTTTCTCCAAATATTTCGGCAAATGACTTTTGTTGCAGCTTTTTCTCTTTTGTTCCAACTTTTGTAATTTCAACAATTAAATATAAAAATACAAATAAGTGCAATTTCATATTTCTCAATGATAAAGCTTGATAAAATTATTAATTTGCAAAAATAAATAAATTACTAATGTAATAACTTAACGAGCGAAATTTTAAAAATTAAAATTTTTCGATGAATTTAGGAAATGAGTTCAAACGCTAAGCATTACCCATTAAAAATGAAAAGCTTTGCATTGATCAAAACCAGGACAAAAATAAGCAAAAACAGGACAATTTATGATTAAATATTTCAAATATTTTATTAATTTTCTCAAGATAAACATATTTTTTTTTGAAAAAATTAATCGTATTTCGTCATAACTTCAAATCTGCCGGAAGAGTCGGTATCAAAGGTGAGTAAATGCTGTCCAACTCATTTATTGTCAAGCTAATTAATAAGTTTGCCATTTCTGATCTCGCCGAAATTAGCAAGAAAATTGGCCTAATTTATGATATAATTAGGAAATTGAAGAAATAATTTGGTATTGAAAAAAAAAAATTAAAATTAAATGAAAAAATACAAAAATGAGTGATCATAATATGCCAAATGTTTAAAAATAACAAAAATTTATTTTTTAGGTTTTATTTTGCAAAACTTTTTTTAAATTGTTCTCATTTTATTAAAGTATAATACGTAATAAGAGAAATTAATGAATCTTCCAAAATTTCTTCTCCAAATTATTTCTTATGGTTAGAAATACTCTTTCTATAATTTTCATAATTTGAGCAATTTCTTTGTCACTCTTTTTGAATTTTTTTTTTTATTTTGCCAATATTTTTTCATTTTTTCGATTTTTTTCTTTCTCAGTAATTCTTTGAACACTTAATCCGAGCTTTTCCTTCCATTTCTTGGCTTACTCCAATTTTCTTACAAATTTCTTTATAATTTGGTCCCATTCTTTTCTTGAATATTTTCTTTTTTCTTTATATTCATTTGTCATTTCAATGAATTTTTGTACAAATTTTTTCTTTATCATTTGTTAATTTATAGTTTTTATTTATTTTTTGATTTAATCCCAATTCTTTAATCCATTTATAAATTTTGGCACGATTTGTCCCCATTTTTTTTTGCGATTTTTGTTCAATTTTATTCCATTCTTTTTTTGAATGTTTTCTTCTATTTTTATTATTTTTTTTCCAATAATTTCTCTTTTTTCTTCCAAATTTCTTCCATTTTTCATCTCATTTTTAATTCCTATAAATTCTCAAAAATCTCAAAATACGTAAATATTAAAAAACAAATGTAATTTCTGTTTTATGAATTTTGAAATATTTCAATCAAAATTTTTAAATAATTAATTGATAAAAATATTTCTTTCCCAAAATATGGGCGAAAATGTGGCAAAAATGAGAATAACAATTCACTGACAATTGCGATAATTGCAACGGATGTCTCAGGTCCTCGCTTTTATTTACAGTTACATTAAATGAATATGCAGTCCAAAAAATTAAGGCAATATGCAAATGGAAAAAAAAACACCAAAAAAGCATCAACAAATATTTAGTGGACCAAATTTATTGTCACCACTTAATTTTAAAAAAAACTATTTTAATTTAATTAATAATTTAATTAATTAGCATAATGAACAAGGACCAAATAGCAAAAAATAAATTGTGACACATAGCCAAACATGGACACATTGTGAAGAAAAACACAACAAATTGATGATAATATTTATTCCATCCTCTTTCCATTTTTATAAAATTGCTTTCTAAAACATTTTTATTAATTATAAAATACTAATGGAAATATCGGCAAAAAAAAATTATTGTTTAGGGTATCGGGTTACAAAAAGTTCAGTTGTATCAGAAGGGGACATCGCGTCACATTACAGTACAACACCATATGATACCGCACATCACATCAACAGCACCGGTCTCCTACCGTATAATTTAATCGAATTCTCCTGATGCCCAATGTAATTAAGACAAAACTGACTGAAAATTCGATATCATTCAATTAGTTAATCCGTTTTTTCAATATTTATGCAATTTAAAAGCAACAAAATTAAATTATTAGACAATTTAAATAATATATCTCAACAAATTATATTCATGTTTCTTTACAAAAAATTCATACACTTTCAAGAATGAATGATTTATTCATCTCCAAATTGTTTCTTCCATTTGTTAATTGTTTCATAGCTTACACCAATTTTCTTACAAATTTCTTCATTAATTTGCTCCCATTCTTTTGGCGAATATTTTCTTTTTTGTTTAAATTCATTTTTCATTTTTATGAATCTTTGTACAATTTCAAGTTTTCTTCATTGGTTTTTGATTTACTTCGTTTTCTTCCCATTTTTACCAAATATTTTCTTAAAAGATGTCTTTTGCAGCTTTTTCTTTTATGATCCGATATAATTAGTATTAATTAGGACGATCGCAAATATAATTAAAATGAATCAAACAAATGCCTTTCATTTTCAATTGGTTATAAATATTTTGAAATTAATACAAATTTATGATGGAAATGAATGAAGAAATAAGAATTTATTGCTTAAGATTAATTCTAAAAATTCAGAACAATTACCAATGATTATTTAATGCAAAAATAATTATTATTTTACATTAATTTACAACTAAAAACGCATATACAATTAATATACACAGGATAAATGTAAAAATCAGCACACATTTGAAAAATATCAAAATAATTTTGTTTTAAATATAAAATTTTTATTTTAACCGGCAGTGCCATCCGGAAACGTCGGGCCCGGATCGGATCATTTGTTTGTGGGGTTCGTTTGAATTTTGGCGTTATGTCGAACAAATAAATAAAACACATAAATAATGACAATAATAATTAAAATAAAAAATGGTTTAATTTATAAATGAAAGTTTGTTTAAGTTATTAATAATTTATCCACGATTAAAGAAATCATCAACCAATATCTCCAATATATTTAGCTATTTCATTCGTTTAAAGATTTATCCATAATTAATGAAATCATCAACAATTTATCTGAAATATCACCAATATTTTTATTTCTCACTTATTTATTTAATTTTGATAATTTCATTCGTTTTTCCTCTTATTTTTTCCGATCGCTAATTAACCGTCGCTAATCAAACGGTTGGCCACTGCGCATTGTCCCATTTAATTTGTCTCAGGCCAAGTTTGGCCAAACCGTTGGCATTTTTGTCATAGTAATGGTACACCAATATATCCTTGCCATCAGCGGTGGTCATTACGCTTTGCCCTCCAGGTCCAATTTCTGCTCCATTAGCGCCCAACAAAAGGCTGCCGCCCCCTTGGGTCATTAGGGTGCCGTTGCGGTCCTTGAACGGTCCGCTTGGGCTGTTGGCACGGCCAACTCGGATTGTATAGGTGGAGGAAAGGCCGGCACAGCAGCGGTCGAATGAGACAAACAAATAGTACCAATTGCCTGAATGAGTGGGGGTTGGTCATTGTCCTTGTTTCTGATTTTATCATTAATTACGGAGAATCGATGCCATTAAAAATGAAAAATTTAGAAATTTAGTCGGTTAAAAAATGCACCAATTGCAAAATTTCATACCGGCATTAGTGCCTAAAAGGGCACATGCCACTGAAAATGGCATTTAGCATTGCATTTTTTCTTAATTGCCTTTCTTGAAGAGAAACGGTGCCTCCACAGCGTGATCCGGTACATTCGGTCTTGTTGCAAGGTGGATCGGCTTCTGTTTCGGGTTCAGCAGAGCACCAGTCTTCGGGTTCAGCTCAACTTGGAAAATGCCCATCCAAAAAGAGCCGTATTGCAGCCAAAATTGCTTTGTACTCGGGTCAACAAACAAATTTGGGTCGATGGCATTGAAGTTGTCTTTTTCGTTGGATTCAAGTATCTAAAGGATTACGGAGTAAGGCAGGGTCTGGGAATCTAGATTTTTTGACATAATTGGATCAGGATTTGCATACAGTAAAATCCAATGAAAATGGTTAAATTCGGAAAAAATATTCCAATGTAATTCACTAGATTATAATGAAGCCTTTCTGGGTTCTGAATCTTCTACAATCAGTTTGAGATCATGATATCCAGTAATTTTCATGCAAATAAAACTTAAATCTAATTCGGGAGACAAGATTGAATTCCATGATACGTTATTTTCAAGGGATCATTCTCTGGATATATACTAATCTAAACAGGATGTTGCCACTCTCGACGACTTACCCGTCCTAAATCTTGCCAAGTGCCGGGCCGACCACTGCTACTCACTGCCCGTCCAATCACCGCGGTATGAGTGAGCTTTTGCTGAGGACTCATTAATGTGCCGTCAACTGGCACGCAGTAGAATAGCCAATATTTCTTATCCTTGCCCTCGCCGTACGGCCCCGAAACGTCGGGTGCCCAAAATTCGTTGTTTCTTGCCAACCTTTACAAATTTGTTCATGATGATTTGAATGAGGGGATTTCGGATTGTGCCAAACTCGATGCTCGTGTTTTACAAATTTTAAAAATTTAATAGATTAAAATGAATAACTTTTATTCTAATGCCATAAAAAATTCAAACTTTTTTTATTATTTTGTAAATTTATAAAATGTTTAACATTTTTCCATTTCTTTGTCCAAAGATATTTTAGGTTAACCAGGAAGGAGGCTACCAATTTTCCAAAAATATTATTTTTTAAATTTTCTTTTCCAAATATTTCCTTGGATTCTTGGAACCGTAAGTCGAGTCCGAACCTGGCATTATTACGCTCAAAAAAGCACTCACTTATTGGCCCAGCCCAATCCTTTTGGAAAAACGGCACTGTTACGTGTCCAAAAAGCCATGTCCTTAGAAACGCGAGCCTCCATGCCATTGTGAGTGGAGTACACCACAAAAGAGCGGTCCGCCAATTGGATCATGGTCGGATCATGGGCAATATAGTCGCCCGAAAGTGGCAAACCTGGGGATTTATACATAAATTATGTGTCAATAAATTCGAATTTCTCAAATTTGAAAATGTCGATTGCTTCTTAGTTTTAAATTCAGAAAACCCACTGTCACTCTCAGAAAATTGGGGGGCCATTATTGACCAGCAAATTAAAAATTGAGTGGCAATGCTGACACATTTATTAAATAAGTTCATTTTGCTATACAATATTATTTAATGGCAAATACCGGTCAATTAGCTCAAATTTAAGAACATGTTTCCGTGAAAAGTTTCGTTTAATTATTCTTAAATTATTTTTAAAGAAAAATCTTAAAGGAACTTTTAAGAAGTAGTTAAAAAATAAAAATTATAATAAATTTGAGGGACGAATTTTAAGTTTTTTGGGCCTTCAATTTTTAGTTTTTTTATTAAACTAAATCGACGTTAATTCTGCGGACAAAAAATGATTATGCTTCGTTTAAATACAAAAAATTTCAACAAAGAAAAAAAAAAGATTTTTAAATTGTTTAACCCAAACAATTATTTGCACAGCATTTGTTTTAGCAGACATAAAGTTTTTAAATTTTTGCCCTTTACCAAATAATAAATTTAGTCCCGGTCTTTATGGTTTAATTGGGAAATATGAAACACTTTGATGAAAATTAGATGAATTTGTTGAAAATTTATTTCCATTTTTGAAATAACTGGTAGCTGAGCAAATTTGGTTATGACTTTGTTCAAAACACCAAAATTTTGGCCTCCTTAATATCATTTTGGACAGGTCTAACTGTTCTTTATTAGCCATTAAATTAAAATTGTAACCCGGTTCGAACCGGTTGTCTATCGAGTTGTCTAAATATGCCTTAATTTGTTTCTAAGGTGAAAATTCTGATAATTTATTTAAAATTTAAAAAATCAACAGAAAATCTATTAGAAAAATTTCCTACCTTTATTGTGATGAGATTTGCCTTTGTGCTGAATTCAGAGATTTTTAAAATGAATTTTTATTTTTCAATTGGTAAAAAATAATTTCAGTTAAGGAAAATTGGCTTATATTTGCCAGATGGAATCATTAAATTTTTGATTTGGCCATTTTTGGTAAAAAACCAATCAGAAAATATTTTTGGATTAAATATTTCCGCGCATTTTCCCCCTTTATTGCTCACTTTGTGTTTCTTGGACCGCTTCTGTTCACCATCATTCATCATCACCAAGTTCGTGGTATTTGGCGGCATTGACATTTGCTGTTTTCCTATGCCATTACCATTTTCAAACTTTGGCATTAGTGACGACAATTCAATGCCATTTTTTAACTTCCCAATAGTGCCGTTTTGGGTTTTTGGAAAATTGAACTTTTCAAAAATCGGCATGCGTGCCAACAATTCTATGCCATTTTGCAAATGCCCTGCTGTGCCATTTTGTGCCAATGCAAGTTTTGTGCCGTTCCCATTTTGGTTTGTGCCAAATGCGCCCGTAATCGGGGCCATCGCCGCAAGTGTACCAACCACGGCATTTGACAGTTTTCGAATGTATCCAACATTTGTGGCACCATCACCATTTTCATCAGCAGCTTCATTATCTAAGTTATTTGATGTTAAAAAACTCAAAAAATATCCAAATTTTCTAAAAATTTGACGAAGCCGAAAAATATCAAAAATAAATTAAATAAAAATATATTTAAAATTTCTTCGGTTTTAATTATTAAATTAGGTTTGTAATTTATAATGTTTCTCCGAAGTTTTTTTTAACAGTTCTTTTGGTCAAAAGTTTTGAAAAAAAATTCTTTTTTTAATTAAATAGTCAGTGGAAATTCTTTTTTGATTTTTTTTTAAATATTTCAAAAAATAAACAAAATTTCTTGACTATATTGCAGATAAATGTATTAGGTAATTTGTTGTGGCACCTACACAACTCCCACCAGACAATGTTGACATAAAAATGAAGGCAGTAATATTGGTAATAAAATTCATTTTTGCTTCATAATTTAAATTTTTTAATTAAAAATATTTTGTTGATATTTATAATAGTGTATTTTCGTAAAAAATAATGAAATGGATACAGGAAAAAAGGCATTTAATGAAATCATTTAATTGGCGTTTTAATAGCGGAAGTCATCCATTTTCTTCCTCATCTTGGCCAACACATGCGCACTTAATTTCCGGAAAAATATAAATAATAATAATCAATTCATTCAAAATATTTTTTAATTAATTTATGCATTTTAAAATTTTAATTTTGGATAAAAGTTCATTTTGTTTTTTATCAATATTTTTCAAGAGGCAAAAGTCACAATCTCGACTCCTTAAAAGTCCCGGGTTTATTTGGGTCTTGGTTCCGAGTCACTAGAGTATCGGGAAATTTTCGATATCGAGCATCACTAATTATTAGAACTGAGCGGGACCGGGACTGGTACTTAAAAAAACGTACAAATGAGTACCTAAGTCCATGTTTTTTCCCGGTCTTTTCAACTCGAAAAGTGCCGGTCCCGGTTTTTGTCAAAATTCCCGGTCCTAATATTTAGTAAAGCTGCTCAGCTCTAATAAATATTAACCAAGCTCCCTGATCCCCGTCGGCAAAGGGGCCAGGTCTTTGAAACTGAAAATGCCTTATTCCTAAGATTTTTTTTAAAAATTGGCTTTAAAACGAAAAAATTGGTCATTTTTGGTGAAATTCTGTTAATAAAATGCACTTAAATTTTCAAAATTTCTTCCCGCGGCGCCTACACCGGCACAGCCGGCCCAATAAATTTTCCAAAATTGCTGTTTTTCACTCTAAATGCTGAATTTTTGAAAATTTGCAGTAGGTAGCCCTGTTTGTAATTGTTTCACCATTTTAAAAAGCCGTTTTTTCAAAAAAAAAATCTTAATTTTGGTGGCAAAATCTTCATTTTAACCTTGTTTGTCCCTATTTTGAAAAAAAAAAACTCTTGGAAGCCCTGCGTAATAAACTTGCTGGATTCGTCGGGACAACAAGGGTTCGGATTCGTCCTTGAATGGCAAGGACGTCCTGGAAATTAGGCCTTCTCATTTGAAAATTTGAAAATATTTTTTTAGAAAAAAGTAAAAATGTCGTCGTAAAAATAAATAATAATAATCAATGAATAATTCATTAATTCTCAAAATGTTTTTCATTTTTTCTTCATTAATTCATTTTTGAACATTGAGGAAAATTGACAATGTTTTTTATTCATGAAAAATGATAAAAGATTACGGTTTTCTGAAAATTTCACTCATCAACAGCACAATAATAATAAGATAAGAATAATCTCTTCTTTTTCAATGAATTTTTTAGACAATTTTAATTCAAAAAAATTTTAAGGGAATGCTGAGTGTTAAATTGTCGGGGGTTCCAGGACCCCGGTCGAGGAATTGCCGAAAATTTGTTTAAATAAAAATTCCAATTTTTTAAAAGTGGTGAGGGCTCAACGGAATTTCTTAAAATCAACCGTTTTCAATTCTCAAATATTTGTTCCCCAAAGAGTTTCTTCCAATTATCAATATTCTGTTACCGTATTTACTGAATTAGAACCCCGGGGGTTACTAATTCAGTAAATACGGTAAATAAAATTGAAAAAGAAATCCAAAAACTACAATAAATTACTTTTCTTCTTCTGCTGTTCTCTGAAACATTTCTTCTCCAAATTGTTTCTTCCATTTTAAAATGCTATTTCGACTAATTTTCAATGTTTTTGCAATTTCTCTTTCATTCATTTTTGGATTTTCTCTTTTTATTTGCCAATAAATTTTCATTTTTTCCATTTTTTCTTTATCAGTTATTCTTTTACTGCTTATGCCAAATTGTTTCTTCCATTTGGTAATTACGAATTGGCTTACTCCAATTTTCTTTGAAATTTCGGCATAATTTTGTTGCCATTCGATGTGCGAATATTTTCTTTTTTGTTTATATTCATTTTTCATTTCAATAAATTTTTTGACAATTTCCATTTTTTCTTCATCAGTCTTTGATTTGTAGCATTTCTTTTGGTTAAGCCCCAATTCTTTTATCCATTTTTGAATTTTATTACTATTTGTCCCCAATTTTTTCGCAATTTTCGCATTGATTTTACTCCATTCATTGGCTGAATATTTTCTTCCTTTTTCATTTATTTTCTCTTTTATTTTAAAATATTTTTTTATTGTTTCTCGTTTTTTAAGTTCATTTCGTTTTTCTTCTTCTTTTTCTTCCCATTTTTCTCCAAATATTTCATCAAATGACTTTTGTTGCAATTTTTTATCCATTGACTCAACATAATTAATATTAATTATGATGATCAAAAATAAAATTAAAGAAAATATTAGGCAATATTTCATTGTAAAGATGAGATATTTCTAAAAACAAATTAAATTTAAAACATAAAAAAGGAATTTATTATTTTAATTTGAGAGCATATTATTCATGGCAATTCTATATATAATTAAAATATATTTTTCTCACGAATTATTTAATAATCTTTTAATAAGATTGTAAATTAAAGAAAAAATAAAGTAATTCCACGATTAAATAAACATTTTTATCCTACTGAAAAATATTTTTTTATTCCCTACTTTCATTGCAAATTTTGATTACAAAAGTAGAGTAGAATTATAATTATTTTAAATTAATTAATAAACACGGAATATATTGCTGCTGGTGATTTTCAATTTATTTTTTAAAATTTTATTTTCATGCCAAGTATTTTAAATACACATAAACCTCATATTACATATCGTTCAAATAAGTTCAGAATGTCGCTTAGTACATCAATGTTTAATGGACTAATAAATAGAGAAAGGCAAAACAACTTTTTCTTATGAAAAAATTGTTTCATCGGAGATCAACCTTTAAGTTATATTAATTAACAAGGTGCATTTTGCCAATAACGTATAAAACAACGCTGTTTTAAAATTTCTTTTGGCGGGAAATATCATTTGGGCGCGAGTCCAACGCAATAATTATTTGTAATTTTTTTTTTTGTCAATCAGATAAATTAATAATTTCATTTTTTGTTTTTTTGTTTTGGCACTTTTATAAACCCAGAATTTTTTAACTGAAAGTTTAAAAATATAAATTTAATTAAATGAATTTTTAAATTCTTTTTTTGTAAAAATTACCAAAATTTTAAAGCTGAAAATTAATTTATTTTTTCATCGCATTTTTCATTCCTATTTGTGATTTAAAAAAAAGAAGAAAATTTTATAAAATTCAATTTATGTGTTTAACCGTAAATATTGCTTTTTTTTAAATTTTCAATAATTCCTTATATTCTTCATTGTGAATTTCTGTTAAATTTTTAATTTGTTTTTCATCTTTTTATCGTATTATTAGTTTAATCCAAGGCCGATGAGATCGGCGAGAATTGTTTGTGAGATGAGACAACGTAAATTGCTTAAATAATGGCCATCCAATCGTTGTTCAAACTGCAAATGTTTGGCTCAAAATTGGCCAAATTTGATCAGGCCAAAATTTCCCAAAATGGCTGATCATTAATTTCATTCTAAAACAATTTTTGACAATCATTTTTTAATATTCCCTTTTTATTTTTCATTAAATTTTTTAATTCTTATTTTTCAAATGTGTTCTGATTTTTCACATTTGTCCTGTGTATATGAATTCTGTATGATTTTTTGGATGCAAATTAATGTAAAATATTTCTTATTTTTGATGAAAACATTTATTGGTAATTGTCATTACTTTTTTGATTGTCCTGACTTTTTGTAACCAATCCAATGAAATAAATTTTCATTTTCTTTATGTATTAAATAATATAGCAAAAATTTAATAATTCCATCATCAGTAATAATTAACAAGCTAATTAAAAATGAAATCATTTGTTTTATTATTTTTAATAATTTTTTTTGTCCAACAAAATTGATAAAAAGCAGGTCAGAAAAGAAAAACTTCAACAAAATTCATTTGATGAAATATTTGGACAAAAATGGGAAGAAAAAGAGAAAATTAAGCAAAAAGGAAAAAACACTCAAAGAATGAATGGAATAAAATTAATTCAAAAATAGCTAAAAAATTGGGGACAAATCGAACGAAAATTTATAAATGGATTAAAGAATTGGGCCTTAATCAAAGAATCTATAAATGCTATAAATTAAAACCTGATGAAGAAAAAATTGGAATTATACAAAAATTCATTGAAATGACAAATGAATACAAACAAAAACGGAAAATATTCAAAAAATGAATGGGACCAAAATTATGCCGAAATTGGTAGGAAAATTGGAGTTGGCTATGGAACAATTGGTAAATGGAAGAAAGAATTGGGCATTAGCAAGAAAATGATAACTGAGGAAGAAAAAATGGAAAAAGTGAAAATTTTTTTGAAAATAAAAAGCAAAAATCCGAAAATGAGTGATCGGAAAATTGCCAAAATGATGGAAATTAATAGAAAGAGCATTTCAAATTGGAAGAAACAATTTAAGATGAAATGACAGAAGAAATGAAGAAGAATATGAGTGATTGCTTGATTTTCAATTTGAAAATGTTTTTTGTGATAAATTGCATTTACCAATTTTTTAATTTTTTTTTTTTTTGAAAAATATTATGCTTTTTTAAAAATCCGAGTCCTAATTCCTAAACCGTAATTTTAATTTCCCAATCGGTTTCACCGATCCTCGAGAATTTTGTCCGTCTCCGATGGCTTGGGGATAAATTTCGAAATTTTAATTTTTTGTCAGTAATTTTGAAAAAAATTTCAATTATAAAATGTTCTGAATTTTTTTTATTTGTACAGGTTTTGTAATTCTATCCAACGCATTAATAATGATGTATTTTTTTGTTTTTGTCAATTACCAATTAGAATTTCTAATTTTTATCTTAAATTATGCATTTAAAAATATTTTTGGAGAATTGATAAATTACTAAAATTGCATTGTAACGACAAAGTTGTGCGGCCATTTTTTGCGTTTGTTAAATTTTTTTCGAAATTGAAAAATTCCGCAGTTTCCTGCGCGGGATACTCACAATCTTTAAATGCCGTATTAATGGGATTAATCCCGTGGGATAAAAAAACATTGGTGAACAAATTTTAGAGGATTGAAGTTTTGCTTCATAAATATTCGGATAAAATTGCCTAGTATTCTTTCATTCAACAAACTAAGACTAATCTTTTGTTTATTTAATTAATTTTATTCGTAAGTGATTTTATTTTAAATCAGTTTTAAACAATTGCTTTATTTAAAGAAAAAGATAAAAATTATGATTTAAAAGTGATTTTATTATTTTTTAAAACAAAATTATGCCGAAATTTGTGTAGCCCTGTTTAGCTTGGTTTGGGGCTTCTACAACAGAATTATAAGTGTCAGTAGTGATACAGTATTTAAAAAACTGTAGCTTTAAGTACTGTAGCACAAACAGTCAAATTGTTCTAGTAGAAATAGCTTCAAAAACATTAAAATTAACATTTCAACACATTATCATTCTACCGAATCGCGCTCATTTTTTGTTTTTATTGGCGATTTTTTTTAAATCCCTGAACATTTATAAAATTCAATTTTATGTTGTGCCTGAATATTTCATATTTTATAATATTATATAAACTTCTTTGCTTCTCAAAAAAATAAAAGAATTTTTTTTTTTTTAGATTTTATATGAATTTTTTTAACCATGAATTTTTTTAACTCTTAAAAATAAAATACAATTTAATTCAGTGAATTTCTTGATTGTTTTTTTTGCGAATTATAAAAATTTTAAACTTGAAAATTAATTTGTTTTATCTTCGCATATTTTCATTCCTTTCTGTGTTCAATTTAGATTTGAATTTGGTCAAAAATTTAATCTTTAAAAGCCATTTAACAATAATTATTCTTTTTAATTAACTAAAATATTTCTGCTTTTGGATTAAATAATTAATTGGTAATTGTCCTGATTTTTTCATTTGTACTGACTTTTTATAATCAATAGAAAGGAATAAATTCTCATTTTCTTCATTCATTAAATAATATAGCAAAAAATAAAAAATAAAATCTCTAATCTCCGTCATCAAATTGTATAATGAAAAAAAATTTATTGCCAATTCAAAATGAAATCATATATTTTATTATTTTTAATAACACTGTTTCTACTTTAAGCAAATTTCTCGTAGTTTTTTTTCCGCGGTTTTTGAGTCAATTTAAAAAAATGAAGAGAAATAGGCGTCGCCGGGAAAAAAATTTAAAATTTAAATGCAATTTTTAACAGATTTTTTTTGCGGTTTTTAGCCAATTTTTTAAGGAAAATAGGGTTTTGGGTGCCGGCGGTGCCGATAGGCGCCGCCGGGGAAAATTTTTGAAATTTTAGTGCACTTTGTTAATAGATTTAGTCCAAAAATGACAATATTTACAACCCACTGGACCACGCATTTGAGTAAGTGAATGAAGCAAAAAGTAAGATTTTGGATATTAATTCGCATCAAAAAACATTTCTTTCAAAAATTATCATTTAAAATCTAAATTTCTCTGTGAATCCAAAAAATAAGACTAAAATAAGGACAAAGAGCTTAAAGGTCAAAGTTCTCAATTTCCCCCGGCGGCGCCTATTGGCACCGACGGATCCTAAAAATCTTTTTTTTTTATTTCTCAAAATTGCAAAATTTGGATGTTTTTGTGGACAACCTGTTAACAAATCACACAATTCACATTAAAAATTTTCCCGGCGGCGCCTATCGGCACCGCAGGCCCCTTATTCCCCGAAAGTTCTTGGAAAAAGCGCCGCAAAAAAATCAACTTCGATTTTTCATGTTCAGAATTTCACCAAATGCTTATTTCAAACAAAAAATTGCTCAAATTGGTCATGGACAGTCAAAAATACAATTTTTGAAAAATTTAAAAGTGTTTTGAATAAATTTGTAAAAATGAGGCTTTTTGCATGCCAAATGAGGCTTTGGAAAATTTTCATCTGCCAGCCCTGCTTTTAACGGACTGTCATTGCAGATAAAATGAAATTATGCCTGTTCTTCATTTTTATTATATTTTTGATCGCCTTAATTAACATTAATTATGTTGGATGAGAAACGAAAAAAATGAATCAAAAATGATTTGATGAAATATTTGGACAAAAATGGGAAGAAAAAGAAGAAGAAAATTTGGAAGAACAGAAAAGAAGAGAAATAATTGGCAAATTCATAAAATCAAAGAAAAAAAAAGTAAAATAACAAAAAAATTTAGGACAAACATTAATTATGGGCATTTGTAAATAAAAAAAATTTTTAGCTTATATTTATACTCTACTGAACATCAAAATTGCAATGAAAGTAGGGAAAAATAAATATTTCAGTAGGATAAAAATGTTTATTTAATCGTCGAATTATTATTATTTTTTATTTAATAAAATCTTCTTTAAATTATTTATTCTGATAAAATATATCAATTGTATATGTATTTGCGATGAATAATATGCTGTTAAATTAAAATAATAAATTCATTTTTTAATATTTTAAATTTAATTTGTTTTTAGAAATATATATCATCTTTAAAATGAAATTTAGCCTAATTTTACTTTTGATCGTCCTAATTAATATTAATTATGTTGGAACAGAAAAGAAAAAATTACAACAAAAATCCTTTGATGAAATATTTGGAGAAAAATGGGAAGAAAAAGAAGGAGAAAAACGAAATGAAGAGAAAAAAGAGAAATATTGAAAAATATTATAAAATAAAAGAGAAAATAAAGGAAAAAGGAAGAAAATATTCAAAAAAAGAATGGAATAAAATTAATTCAAAAATAGCAAAAAAATTGAGGACAAATAGCAAATATATTTATAAATTTTTGGCCTACATAAATACAAATCAAAAAGTGATGAACAAAAATTAGAAATTGTTCAAGAATTTATTGCAATGAAAAATGAATATAAGCAAAAAGGAAAATACTCGCAAAATGAATGGCAACAAAATTATGCCGAAATTTGTAAGAAAATTGGCACAAGTTATGATATAATTAGAAAATGGAAAAAACAATTTGGTATTCGATGTAAAAAAATAACGGATGAAGAAAAAAAGGAAAAAATGAAAATTTATTGGCAAATAAAAAGAGAAAATCCGAAAATGAGTGAACGGGAAATTGCAAAAATTGTGAACACTTCTCAACAGAATATTTCCAATTGGAAGAAGCAATTTGGAGAAGAAAAAATTTATTCTGTTCTGATGTCATAAAAAATCGCAGCACTTTCATTTTTTGAAAAAATATTATTCACCTGTTGAAATTAGTACGAAGCATTTTTTTCTGAGATTTTTCGTTTTTTTTGTGTTGTTTTTGCTACAATATTTGTTAACTTATATAAATTTGAATTATTACGCTTCTTCTTATTTTGAAATTCACGGAAAAATTGAAATAAGGAAAATCTGTCCAATAAAACTCTTTTTTAAATATTCTAGCAGTGTTCAATTAAAAAGCAACCCAAAACAACCATTGATTTTTTTCGTTAAAATAGTAAAATTTGAATGAATCATAAAATGTTGGTGACTTATTATTAAAAGATTTTAATCTTATTTTTTTCGAAATGTCAAAAAAATATTGCAAATTTATCAATAGAGAATTTCAGATAAATGAAAAAAAACAGGATATTATCTCATTGATAAAATCAAAAATATTATATTATGCAAAAAAATAAACGAAATTACGTAAATTGATAACAATTAATAATTAAAATGGATTTAAGAATTAGGAATAAATAAAATTAAATTAATTATAGAAATTAAAAACAGATAATTCAAATTTGAAACTTTTTTTGTTTAAAAAATAATCCTGGAAAATTGTTTATTACTTTTCCGGAGGTCAGAGAGACAACAGAAACCAGAGGTTGTGATAGGCCAAAAAAATTTTTTTCTAGTGGGTTTTTCAAGATGTTCACAGTGCATGGCGAAACAACAGGCTTTTGTAGTGTTTTTGTGTCAACAAGTCACTATTTTTGCAATTTTTGGGTCACATTTTCAAAAAAATAATGGTTCAAAGGGGTCTGGCGGTGCCGATAGGCGCCGCCAGGAAAATTTTTTTTGGAAATTTTAATGGTATATTGTAATAAAATGTTCAAATTTTTCAAAAAATTTATCAAAATAAATATATGGGACATTACTTATTTGTCACCCTGTAATATTACATGAGGGTCCCTTGTGTTACAATTTAACTTTTTATTGTAATCCGATTCCTGAGACAACAATTTTTTTTATTTTTCCGGCATTTCCATTTAATTTTTTATGATGGACAAATTATTTTTGAAACAATTTTATAAAAAGTCAATCCAAATCTATTGTGCACCCGGCAGGTAGAAAGTTGCTGCTATGCCAGTAAAATCCATTGTACAAACTTTTTTCTTTTGACTCTCAGCATTTCATCACAAAGTTTCCTCTGTTCATCATACATCAATGCATAATTTCTTTGTCCCAAATCCAATTCTTCGGCTAGATCAAATACTTGTTCAACATCATCATCAACATTTATCTGTTCCATGGTTGGAAAAACGGCAAGCGTTTTTCCAGCCTTCATAATGCTAATTTGTAAGTGCAATTTCTTTATAAGCTTTAGCAGAAGCTACTTCTTTTCTAAAACTCCTGCTAAAATCTTCAGACAATGAGTCTTTAAGCATATTCCAAAGCTCCTCCGGTTTGGCCGGATTGCAGTGGAGACTAAAATCAATGCAAAGAATTCTCTCAATTTCCATGGCATTTCAAAACTCTCTGCTTCTTCTAATGCTGTTTTCCACGCTTCATCGTTTCTAATTAATCCTCTTTCTAAACATACAACTGAAAAAGTTTCACAAACCTTTACATTGCCACTCATATCAATAACTGTTTTCAAAACATCATAGGAGCATGATCACTTCACATTCAACAGCAACAGCCTCAGGTGGTATCGCTCTGGCTCAGCCGGTGACACCTTCACCATTCGGCCAATTTAGAAAAAGTTTTTTGTCATTACCAGGACTGCAAAAAACATGCAAATGCATATATTTTTTTCCTGGCTTCTCCATGCTCTAAATAGTAGGAAAATCACTTTCTTTTTTGTGTTTGCGTATAAAAATCGGGACTTTTATTTGCATATTTTTGCATATTTTGGGTGTTTATGTATTTTGCATATTTTGGGTTTTATGTATTTTTCATGCATATTTTGCGATTTTTTGTACATATTTTTTGATTTTTTGCATATTTTGCGATTTTTGTGCATATTTGGTGCATATTTTGCCATTTTTCGTCAAATATTTCAGGTTTGAAAATCCCTTAGGAAAAATTTTGATTATGCCTAAAATTAAATACAAATTTGAATGGATGCGTGAGTGGGTCAACAGTGAGCTTCACTGCCGAAAACCTTGAGAAATTTTTTGATTAACAATACAAAAACAACCGATAAAATTTATGAGTAATAAAAATTTTTTAATTATTTTGCACCCCTAATTTTCAAGTTTTTTTGAGCATATTTCGTGCATATTTTGCGATTTTTGTGCATATTTGATGTATATTTGGCAATTTTATTTGCATATTTATGTGCATATTTTGGTCACTTTTCGTGCATATTTTTTGCAGCCCAGGTTATTACATATTTTTTGGAATTTTTTTAATCATAAATATCCTGGTGTTTTTATATTTGTACTGATTTTGTAATAAATCCAACGCATTAATATGATGTAATTTTATGCGTTTGTCAATATTATAAATTAATATTTCTTAATGCTTATTTTAAATTATACAATAAAATATTTTATAGAGAAATTTAAATTATTATAAATGAATTAATTGTAATGAAGAAATTGTGCTGCCTATTTTTGCTTTTGTAAAAAATTTAAAATTTCCGCATTTTGCCTCTTCAAATTATTATTAAAACTGCTTTATTAATATGTTAACATTTTATTAAAAAAAATTCTTATTTTTATTTAGGATTAACCACAAAAGATTAATGAATTTGTTCACATTATTCTTTTTAAATATTATTTTTTTATTCATTAAAATTGGTGAAATTAAAGCAGAAAATAAAAAATTACAGCAAAAAACATTTGATGAAATATTTGGAGAAAAATGGGAAGAAAAAGAAGAAGAAAAAAGAAATGAATTGAAAAAACAACAAATAATTGAAAAATATTATAAAATAAAAGAGAAAATTAAGCAAAAAGGAAGAAAATATTCAAAAAAAGAATGGGGAAAAATTAATTCGAAAATTGCAAAGAAATTGGGAACAAATCGAACTAAAATTTACCAATGGATTAAAGAATTTGGCCTCCAAAAACTCAAATCTTACAAATCAACAACTTATGAAGATAAAATTGAAATTGTTCAAAAATTCATTAAAATGAAAAACGAATTTAAACAAAATCAAAAATATACAGCAAAAGAATGGCAACAAAATTATGTCAAAATTTGTAAGAAAATTGGAGTTGGCTATAGAACAATTAACAATTGGATTAAACAATTTGGTATTAGCACTAAAAGAATAACGAATAAAGAAAAAATGGGAAAAATGAAAATTTATTGGCAAATAAAAAAAGAAAAACGAAAAATGAGTGACAAAGAAATTGCGAAAATTATGAAAATTAATTATCAGAGAATTTCGCGATGGAAGAAAGAAATTGAGAAAGAAAGAGTTGACGGATGAAAAGATATGAATTTATTTTTTCGAATTTTTTTTTTTTGAATTTTCGGAATTTTCTTTTTTCAAGTTTTTCCATATCCTTTCTCAAATCGTAAAGCATTGTTAAACTTTTGAATTAAAAATTATTCATAAATTTTCGAAAACAATTACTAAAAAAAACTTATTCTTTCCCAAAAAATCGTCTAATGCAAAAAAAAAAAGATATTTTATCAATTGGTAATCTCTAATCTCTAATGGATTAAAAATTGGATTAAAGCAATAATTAAATAAATCATACAAATAAAATCTATCTGATGACTAAACTTATGTTTCTAAAAAGTGATTTCAAATTGAGTAATCTTAAACCAAATCATTTTCGAATACAGTTTTTTGATCAGGGTCCCGGTCAACCTCCCCTCTCCCGTTACATTTCGGGGAATTTCACTATGTAATTGTCAATTATCCCTACGAAATAAAGAAATTATTCATTAAACATCTTTAGGATGCTATGTTTTATACATATAAAAATAAAATAAAAATATCGGAAAAGAATGGCAATAAAATTATGCAAAAATTTGGAGAGATTTTCAAAATATAAAATAAATTCAATATTTCAATAACTTTCAAGAATTTTGTAAAACTAAAAAATAGATTTCTTTTCAAAAATCTGCTAAATTTTGAGTTTTTGAATAATTTATAATGAATATTTATTGAAATATTTTTAAATTTCATTATTTCACTTAAAATAATGATGTAATGAGATTTTAAATTAATTTAATAGACAAAACTTGGAATCAAGGGTTTTTTTCTTCTTTAAATAATGACAATCTTTGAAATAAAACTAAAATTAAGATACGACTCACTCCGAATCAGGACAATTTCAGAAAAAAAAGGACAAATTAAGTATTTATTTCAAATCGTAATTCATCTCAAAAATTTCTCGAGTCTTCTCAAAAGCGTGCCATCGATGTTTTCGGCCTGCCATTTACATTCTCAACTGGTGTAACTTGGCGGATGAGGATTTGTGCCGGCTGAGGTTGTCCTGGTGCCATTGGTACCACACGGTCAGACCGTGTTCGTCCCACATTCTGCCTACTGTAATTCGTCTCCATACGGTATGACTGTTGTTGATCTTGTTGTACGGCATTGTTATTAAATGTTCCTCCCGTGCCATGCATTGATGTGTTGTTCCGTGCCGAAAACTTGTACGAATATATGGAAGAAAACAACAAAACTTCAAACGAGTTCATCAACTCGGACAAAGGTCCTGTGCCAAGTGATGAACCGGCACCAAAAATCTGCGAAAGTTCGTTTAAAATGAAATAAAAAATTATTTTTAATTAAAAAATAAGCTAATTTAAAATAAATTGTTTCAAAAAAACGTAAATCATGACTTAATTTTATTTAAAAAAAATTAATTTAAACAAAAGTAACGAATATAATTTTGCAATTATTTAATGTATATTATTAATATCAAATGATAATAAAAAAGCGTACTTTTATTTAATATGTTTTTGTTGTGTTACAAAAAGTTAAAATAAACGAGATTAATTTTAATTAGTTAATATATGAAAAATATATTTTTAAATTAATTAAAAAATTTACCCTTTCACAAATAAAGGGAAGAAAATGTGGCAAAAATGAGATAAACAATTCATTGATAATTGCAACTGATGTCAGCAAATTATTCTAAAGAAATTTTAATAAAATAATTAATTTCAAAAATTTTTTATGAAATACCGCGCGATTGGCACGACGAATTTGCAATTGTCCAGCAGTGTTTAGCATTTTTGTTGTGTGCGCCATTTTACGATTGGACCGGTATAAAATGACGAAAAACGAAATGCCACTGATTGTGTTCAAAATGGCACAAAATGCACGCCAGCCGAGGTACAATTGGACGGAAGTGCCAAGAATGCAGCCGAAAATTTCACATTCTAATGATTAAAAAATAAATATTGTTAGGACCAATTTTGTAAATAATTAAATTTCTATCTTAAACATGCGAATATTTTGGTTTCAAGAATCCCGAAATGCCGCCATTCTATTGCTAAACCCCAAAGTCCCACCCGTCTTGGTTGGCACCGGCATTGCCGAGAGCATTCCGATGAAGTTGAACAAAATGCCAACCGACGAAGCACTAAGGAAGAACCTTTTTAACACACGCTTGATCTGAGAGCCATAATTGTGCTCAAAGCATATGATACAAATTCGGTCAATGGTCAAGAAGAACACGGACATTGGGATGGCCGAGAGCAGCAAATGTGCCGGAAGCGCAATGAAGTACAATGTGGCACCATCGTAAAGCGTACCTGAAAAAGATTTTTTATACAAAACGGTCCAATTACCAAAAATTGATTAGTTTTAAAATTGGAAATAAAAATTTTCACTCAAATTGCGGAGTCATTTAAACTAAAAATGCACGCAAATTGCGCAGTTTTATTGCCTAATTAGCATTTTTCTTTTTAGGGTTTTAATGTTGATTTTTGAGACTTTGAATTTAAACATATTTCACTGATCAGTGATCAGTGATCACCTTCCGTTGGACGCCAAACAATGATTGCATGAATTTCATATGGTAACAGCAAAAGTACGGCACAAAACCAATTGACAAACAGTGCCATGAAGAACAACGAAATATTCTTGCGCACATTTGAGCGAAGGATTAGGAAGATTTGCACAATTGCAACCGAGTGGAAAATGATGGCCAAAATAAATTCGGCCAAAACAAAATAGGAACCGGACATTTTTAATGAGTGCGCTAAAATCAGGGACAGTTAATTAATGCATGAATTAATTATTAATTAAAATGGTATTATAGGAACCGGACATTTTTAAAGAGGGCGCAAAATCCGGGACAATTAATTAATTAGTGAATTAATTAATTAAAATGGATATTAATAGGAACCGGACATTTTTAAAGAGGGCGCAAAATATAATTAATTAATGAATTAATTAAAATGGATATTAATATGAAGCGGACATTTTTAATGAGTGCTAAAATCAGGGACAATTAATTAATTATTAATTAAAATAATGAAATAAAAATGTAAAAATTTGTGTCAAGAAAATATGGTCAATATATCTTTGGGAGCATTACAATTCTTAAAATTTTAACATGTAAATTAAAGGTAATTTAAATTGCCAAAAAATGATCACCTAACTTAAAGCATAGTACAATTATGAGCAAATGATAGCAAAATGAATATGAACACGACACAAGAAGCACGAATTAAAGGAAAAGACACAAATTTGAAATTTTTACAATGAAATGAAATTAAGTCTTTTACGCTTTGTATAATACAATTTTCCAAAATTAACACGAATAACAAATTATATTCGGTTAAGAGAAGTAATTTTTTTAACTTTTAAAATCCAAATTTTATGTCTGGCGCCGGAAAAATTGATTTTATGAATTTAGGTATGTTTAATTAGGATTTCCTGATCAAATTTCAAATTTAGTAATTCCAAACAATCCTTTTATGAAGAATGTTTTGTTAAATAATTAACAATATTTTGTTAATTATTTCTTTCTGTTGCAATTAGTTATACTAATTATCGCAAAAATTAAGATATATTAAAATATTAATAGCATTTGAAATTTATTATTTTATTTGAATTAAAAATAAATTTGTTGGAATAACACATAAAAATTTATGAGTTTGATCATGATTTTGGCGCGGGTTTCTTCCTGACAGATGCTTGTTCTGACAGCCGACGTCGCTGCGCATTTTGCACACGCTTTGGGCACAAAATTTTGCGAAATGCCCGCCGAAATTCCTAAGTTCAAAATGCCGTACAAAAATGGGTTCAACGAGCTGTTGATGTAGCCGAGCCAAACAAACGCTTGGTGAACCTGAGAATAGGAAAATAAATGTTTGATCAAAAATAACTGATCATTTGGTATAAGAAAATGGGAAATTAAATTAATTTACAAAATTTTCAAAATTAAAAAATTTTTTACGTTATGTTCCAGAAAAATTCAATTACAAAAATACCCTTACGGCCCTTTATCAATGAAATTCCTACGTGGCCTAGTAAAATCCATCCCCTGAGGCTCAGACTCTTGAAATTTCAATTTTTATTTTAATATCTTAAAGAAATGTCATAAATATTTTAAAAATTACTTTTCTCTAAAATATATTTAATCATTTAGAATTTGGCCATTTTTGAATTTAATAATTTCACCTCCAACTCAACTCCTGAAAAAAATCCATTACCAAAAGTTCGCTACAACATTTTGATTCACAAAATCTCTATCCCAGACATATGAAAACTCAGGCCCGGATGCCCAGGCTTTTTAGGTTTTAATTTCGAATTTATTTTAAATATATTTTTTAATGAATGCCATTAATTTTGGTTGGACCTTTGGGTGCAAATAGCAGCCTGTACAGAAAGGCATGATCACATAAGCGCAGAAGAATGGCAACCAGCAAAATGTGAACACAAAAATTATGACCGCAATTGTTTTGGCGGCACGCTTTTCCTTGGCCACACTGATCTTTTCGCGCTCCTTAAATAAAAATAAAATTATTAATCAAATTTTAATAAAAATTGTATAATTAAAAAGAAATTTCATTGCGTAGTTCTTTAATTATATATATTTTCATTGAAGCATTTTTAATTTTATTTGTTTGAATGGAATAATTTTAGGCATACTTGAAAATATTTCATTATTGGCACACTTTTTGTACTGAGTTTATTGAGACCCACTTTCCAGCACTACGCCCATCTCAGTACTGGAAATATACTTTGCATAACTCAACTAGGGATTGGACTCAGACCTTGGGGTTTACTGATTCCAAATTAGAATTTTTCATAGGCCTAAGTCAGAATTTTTGGCTCTGGTCCAGGCTTTTTCCTAGATTTTTTTCTCAGAATTCCAGAGCATGGCCAATCAGAAAATTCCCAGCCCCCTAGTCCACCAGGGTTTTTACAAATCTCGGTCTTTGATAGTTTCTCGAAAACTCGCCTTCAGGTGCGTTTTCAGCTCCACCGTATCACTTGTTGCCTTTTTGTGGGCCGCCACTTCCGTGCCGCTCTCAGCTGGCGTCCTCTCGCCACCACTCGCCATTGCCATCATACTCGCGGAGCTTGTCAGTGCGACCATTGATGGAGCGGCAGCGACTGTTGGCACCAGCGAGTGACTTTTTGCAGCAGGCGAATGACTAATTGCAGCTGGAGCGGTGGTTAGCACCGTAGACGCTGGGACAGTTACCGTATTCTCGGGACTGTCTTTCTACAATGGGAATTGATAAAGTAAACCAAACTAAAATATTTTTTCTATTAAAATTATTTCCAAAATATAGGCAACAAAATTAATTCATTTTATAGTTTTCATGCCCAACATACATTTGAGCCCCCGTGTCCGCTGTCCCCGTCGAACTCCTCCTCCGCTTGAATGCCATCAATGTACAGCGCCAGCTTCGGCACGTACAACTGCGGCTGCTGCACACTGCAACATGACGACAACATGGAGGAGTGCATTGAGGCACCACACGCGGTCAAGCGGCAAATTCCGCCGTGCTGAGGCATTTTTGCGTTGACTCCGCCCACTGTGTGCAGAATTGGCACGCCCACTTCTTCCGGAACGCTGACCACGCCCCTTTTGTCCGGAAATGGAGCCTTCGTCAGTGTTCGCTTCCGTAAAATTTGTGCACCGGTCGCGCTGGCCAGCGCAATCACTGACGTTGCCGCCACCGGAAGGCGATGGGAACGCTTGTGCTTCGGCTGCGCATCCGCCAGCTCGCAGGACATTTTGAACAGCGCACTGCGACCTATGGCAAATTTTTCTTATTTTAAATTGAGAAAAGGATTGATTTAGTGCTAATTTGTAAGTCATTAGTTAAAGCCATAAAAATGGAAAATTTTTGACAAAAAATTTTTTCATAACCTTGCTCAAGAATAATCTAAGTTTTAAAATCCTTGAAATCATTCATTAGCTATAAGTGTGCTCTATTAGTCTGCCAAATTTCAAATAATATCATTTAACTTTATAAAATAAATTATGGCCGGCGTAACTCAAAAACCAGTTTTCGTTGTGATAAGTTTCGGAAAAAAGGAAATTTTGAAATTTGGCAGACTAATAGAGAATCGAATGACATCGGGTAATTAAAAATTTGGTTGATTTTTAGCATAGTTACAAGCAAACAATTTTTATTATGACGTTTTTTTTAAAAATTTAGTAAATTTGCATGTTTTTTTTTAAATTTTATTGCTAGAAAATAAAAAATATTCACTTGAAACAATTCTCTTGTTTAGGTTCATAATATCCAAATCGCTTACCCCGATTTTTTCTGATCCGTTTTCGGGCGCTCAAAAAAATTTTCATATACACAATGACCATGACGAGCAATGGGAGAAAGAATGAGCCACAAGCGGAGAACACAACAAATGCTTTGTCCGATGTCAGCTCACAGTGATCGACCAGCTGTTGCGAGGTCCAATCATTCCAGCCGATCAGTGGCGGGACAGAGATCACCGCACTGGCCACCCAAACCTATGGAAAATTGGCCAATTATATTCCATAATTTGTGATGCCAAAAGGAAGCAGATTGTGGGAGAAAGTGGGATAAAGGATGGAAGGACTGCCCATAGCTAAGTCGGTTAGAGGACGGCACGGATTGCTTGGGTCGTGGGTTCGAGTCGCACCGGGCGAGTTACCTTTTCTGTTCTACAAATTATCCGAAATACAATAAAAAAAAATTTCCCTAAATTCTGACTCTTCGAAATAAGAATGATGTAGGAATTAGAGAACAAAAAATAAATTATAAATCTAGTAGGATTTCCGGAATTTAAATTACTTAAAGTAAGAAATGAAAATGCGTTTTTTCCGGAAATGAACTTACAATTTAAAGTATAAATGAAATGCATATTTTTTCCAGAAATTAAATTACCATTTTAAAGATAAAGGAAAATTCGTATTTTTCCGGAAATTAATTACAATTGTAAAACCCAAACTGAAAATACGCATTTCCAGAAATTAAATTACTATTGTAAAGTATGAAATGAAGATGCGTATTTTTCCGGAATTAAATTACAATTGTAAAACCCAAAATGATAATGCGTTTTTCCGGAAATTAAATTATAATTGTAAAACACATTGAAAATACGCATTTCCAGAAATTAAATTACTATTGTAAAGTATGAAAAGAAAATGCGTATTTTTCCGGAAATTAAATTACAATTGTAAAGCACAAACAAAAAATACGCATTTCCAGAAATTAAATTACAATTGTAAAGTATGAAATGAATATGCGTATTTTTCGAATTAAATTACTATTGTAAAACCCAAAATGAAAATGCGTTTTTCCGGAAATTAAATTATAATTGTAAAACACATTGAAAATACGCATTTCCAGAAATTAAATTACTATTGTAAAACACAAACTGAAAACGCGTTTTTTAGGAAATTAAATTACAATTGTAAAACACAAACAAAAAATACGCATTTCCAGAAATTAAATTACTATTGTAAAGTATGAAATGAAGATGCGTATTTTTCCGGAAATTAAATTACAATTGTAAAACCCAAAATGAAAATGCGTTTTTCCGGAAATTAAATTATAATTGCAAAACACATTGAAAATACGCATTTCCAGAAATTAAATTACTATTGTAAAGTATGAAAAGAAAATGCGTATTTTTCCGGAAATTAAATTACAATTGTAAAGCACAAACAAAAAATACGCATTTCCAGAAATTAAATTACTATTGTAAAGTATGAAATGAATATGCGTATTTTTCGAATTAAATTACAATTGTAAAACCCAAAATGATAATGCGTTTTACCGGAAATTACATTACATTTGTAAAAAACACTGAAAATACGCATTTCCAGAAATTAAATTACTATTGTAAAACACAAACTGAAAACGCGTTTTTAGGAAATTAAATTACAATTGTAAAACACAAAAAAAAATACGCATTTCCAGAAATTAAATTACTATTGTAAAGTATGAAATGAAGATGCGTATTTTTCCGGAAATTAAATTACAATTGTAAAACCCAAAATGAAAATGCGTTTTTCCGGAAATTAAATTATAATTGTAAAACACACTGAAAATACGCATTTCCAGAAATTAAATTACTATTGTAAAGTATGAAAAAAAAAATGCGTATTTTTCCGGAAATTAAATTACAATTGTAAAGCACAAACAAAAAATACGCATTTCCAGATATTAAATTACTATTGTAAAGTATGAAATGAAGATGCGTATTTTTCCGGAATTAAATTACAATTGTAAAAGCCAAAAAGAAAATGCGTTTTTCCGGAAATTAAATTATAATTGTAAAACACACTGGAAATACGCATTTCCAGAAATTAAATTACTATTGTAAAGTATGAAAAGAAAATGCGTATTTTTCCGGAAATTAAATTACAATTGTAAAACACAAACAAAAAATACGCATTTCCAGAAATTAAATTACAATTGTAAAGTATGAAATAAAAATTCATATTTCCGGAAATTAAATTACAATTAAAAATACAAACTTAAAATAAGCATTTACAGAAGTTTTTAAAAAAGTAATTAAGGATGTCATATTTTATGGTATACAAAAATGTAAGGTTGTTTAAATGCATGAAATTGTTCAAATTTCAAATTAATTCATACCACCCTTTGATATGATTAGATAGTTCAATTCCGTTAAATTTAAAAAAATAACTCAGAGAAAATATGCACTGAGAATTACTGTTCAAAAAGTTACAGTAACTTACCATAATGATCATCCCGCCGACCAGCTTCAACGAACGCTTTTGCGCATAAGCAATTGGATTATGGATGGCCCAGTAGCGATCAATGGCAATGGCACACAGATTTAAAATGGATGAAGTGCACAACAAAATGTCCGCCGTAGTGAACAGTTGGCACACAGTGACACCGAGCAACCATTGGCCATCTAAAAAAAATTGTTTGGCATTTTGTTGTGCCAACTTCAAATTAAAAAATGTCAGGCATGAAAATAGTAAATCGAGAATGATATATTGCTACATTTTCATTTTTAATTCACCCTTTCACCAGAAATGAAATTGATTTAGTATTCTTTTAAATTTTTTGCCTTTAAAGACCGAAATATTAAAAAAGGTCAAAATTTTAGGCTTAAATTTTAATAATTTAAAAAATTTCTTAAATTATAAAGTTGAGAAAGAATTATTTACGATTTAAAAAAAAAAATATGCAAATGATTTTTATTTTATTTTTGTTTGAATTTTTTATCATTTCCATTTAATTTCGAAAATATATTTTTAATTAAGCAAATATTTGAATGCTTTTGTCAGCACTCGCTCAAAAGTTTAAGCTGACCCTTTATTTTCCCACGAGCATAAAATGGCGCTTATTTGACCAATTTGGCACGCATTTTTTTGGCACATGGCTGTTTATAAACAAAAATTGGAGAAAAAGTTGAAGGGCTCACCCACAAATTAAAAAAAATAGTTTGTTTTTAATTAAAATTTTAAATACATTTAACAAAAAAATTAAATGTCAAACGAATTTAAATTTGATGGAAAAAATCTCAATTTAAAGGGGATATAAAGAAAATAAAAATGAATTTATAAATTTTAAAATTATTCAAAAAAAAGAAGTAAAAATTGTTAAACATTACGCACTCGCCAAGAATTTGACGACATGTAATGGCATTACGAGCATTGCGACCATCATGTCCGATGCAGCAAGTGAAACAATAAAGTAGTTCTGCACCTTTTTCAACGGTCTGTAGCTGAACACGGCCAGGATGACCAAAGTGTTGCTGAAAATTATAAAATAAATTTAAAAAGATTAGGTGTAATAGGATGGTATAATGTAAATTTGTAGTTCCATGAATACTGTATCGGTGTTATGCCCAAAATATGATTTATACTATCATAAAATACTAGATTATATCAATGTTATAATGAAAAACGCATCAGTAAGATAGAGTTACATTGCTGTGATACTGTATATGGATATTATGAAATTTCTCTCGATAAAAGATAATTAAGTTTCCCCTGAAACCGTCCGTTAGTTTACTACTAATTAGTATAATTTAAATGGCAAATTAATGCGAACCCGAGAATTGTGATGCCGATGATCACCAAATAAGTCATTGTGCCAAGGAACAGCTCAAACGGTCCCAATCGCTGCATAGGCTGCTGCTCGGCTACAGTATTCAGTTGATTCCTCAACACAGCAACTTCTATGGATTGGTTCACTACTGTAGCCAATGTTGGCAGAAAAAATGCGTCGTTACGCATCGGCGAAGAAGCACTGAACTGCTCCAAAATGTGCTGCTGTTGGTGATTTTCAGCTGATACAGATGACGTCATGTTGAGCATAGCGTTCTGTAGGCTGAACAAATTCTGCATAACAACTTATGGCATAAAATGCTTTATCGAAGGCTTTTTGATGAAATTGTTGTTTTTACAGTATAGCACGACAATTTAATACAGTAATATAACTAAAAAAGTATTTTAACAAAATTAAATTGAGAGCAAATTTGGTGATTTAAAATGAAAAAATATTTCAATAACGAATCTAACGCAGAAATTTTTCTATATTTTTTTCTGGGAATAATTACGTCGTCTCTATTTTGTGAAGTTTTCAAGTTTTCTCATTAAATTTGTTTTCTCACAAAAATAATTTAAAAATTCAAATTTATATTCGGCAAAGCCTTTGGTAATGCTATCATTTTTTGAAAAAACCCAAAAAAATAAAGTTTCTGTTGTTAAAAATATTAGACGGGAACACAATGTGTGATTTTTTTGTTAATTAAATGAATTTATATATATTTATTAATTAATGAGCCTGTTTAAATTAGATTAAGTCTTTAAATAACCAAATTGCTTTAAGTAATATGCATATTGGAGATGGATAAATAAATACAAATAAAAAATGGATAAATTGGAAAAATTTGAGTTATGCTAAATGGCAAAAAAATCAATTTGGAGGACAGACTTTTCCCTCATTAGTCGTCAACTCCTTCTTTTGCGTGCCATTTGGCTGTTCAGCAAAGATTTCCGGTCTTTTGGGCCCGGGGCCAAACCCAAAAAGTGCCGAGCCAATGAATGAGTGAGTGATGAGCAAAAGTGGTGGTGAGTGCCTAACAAATGTTTGGCCAAATGAGGAGAAAAAGCAAGTGAACTTTTATTGTGCCGTCATCTCTAGCGCTGGCACTTGGGGAGAAAAGAAAAATAATATTTTTTTTATTAAAAATTGTAAAAAATGAATTTATTTTAATGTTTTTTAATGTAAAAGAAATTATTTAAAATAAATTTTATTAATTTTTGAAAAACATTTTTATTTTACAAATTATCAAAAAATAAAAAGTACTAAATTATTTTTCAAAGGTAAAAAATAAATTTTAGATAATAAATTGAAAATAAAAATTTATTTAAGCAAAAATAAAAAATAAAATTAAATAATAATTATTAGTAATGAATTTTATTTTTGAATTTTTCTTGCCCAAACTTCCATAAAATGGCACTAAAAATGCCATGGAATTGCTGAAATGTTCCTTCCTTTTTTTTCCTCCGTGCTTTGTGAATACATTAGGCCATAAGAAAGCCCATTTGTGGTGGGACATATGGTCACGGATTCGGAAAAAGAAGCGGATGAAACATGAGACAGGAGGAAGAAAAAATTTTTTTGTTGTGTCGTTTTTATGTGCTTTTGTCTACTCATTTACTCATGGGAAGATGAATGATTATGGCGTAACGTTAATTTTTTTTTTTTCAAAATTTTTTGAGGCCAGGTTTTAAATTTCTTAAATTTCTTGTGCCATTTAATTCTTTGCATTCTGAAATGTTTTGAATTTGGATGCCAGTTTCAAATATACTTAAATAAATTTAAAAAATTCGTTTTCGTAAAATTTGAATTAATTTAAAAAAAATATTTCGCAATTTTCATGAGATTTTCATCATAAAATAAGTAATATTGAAAGTGAATTTAAATTGTTTTTGGTTACATAAAAATGTATATAATATTTAAAATAGGATAAAAATTAAAATTCTAAAAAATTTTCATTTAAAAGTTAAGTTATAATTTTAAATTTGAAAAGGCTTTTTTTTTAAAAGGGACGTCGTCCTCTTAAAAATGGATTTTTGTTTAGAATCTCTCCTCGCTGAATTTCCAAATGGCTTTTAAATGGGTGACAGTGAGGGAGTGAAGACTGTGGGAGCGGAGAACAATTGAAAATGCATTGTGAGTAATTTAAGGAAAATAAATACAAAATTAACTAACTGCTAAAATAAAGATGATAAAATAAAAAAATAAAATAAAATTGAATTTAATTTTAAATATTTCGAAATGTCACAAAATAAATTCAAATTTTCATTAAATAAATATTTATAAGAAATTTATAAAAAAAATGAAATAGTAATGTAAAAGAAAGATTGTTTTAAAAAAATTCATTTTGAAATTTAAAATATTCAACTTTACAAATTTAACTAATAAACTAAGTGAATTATATGAGAAATTAATATTTTAAATTTATAAATATTATTTAAAATATATATTATTTTTGTGTAAAAAAAAACAATTTCTAACACATAAATAATGAATCGTTTACTATTGCACACTAAATTTACTCGACAATAAATTTAGCTAATTACCACTTGCTTGGATAAAATGATGTTGGGTCTTTAAGCATCAATGAAAAAAGCTCAAAATTCCAAAAATGTATTCGTTTTCTTTTATTAATTTAATTTTATATATAAGATTAATATTCGAATTAAAAACAATAAATTTATAAGTTGAAAATAATTCAAAATGATTATTTCTTTATTGTTTTTTTTATCAATATTTAATTTTAATTATTTAAAATTTCCTTAAAATAATGAAAATAAATTTTTTAATAAAAATAATAATTTGGATAAAGTGTAAGAAAATCCAAGGAAATGGCATAATGCGGAAGGAATATTCGCTCGCCTGGCAAAAGTGCGTGTTTTTGCCAAGAACAAAATAAATAGATTAGCATTGGAAATGAATGTAATTAGGAGGATTAATTTTCAATAATTTATGTCCCATAAAATTTAATGTAATTATTATTTTTTATTTTCTAAGCGAAAAATTTTTTTGAATTTATAAAAAATAGATTATTTCTATAAGTTGGAAAATTTTACCATAATTTTTTGTAAGGAATACGGTTGTTTTTACAGTTATATGAGTGTCTTTTGGTAGATTTAGAACTGATTGAGCCTTAATAATACACTTAAAATTGTATTGCATTTCAAATATGAAAATTTTTAAAACGTGCCAAAAATGAAAAAAAAAAATGAAGGAAAAAACGCTATAAGAACATTCAAAATTATAATTCTCAAATTTCATGAAAACTGAAATGAAAAATTGAAGAAAAAAGAAATTTGAACCAATTTAGGCAATTAAGCCATGTCATAAAATGACCGGAAAACTCATGCTTGCGCAAACAGTCCATTATCGTTAGGATTAAATTGCGGAAGTTTCTTTTTTTTCAATTTCTATTTAAAATTGCATTTGTTTAAAAATATTGGGTCCATTATTTTATTTCAGTAGCAAAGCAACAAAATAAAATATTGAATTTTTTTGAATTTAAATTAAAAATTATTAGTAAAAAATTTCAATTATATTTCGTAAAGAATAGTAAAATTTTTAAAAATATTATAGAAAAATAATCAATTCAAAAATTTTATAAAAACAAAAATTGTAATGCAGAAATTGTTAAAAAAATATATTTGAAATTTAACATTAAAATTAATATAAAAAGAAAAAATTAAACATATAAATCAAGAAAATCTGTCGTAAAATTAGAAAAAAAATTTTTTACTCATTAAAAATGATTAGTAAATAATTTTTTAAAATTATATTTTCGTGAAGAATAGTAAAATTTAAATGTTACCAATTCAAAACAAAATAATTATCCAATTGAATAAAATAATATTTAAAATTTTACATTAGAATTAATATAAAAAGAAAAAATAAGCATATAACTCAAGGAAATCTGTCGTAAAATTAGATAATTTTCTTATTCGAAATAACAAATTTGATTTAAATAAATATTTTTAATAATTTAATATATAAAAAGGTTTTTTCAAACATTTTTTATTTTGTATCACACCGATAACATCAAAAAGTGCATTTTTTGAAGAAGTTTTGTTGTAGGGGATGAGAAAGGTCCCCGGCGGAGAATTTTTGACGATGATGACAAGTGGTGGAATTGGGGGACGGAGAGGGGGGAAAGAGGAGGGGAAAGTGGTACCCTCCGCCGGCGGGGCGATGAAACAAATGACGTGATTAGTGGACTAAATTTTTAAATTATGGCATTTTGTTGAAAATTATGGGAAAAAATTAAAGTTAAATTTCACAAAAAAATGTATTGCAAAAAAGTTAAGTAAAAATATTAGATTAGATTCTATATTTAACAAATGAAAAAATAATAAACTGATGAAAAATTCTCAAATAGACATTCAGTCAGACTGATAAATAATTAATAAAAAATATTTAATTTTATATTTGAGATTTTTATGGAAAAAATGATAGATATTTGGAAATTTTTTTTGGCAATTTAATTTTATTTTTTGAGTTATTTTCGAAGAAAATCATTCTTAAGAAAAAAAAATTATTTAAATATTTAACTTTTCATTCATAATTAATTTATTCTCAAATATTTTTGCCTTAAAAATATGGAAACAAAAATTAACAAAATATGAATTATTTTTAACATTTAAATACATTTCTCATTTTAAATAAAACAATTAATAAATAATTAATTGACATTTTTTGAAAATTTACTTATCCAACAAATAATTTAGCCAAATTTTAACGCAAAATTTGAGGAAAAATTTAGGACAAAAAAGACACCCTAATGGGCACACTGCTCGACGGCCAAGGCCAAACAAAAGCCTTCCCATTGTTTTGGGGTAAGCGCTTTTCCTCTGCTGCTGGCACAATTTGTGCCAAAAGTGTGGCATTGGCACATTCTGTGCCAACAAATTAGTCGAATTTTTTTTTGAACATAAACAATGAAGTTGAAGCTTAATATAAGGGATACATATGTTCTTGACAGATATTTTATTAATTTGTTTTTTTAAATAAAGTAAAAATTGCTGAAATTGATATTTTATTATAATTTTTAACAATATTTTTTAAAGATTAATAAATGAGTCAAATTTTTTTAAATGAAATAATATTTATTTGAATTTGTTCCTGAAAAATGAATTCGGATTTTAAATTAGCACTAATTTTCTGAAACAATATTTTTGTGTGATTTAAAAAAAATATATAAATTAGGTTAATTTATAAGGGAGAGAAAGAAAAAATGGAAAAAAAAGATAAATTAGAGAAATAATTTAAATATTTATTTTTTTAAATCAAGAAAATATAAAATTTATGATATGAAATCTGAGTGTAAATTAGCACTAATTTTCTGAAACAATCTTTTTTTTATGTGATTTCTAAAAATATAAATTAGGTTAATAAAATAGGAAGAAAAAATAATATGAAAAAACATAAAAAAAAAGTTTTAAAAAATATAAAGCATAGATAAAAAAGATAATCAAAAAAAATTGGTAGGATTTTGTGTAATTTATATGATATATTATTTTATCAGTTATTTAATTATTCCATTAATGAAATAACAAAAAACGGAGAAAGAAAAAATAGTAAAAAAAAACAAAAATTTATTTTTAGCTTTTTTAAATTAAAAAGCTGTTTAATTTATTATTTTATATTTTGTTTAAAAATCCGCTTTGTCTTTTTTTATATTTTCTATAACTTTACCATGGTGTCGAGTTATTAATGAATGTTACGCCAAAGTGAATTAATTTTATTTAAAATATCTTTATGTTTTTTCAAATGAGCACCAGATGAATTGATGATATATATCAATTAATAAGATTTAATTTTAATCATTATTTTACCAATTCGAAATTTTTTGCTAAGTAAAATAAAATTATTATTTTTATTTCTTTGCAATTAAGCAGGATTTCCTTATTTAATTCGTTAAATCTGTAGAATAATGATTTTCTTTCAATTTTAAATCCAAAAAATTCAGACAGGCAGGAAAATATGATATATCTCTTAAAAATTCTACATTATTATATAAAAAATAGAGTTATAAGTTCTAGGCACTAAAGATGCCAAATAATCGCATAAAATATGCACTAAAAATCCCCCAAATATGCCTTAAAAACCCGAAAAATGCACAAATATGCACTAAAATATGCCTTAAAAATTTACCAAAAATGGCTTTTAACCCTCAAAAAATGCCAAAATTGTATATAAAATACAGAATTGACTTTAAAACTCTAAAACAATGGATAATAAGCTTTTTTAGAAATTGCAAAATATTTTGATTTTCAAAATTTATATATGCAATTTAGAATTTATTAAATTTTTTTATATGCCAAAACAAAATTACATTTTTCTTATATCAACAATTTAATGGAAAATGCATTTATTCTCGAAAACAGAAAAAATATGCAAAATCATACAACTTATAACCAGGGCTTCCATTTTATGTAAGAAAAATCGCGAAATATGTAAATAAAAGATGTATAAAAAATGCTAAAATATGTATGAAATATGTACAAAAACCCTCAAATATGTACTAAAATATGTAAATAAAATTTTTTAAATGGTAATTTTTTGAATAAAAATTCTTCGTAAAAAGTGACAGGCACAAAATGCCATAAAAATGACCAAAATATGCCTAAAATCACATTTTAGTATTTCAAAAATTAATTTTTGATTTATAATTTTTTGAAAAAAAATTTCGATTTTAGTGATACATTTTCAAAAAAAAAATTTTTAAATTTGTCACATAAAATTTCTATAAATTCTCAAAATATGAAAACAAAATGAAAATTTGTACGAAAAAATTGCAAAATTTTGGATTTTTTTGGGGCATCTAAAAAATTTTCCTTAAAAAATCCTCAAAAATTTCAAATATGTACAAAAAAAAAGCGAAAAAGTCCAAAATATGTATAAAAATATCTACATTTGTAATATATAAAAAAACGTCGAAATATGTAAAAATATGTAAATAAAAGTCCCGACTTTTATGCGCAAATACAAAAAAGAAAGTGTTCCCACTATTTAGAGCATGGAGAAGCCAAGAAAAAATATGTATTTACATAAAAATGGAAGCCCTGCTTATAACCCTAATAATAAAATTTGGGCAATTTTCGAAAGTTTTAAGACAACATCTTTAGCTCTTCCGGGTTTTTTTTTTTTTTACATATTTTATATGTTTTTCTTACTTAAAAAGCCCTACTTATCCATATATTATTTTTGCCCATAATTTGATCCATATTTTCATGTTTTGATGTTTTAAATTTATTAATTTTTAGAAAAATCTAATCAATAAAATGAAATTATGCCTATTATTCACTTAAAATGTTTTTTGATTGTCCTAATTAATATTAATTATGTTGGATCAGTGGATAAAAAATTGCAACAGAAATCATTTGATGAAATATTTGGAGAAAAATGTGAAGAAAAGAAAGAAGAAAATTTGGAAGAAAAAATTGCAAAATATTACAAAATTAAAGAAAAAATAATGGAAAAAGGAAGAAAATATTCAACAAAAGAACGGACTAAAATTGAAGAAAAAATAGCGAAAAAAAGGACAAACAGTAAATATATTAAAACATGGATTAAAGAATTTGGTCTTTTAAAAACTCAAGTCTTACAAATCAAAAAGTGATGAACAAAAGTTAGAAATTATACAAAAATTCATTGAAATGAAAAACGAATACAAAGAAAAAAGAAAATATTCAACCAAAGAATGGAAAAAAATTATGAAGAAATTGGCAACAAAATTGGAGTAAGCCGTGGGAAAATTGAAAATTGGAAGAAAAAATTTGGTATTAGCAAGAAGAGAATAATGGAGAAAGAAAAAATGGAAAAAATGACCAATTCGAACTTTTCCACATTCGGAAGCGACGGCACATGGGAGGTTTGCTGGCCTGCTTGTGCCGCGTTTTGATGTGCTTCAAGCAGTTGCCTAACCATGTCCATCAAACTGTTAAACAGTGCCTAACTATTAACAGGAAACGACCAAGAATGTTTAGGAACGACCAAGAAGTTTAATGTCGCCTTTTTTTTCTGTTCCGATTTGGTTAATTTGAGTGATTAAAAATATAATTAAAACTAATAATAGGTGGAGTTTCATTTTATCTAAAAATTCTCAAAAATTATTGTATTTATTTTTCTCGAAAATACAATTTTAATATTTATTTATATTTTATACATGGCAAAACATCACAACTCTATTGATTTTCATAGAAATCAGAAAAGCTTACTTAATCTAAGATAAATAATATTATGATTTATTTAATTTTATTCTATTGAACAAATATTTAGCAAGAATCAGTGAAATAATGAGTACATTTAAATATATTTTCTTCGCATAACTAATTAACTATTTTATAATAAATTTTAAACTTCGGAATTTTATATAAATATAAAATCCTCCACATTGAATGTCCGCGAATATTTCATCGAAAATTTCTTTGTTTCAATTTTTTCTCTTCTGCTATCCAACATAATTACTATTAATTATGATGATCAAAAGTACATATAAAGAAAATTTTAATAAAATTTTCTCTGTTATTTACAACCAATTCCAAATTGTTTCTTCCAATTAATAATTGTTCTATTGCCAACTCCGATTCTCATAAAAATTTATTCGTTTTTGGTTTGTTGCTTTTTGTATTTTTTGATTGAAGTTCAATTTTTAATTCCATTTTTGAATACCGTGGTTGGTCGACAGACGAAAAGTGCAAATTTGGCGACCGACGAAAAGAGCAATGCTAAATTTTTGACTAAATCAACTCATAACTTTCTTCAGACTTAACTAAATTGTACAATCTTGATATCATACGATAGCCCTTGGATTGCATTATTAGCTTGCCAAATTTCAAAAAATTTTATTGTTTTTCAAAAGTTATGACAATTTTTCCAGTTGTTTGGTTTCAACTTTTGAAAAACTTAATAAAAATTTTTGAAATTTGGCAAGCTTATAACTTAATCAAAGGGCTATCGTATGATATCAAGATTGTTACAATTTGGTTGAGTCTGAAGAAAGTTATGAGTTGATTTAGTCAAAAATTTAGCAAATTTTGCACTCTTCTTCGGTCGACCAAATTTGCACTTTTCGTCGGTTGTCATAGCACCTTTGAATACATATACAATATGTGCGATTTGTTCCAATTTTTTCGCTTTTCTCTAACCAATTTGTGTAATAAAGAGACTACCGAAACTATTAGATGCTTGAATTCATTCAGAAATTAAAATTTTTTAAATTATTCAAACTGCTCAAATTTTTCCATAGATTTCATTTCCTCCAAAAAAAGATGCTAATGCATTAATTCTGTTTTAATAAATTATCCAGATTTTTGCATAGATCAAAAATTCTGTATTAGCCCAAAAAAATAATATTTTTAAATTTCAAAGCACAAATAAATCACTTTTCTGCTTCTGCTGTTCTCTGAAACATTTCTTTTCCTTTTGTTGCCTTTCTTTTAATGAATATTTTCTGTTTTGTTTATATTCATTTGCCATTTCAATGAATTTTTGTACAATTTCAAATTTTTCTTCATCACTTATTTGATTTATAACATTTATTTATTTTTTGATTTAGCCCTAATTCTTTAATCCATGTTTTAATATATTTACTGTTTGTCCTTTTTTTCGCTATTTTTGAATTAATTTTATTCCATTCCCTGAATATTTTCTTCCTTTTTCCTTTATTTTTTCTTTTATTTTGTAATATTTTGCAATTTTTTCTTCCAAATTTTCTTCTTTCTTTTCTTCCCATTTTTCTCCAAATATTTCATCAAATGTTTTCTGTTGCAATTTTTTATTATCCACTGGCCTAACATAATTAATATTATCTAAGACGATCAAAAATGAAATAAAATAAAATATTTGGCATAATTTCATTTTAAAGAAGAGATATTTCTAAAAACAAATTAAATGTTAAAACATTAAAAAATGAAATTGTTATTTAATTTATTCCTGGCAAACACATTATAATTAATATATTTTTTCACTAATTAATAATAAATATTTCTAAGTAAATTATAATTAAATAAAAGTAATTCTACGTTTAAATAAACATTTTGTTCTACTGATCAATAAAAAAAATTTTATTCACTAATTCATTGCAATTTTGATGACAAAAGTAGGGTTAGAAATATTATTATTCAAAAATACTTATTTACAAATGCATAATATTTATTTTTAAAAATGTTCAAATAATAAATCGCCAAGTAAAGAAAAAAACTTTTTAATAAAAAATCGGAAAATTTCATGATTATACAAAAAAAAAAGTGCAAAAAATGTTATCACATTTTTAATTTTATCTTTTTCGGTGGGGGGTCAAAAAAATTATAAGCATTAAACATGCAATGTTTTTGCCATGTTCATCATTAGGGCGAGGATTTTTAGGGGCAAAAAATTCGCAAAATAGGGGCGAAAATATGTTCGAAAAAGTTTGTGAAATTATTAAATTATTACATAAAGTCCAGTAAAAATTTTAAGTCATTAAAATGCAATTTAACATACATTAATTTGATATATTTGTGTAGCCCATAAATGGTTATTATTTGGAAAATCCCAGAACATTTCATAGAAAAAATTTATAAAATTAATTGAAAAAGAACAAGCAAATCACTCTTTTTCATCTCCAAATTGTTTCTTCCATTTATAAATGCTTTTTCTACCAATTTCCATCATTTTGGCAAATTTTTGCACCTTTTCTATCTTTTCTTCATTCGCTATTATTTATAGTTTTTTTTTTGTAATTTTTGATTAAGGCCCAATTCTTTATTTTTTTTTAATTTTATAATATTTTTGAATTATTTTTCTTTTATTCTGCTCATTTCGTTCTTTTTTTTTCTTTTTCTTCCCGTTTTTCTCCAAATATTTTATAAATGATTTTTGTTATAATTTTTTATCCACTGATCTAACATAATTAATATTAATTAGGACGATCAAATTAAAATTAGGCAAAATTTCATTTTAAAGATGAAATATATTTCTAAAAATAAACTAAATTTAAAACATTAAAAAATATTTATTAATTTAATATGACAGGATATTTTTCATGGCAAATACGGCTACCCGACTTTTGGGGACCCGACACTTGGGGACCCGACATTTGGGGACCCGACTTTTTGGGACCCGGCACTTAGGGAACCCGACATTTGGGGACCCGACTTTTGGGGACCCGACACTTAGGGAACCCGACATTTGGGGATTCCGACATTTGGGGATCCCGACACTTGGGGACCCGACATTTGGGGATTCCGACATTTGGGGACCCGACATTTGGGGACAAGACGACATTTGTGGACCCGACACTTAGGGAACCCGATGACCCGACACTTAGGGAACCCGACATTTGGGGACCCGACGACACATGGGGATTTTCATAAAGCAAAAAAAAAAAAAATTTAAATTTAATTTAACCCAGAATTAGACAAATTTACGTCTGCTTTAGCCAGATTAATTCAATTGCAGAAAAGACAAAATAATATTTTTTAAATTGACTCTGTTTCCGGAATGAGATTTGCTTTGCAAGTGAGTCATAAAACAATTTATTTGTTAAAATTAATTTAAAGCACCGAACAAACTCAGATAAGATGATCTCGGCTTGAATACATGAAAAACGGTAAAACTTTATTTTTTTCTGAAAATGAATGTTCACATATAAGATCTTTTTTCAATGAATGAAAATTTTTTGGACAAATAAATTCGATTTTTCTTTGTTTCCGATTTTTTGTTGAAACAAAAAATTCCAATTTTGAAGGTGATGATCGGGGAGGGAATCAACGCAATTTCTTAAAATCTTCCGTTTTTAATTCTCAAACATTTCTTCCTCATATTTTTTCTTCCAATTACAAATATTCGCATTTGAAGTGTTCACAATTTTAGCAATTTCATTATCACTCATTTTTGGATTTTCATTTTTTAATTGCCAATAAATATTCATTTTCTCCATTTTTTCTTCTTCCGTTATTCTTTTCTTGCTAATTGCAAATTGTTTCTTCCATTTTATAATTGTAGTTTTGCTAATTCCAATTTTCTTACAAATTTCGTCATAATTTTGGTACCATTCATTGTGCGAATATTTCCTTTTTTGCCTATATTCTTTGGTCATTTCAATAAATTTCTGCACAATTAAAATTTTTTGTTCATCAGTTTTTGATTTATAGTTTTTCATTATTTTTTGATTGAGCCCTAATTCTTTAATCCATTCATAAATTTTGATTCGATTTGTCTCCAATTTTTTCGCTATTTTCTGTTCAATTTTAACCCATTCTTTTGTTGAATATTTCTTTCCTTTCTCCTTTATTTTCTCTTTTATTTTATAATATTTTTCAATTATTTCTATTTTTTCTTCGAATTTTTCTTTTTCTTCCCATTTTTCTCCAAATATTTCATCAAATGATTTCTGTTGCCATTTTTTATCCACTGATTCAACGTGATTAACGAAGATCAAAAAAACATTTAAAGAGAATAATAATAAGCATAATTTCATTTCAAAAGTGAAATATTTCTAAAACAAATAAATTTAAACATTAAAATGAATTTAGTATTTAATTTACAGCATATTATTCACGCCAAATACTTATTGAATAATAAATTTTTTCACTAATTATATAATAATATTTTTAAATAAAATATAATGAAATAATAAATAAAAAATTCCTCGATTAAATAAACATTTTTATCCTTACTGATCAAAAATATTTTTGTTATTCTCTACTTTCTTTGCAATTTCAATTACAAGAGTAGAGTAGAAATTAATTATTTAAATAATTTTCTTATTTACAAATGCCTAATATATTTTGTCAATGTTAAATATTCCGAAGTAATAAAAGAAAATTTTTAATGAAAAATCGGATATTTTCCTGATAAGCGTGCAAAAATCATTTGTAATTACTGCTTATTATCTTGATAACTAATAGAAAAGATTTTTTAAACACAAATAAAACTGATTATATTAGAATACTGATTTGATTTAAAAAGATTGAAAATCCAATTTCAATTAGACATCCAATTCATTGAATATTCTAGGCTTTATCTTAATTGTACAGTTTGGTTAAATTTGGGCAAACAAAATTAAAAATTTTTGAAAAACAAAAATAAATGATTTGTGCCGAAGCGGATTATATAGACAGAAAATGCAAAATTAGAACAAA
Organism: Heterodera schachtii; assembly: GCA_023374025.1. Lineage (NCBI taxonomy): Eukaryota > Metazoa > Nematoda > Chromadorea > Rhabditida > Heteroderidae > Heterodera > Heterodera schachtii. The sequence continues at coordinate 1,214,536 of SIJG01000013.1, forward strand.
ACACCAAAATATGGACCAATTATATGTAAAAACTAAAAATGGATCACATAATAAATAATACGATTTGATAAAAAATTGCAAATTATTATGTAATAATTATGTAAACAATAAATATTTAAAAAAATTATAATTACAATAATAAAATAAAGTAATTCTACGTTTAAATAAACCTTTTTATCCCTACTGATCAAAAATATTTTTTTTCTTCCCTATTTCATTGCAATTTTGATGATCAGTAGAGGAGAAATATAATTATTCAAAAATTATTCTTATTTACAAATGCCTAATATTTATTTTAAATACTCAAATAATAAATCGCCAAGTAAAGAAAAAAATTTTTATTAAAAAATCGGATAATTTCCTGATTATGCAAAAATCGTGCAAAAAATCTTATATCATTTTCTTTTAAAAAAGAAATAATGAAAAAAATTTTTGTTAATTTTTGGATGATTTTTTCGCTAAATTTTAATTTTTCTTTTTACTTTTTATTTGTTGATTCAATTGGATTAATTAGGGTAATTAAAATTAAATTGAATAAAATAATCGTAATAATTTCATTTTGTTTGAAAATTCTCAAAATAAATTGTATCTTTTTTTTCAAAAATAAAATTTTAACATTAATATGCTTTTTATACATGACAAAAATAGCAATTCTACTGATTTCTTAGAAAGCAGAAAAATTACCAATCGGAAATATTTAATATTAAATAAATATTTCATTAAATTTTATCCTACTGAACAAATATTTACAAGAATAAAGAAAAATAATTATTAAATTGGAAATATAATTTTCCTTTCAAAATAACAAATTAAATATTTGTACTAAAAAACACCATTTTGGCCACATTTCTTTGAAATAGTTCTTTTGGCTCTAAAAAAAAGCCACAAAAATAGGCACTAAAAATGGAAAATAGGCACTAAAAAAGGAAAAATAGGCACTAAAAAGCTCAAATTTAGGTGAGAGGGTGTAAAAGCGTAAAATTTATCCAAAACCGAAAAATTAAGCTAAATCAATATTGAACATATATAATATTTAAAAAAATTCTTGTTTTTCTTGTTCGATTGGACTCATAGAGTGCAATAGAGCCGTAGTTGGACCAAGAAATGCCTAAACAATGGGAACAAACTCAAATGCATCTGTCATTTGACGAGACTTTTGGCCACTCAAACGAAATCGCTTCGGCGCCGAAGTTTTGGGAAAAATACACCCCTAATGAGGTGTATTTTTCACTTTGAAAACTCGATCTTTAGGGGTGTGTTTTTCCCAAAACTTCGGGTAGATTATCCGAAGGCGAAGCTCGAAGCACGAAGCTCGAAGACTATCTAATTATCCCCCAGTCTCTGAGAAGGTTGAAAAATAATCCCCCATGGGGTATAAAAAGAGCATATACGGTATTTGTGTCAAAATTCATTCATAAAGAAATTAAATAATTCTAATAATTTAAGAGAATGTGGAATAAATTATATTATTTTTAGAAAATTTTATTTAAATTTTTGCTTCATTTGAAAAATATTTTGATGATAAAATATATGCAATTTTTCTAAATGCTTTTTGACTTTAATCCTATAATTTTATGAAAAATCATTCATGTGCATATGCTTGATTTTTGCACTTTTTGCAATTTGCTCCGATTTATACTTTTTCGTGAATCGCGGGTATATTTGAATTATCAATGCTTTAAACGTGAATTTATTTTTAAATGATAAACATTTTTGCCGAACACCAAATTTTTATGCTTTTTTCCAAATTTTTGTGCTTTTTTCATGCTTATTTTGGAAATAAAAAAATAAACTAATTCACATAAAATACATATTTTTTATCCCTACGGATCAAATTTTTCCCTACTTTCATTACAAATTTTGATCATCGGTAGAGTAGAAATATAATTATTTCTTAATTACTAGGGCTGGGAAATTTAGGTAAATACCTAAGTAGTATAACGCACATTAATCCGGTGTAAAATCCCCCCCCCCCTTCCTCCCCCTCCAATCCCGCTTCTTTCCCCTTCCTTGAAATTTCACCAAGTGTAGAGCGGTGAAAACTGAAGTGTAAAATAAAGTGATATAGTAAACGAAAAGAAGAATAAATATGAAGATAAATTGAGAAGCATATGAGAAAGAAATACCATCAAAAGACTATTTTTACTTAATTTTAACTAATTCGATCAATGTTGCTTTTTCATCAGGTGAACATATAATTAAACTATTAAATGATAAATTATTTAAAAATTGACTAGTTAAATAAACAAACGCATATTTTTAATTCCATTAAAGCATAGGAACCAATTTATAAAATAACATAATAGAATCATAAAAAACGATTATTCGCCGAACAATGAGTTGTCAAAAAAAAAGCAATTAAAGCTGATTACAATGAAAAAAAGGGATACTTTTTGATATGTTTAGTGTAAGCGAACCAATTTTGGGCATCTTAAAATAACATAATCGAATTAAAAATGATCAATCGCCGAATCGGTGATATGACCAAGCAAATAAAGTTGATTGTTAACGAAAAATGTATATTTTTAAAACCCTTTAGAGTACGTGACCCAATTAGGTAACCTATTAAATTTATTTATAAATGATTTATCGTTAAACGGAGGAACAAAAAAAAGTCATTAAATTACAATTAAAAATAGAAAATATAGGATAATCTAAGAGACAAATGACCTAATTTTGTGAGAATATAAACCAAAAAAAATTGCAATGGTAATCATTAATTTTATATAATAATAAAACCTATTTACCAATATGGCGCAAAAATACGAAGAAATTGCCGGCGCGGTCACACTCGAACCTTCCGCAGAGGATTTGACAACGAAAATTGATAATTTTCTTGATAATATTTTATCAATTAACCTATGGGCCAGAATTATTGGTTTACTTAAGTTTAAAATACCGAACGACTATCTGCTCCCCTCATGCAAATTTAGCCCCAGGGAACGCGTATCTGTCCGGTGGATAGGCGCGAATAATTAACCGAACATTACTTTTTAGAACAGTTACACTCGTTAAGAAGCAGAACGGCTTTTACAAATTGAATAGGATGGCGGATAAACAGACAACAGTAGGCCGGTATAGACTAGATTGAAACTGGCCACATGCACCTATCGACGTATATGAAAAGTAAAAAAAACATTAACAATTGAAAGACCAAATTCGGTTTAGAGTGTTTTGGAACGGTGCCGATGAAGATGAACGCGTATTTGAGTATGCTCAAGAACTGGAGCCGAAAGGAGCAGATGCTGATTGGAAGCCGTCGTTAGGAGCTTTGCTCAACCTACAACCGCTGAGCGAACAACAGGGCGGAATGGACACGCCAATTGAGGGAGTCACTTCTATATATGTCTACCTCCGACGTGCCGGCGGATTCTTTGCTCCTCATACGGAGAATGCGGAGCTTTTCAGCATCAGTTTACTATTACCGGAAATGGTGGAGCAAGATGGGTTTACTATTTGGTATCTGACTTTGTGAAGAATCGATTGGGAAAAGTACAAGTTAAAGGTACTCAGTGCCTGCTGCCGATTTTGCTCGTTTCAAAAATTTGGCTGCTTCGGTCTTTGTCGAAGAATTTAGCACAGATCCTGAGTATCTTCGAGCAAAAGAAATATTAATTAACCCGGAAATTCTTCGAAAACACAATATCCGATGTGTTCGGACGGTAAACGTTTGGGATTTAACATATATCTGGCACTGTGCTTAAGGTTCAAAGACAAGGAGAAGGAATCATAACCCTGCCTGGTGCTATTCACTTCGGGTTTTCAACTGTTAGTTTAAATATTAGGTTGTCGAAAGCATTGGTGTGTTAAGGGTATCAACACCGCCATCGCGTGGAACGTAGGCCCGCTAAGCTGGGCTCCTTATGGATTAGATTCAAAGCCCGGTTGTTCCGACTATTATTATCCTGTGATCGACACTTTGGAGCTGATCAAAAAATATGTTCTCCAACAAACAGAAACAAACGGAAACGAAGAGATTGCGGCAAATAAATGGAACGAAATGACCAGCGAAATCACGAAATACCAAAAAGGATTTGACGGAATTTATCCTTTTGGGCGCCCTTCCTCTTCAACTGAAAGAGACGTCATACCCCTCAAATATATCCAAATTGACGGGCATTGGTTTCGTGCCGAAAATTTTATTTAAAAAAATTCTGGAATATAAGAAGGAGTCTGATATCGATGTTGTAGTTGTAAGTGTTCGATAATTTATGATCTCGTGTCCCAATCCTACATAAATTTGCATCCTAATCATAATGAAACGGTTCATCAGTTTGAACCAGATCTTCGAATTGTTAATTTACCATACGATGTTTCTTTTTGAATTAAAAATGTTAAATAAATTTATTGGTCAACAAAATATTAAAAAAAACATTTGATGCCTAGTTTTTAATTCGTGCTCCATCTCTATATTCCTCTTGGCTTGGTTGCGATTCCTCGTCAAATCTGTTCATAATTGGAAGAAACAATTTGGTGAAAAAATTTTGGAAGATTAAAATGGATGATTTTTTAAGAAATTCCTTTTGAGTCCCTCCCCGATCACTACCTTCAAAAATTGGAATTTTTATTTCAACAAAAAATCGGAAATAAAAAAAAATCGAATTTATTTGTCCAAAAAATTTTCATTCATTGAAAAAAAGATCTTATGTGTCAACATTTATTTTTAGAAAAATATAGTTTTACCGTTTTTCATGTATAAAAAACAAGAGCAATTTTCTAATTGTTTTTTATTTTTCTGTGTATAAAAAATAAAATATATTTTTAAGAATTAATGAAATTATTCTTTCATTGTTATTTTTAAAAATTGATTAATATTAAATAAAATTTCTGCAATATTCGAAAAATTTTAAGTGAATAAAGCTGGAAATCGGCCCTTAAGCCTCCCTGGTCGAAATGTCATGGCCGGACGAATTATGCACTTCGGCTTTGATGGATGCTGAGGTGTCCTCTTGGCGATCGCTGATTTTCGAGCCCCATTTTGGCTTACTGGAGAATTGGCTTTTTGAATCTCATTTCCGCTCTAATATGTGTTAAAACAAAAAAAATTAGCCCTGATTATCATGTGATCCTTTAATTTTTTGCCCATAATTAGGTCTATATTTTATGTTTAGTTTTTAATTTAGAATTTTCTATCTATATAAATCTGCTTCTGACGCAATTAGTTAATTTGATGCCCTAACATAACGAAAGTGGTGTTGAATTAAGAGGAATTGGCTGTCTGATTGAAATTGGATTTTCCGTTTTCTTCTTCATCCGCGAATTTTCCAATTTATTTTTAATTTTAATATTTATAATTCAAAACTTTGTTAATCACAATTCTAATAATTTCTTTAGAAAAATAATATATTTCTATGAAAAAATAAATCTGATTTATGTTACTGATTAAGTTAATAAGCAGTAATTACACCCAATGATTTTGCACGATTTTTTGCATAATCCGAAGTTAATCCGTTTTTTTTTATTAAAAATTTCTCTATTACTTGCCGATTTGACATTAGAACATTTAAAAAAATAATATTACGCATTGTAAATAAAAAATAATTTTTAAATATGTTTATAACTCTACTTTTGTCATCAAAATTGCAATGAAAGTAGGGAAAAACAAATATTTTTGAACAGTAGGATAAAAATGTTTATTAAATCGTCGAATACTTTATTTTTTTTAATAATAATCTTCCTAAAATTATTTATTCAGAGAAAATTTATTAATTATATATATGTATTTGCCATGAAAATATTCTGTCAAATTAAATAATAAATTCATTTTTAAATGTTTTAAATTTATTTGTTTTTAGGAAATATCTCTTCTTTAAAATGAAATTATTTCAAATATTTTCTTTAATTTAATTTTTGACCTTCTTAATAAAAGTCAAATATGTTGAACCAAACAAAGAAAAGCTGCAACAAAAAACATTTGATGAAATATTTGGAGAAAAATGGGAAGAAAAAGAAGAAAAACAACGAAATGAAGAGAATAAAAGAGAAACAATTGGAAAATATTATAAAATAAAAGAAAAAATAAAGCAAAAAGGAAGAAAATATTCATCAAAAGAATGGGATAAAATTAATTCGAAAATAGCCAAAAAATTGGGGACAAATCGCAATTATATTCATAAATGGATTAAAGAATTTGGTCTTCAAAAACTCAAATCTTACAAATTAAAAACTGATGAACAAAAATTAGAAATTGTGCAAAAATGCATTGCAATGACAAATGAATATAGGCAAAAAAGAAAATATTCAAGAAAAGAATGGAACCAAAATTATGCTGAAATATATAAGAAAATCGGAGTTAGTCAAGGAACAATTGGTAAATGGAAGAAACAATTTGGTATTACCTGTAAAATAACCGAGAAAGAAAAAATTGATAAAATGAAAATTTATTGGCAAATAAAAAGTGAAAATCCAAAAATGAGTGCATAATGAAATTGCAAAAATTGTGAACACTTCTCAAATGAATATTTGCAATTTGAAGAAACAATTTGGAGAAGAAATGTTTTAGAGAATAGCAGAAAAAGAAGAAGAAGAGATTTGTTTATGGTTTTTCAATTAACATATTCTTTTTGGTGCTTTTTTCTTTTTTAATTATGCTAATTTTATTTATAAATTTATTTTCTGATTTGTCCCCAATTTTTTCATAGAGTATTTTAAGTTAAAAATATGTAATCAGTCTAGTGTTTTTTTTGTCCTTATATTTTTCAAAATTTAATAGATATTTTATTGGGCTTCAATCAAAAATTACAAAAAAGCTAGAAATCAAAAACGAATAAGTTTTACGAGAATCGGAGTTAGCTATAGAACAATTATTAATTGGAAGAAACAATTTGGAATTGGTTGTAAAATAACAGTGAAAGAGAAAATGGAAAAATGAAAATGTATTGGAAAATAAAAAAAGAAACCCAAAAAATGAGTGTGAATTTTTGCAAAAATATTGAAAATTCACCCAAAAAGAAATTTTGGAGGATTTATATGGATGATTATAAGAAAATTGGATAAATTTGCCAAAAAAATTATCCAAAAAACAGTGATCAATTCTTAGTTTTTTTAAATAAATTTTTGTATTTCTATTTAAAAAAATTATTTTAAATGCCTTAATTTTATTTCTTCCCGATTATATTTTTATACATAAAATGGTCGTTTATCGTCGAAAAAAGTAAATGGGTCAAATTTGTTTTTATTATTAATGGAGGTTTTTATATTTGTTTTAACTTTCGAAATATTTAAATAAATATTCTAAAAGTCAAAATATTATGAAAAAATTGAAAAACAAAAAAATATTTACGACAACTTTAAAAATGAGTGAAGGTTAAAAAAAAATTTTCAGCGTATTTTTTAAAAAAACTTGAAATTAAGTGTTTTATTTTTTTATAGCGAAATCCCATAAATTAAATCCTTAATATATTTTTTTTAATTTGTTATTTGCGAACGAAAAATTATATTTAAATTTTAGATTATTTTATTATTCTTGCCAATATTTGTTGATTTCAATAATATTTTTTTTGAAATAAAGTAGGTTTCTCTGATTTGAAATGAATCAGTAGAGCTGCGATTTTTTCATGTATAAAAAAACATATTAATCTAAAATTATTATTTTTTTAAAATAAATGCTTTTTTATTTTTGAGAATTTTTAAAATAAATGAAATTATTACAATTGTTTTATTCAATTAATTAATCAAACCGGATCAGAAAACAAAAAAACTCCAGCAAAAAACATTTGATGAAATATTTGGAGAAAAATGGGAAGAAAAATAACGAAATGAAGAGAAGAAAATAGAAATTGTCAGAAAATATTATAAAATTAATGAGAAAATATTGCAAAAAGGAAAAAATACCTAACAAAAGAATGAAAAACTTTGAATTTTTAAGCTATTAGTAAACACTTAAGACTAGGGATTCCATTTTTATGTAAATACATATTTTTTTCCTGGATTCTCCATAGCCTAATTAGTGGGAAAAACACTTTCTTTTTTGTGTTTGCGAACAAAAGTTGGGACTTTTATTTACATATTTTTACATATTTCGGGATTTTCTACATATTACATATGTACATATTTTTATACATATTTTGGACTTTTTAGTACATATTTCGCAATTTTTTCGTACTATTTTGGGAATTTTTGAGAATTTATAAAAAATTTATTTAAAAATTTAAAAAAAATTTTTTGAAAATGTACCCTAAAAAATCGGTTTTTTCCAAAAATCAGAGATCAAAAATTAATTTTTTAAATACAAAATGTGATTCAAAAGCCTATTTTGGTCCTTTTTATGGTATTTTGTGATTAGTTCACTTTTTACGAAGAATTTTTTCCAGAAAAAATGACCATTTAAAAATTTTTATTTACATATTTTCGTACATATTTGGGAGTTTTTGTACATATTTCATACATATTTTAGCATTTTTTACACATATTTTATTTACATATTTCGCGATTTTTCTTACATAAAAATGGAATCCCTACTTAAGACTATCGAATGATACCAAGAATGTTTCTGGTTGACTTTGACAAAAGTTTTTTGTTGAAAACATTTTCATTTGATGGTTTTTTTTATATAACGTCGGAAGTAGGGAATAAAAAAAATTTAATTTATTTAAACATTATGAGAAAGTATATTAATTATATATGTATTTGCCATGAATAAAATCGTGTTAAAATAGTTAATAAATTTTTTATTTTTTGGCTAAAAAATAATCAAAAAATAGTTGGTTTGTCCTGTAATTTTTTTGAGCAAAAAGTTCGCTTGCTGGGCACGCCCCAGACCTGTTGGATACAATATTGGCTTGATTGCTTTATGGTCAAAAGGATTTAAAATTCTTAATCAAACTTGCAAATAGAAATTTGGGTACTTTTCGATTTTGGGCATTTCTATATTTTAAGCCATTTTTGGGGCATCAATGCTAAAATATGAAGAAAATGATTCAAAAAAAAGGAGTTTATCGCTCCGTTCATATGCGATGAAATGATACAAAGTTGAAAATCAGTCACTCTTAAATTCTTGTCATGTTCTTAAACTTTCTGTTTCTTGATTTATTTACATGTTCGCCGACGGTTCGTCGGGCAATATTGGCATATGCTTAATTTTTCGTAATAGATTGGCTTGTGTCGAAAAAAACAGAGCAAAAGTCTGCCACCAATTCACCCAAATGCATACAAATATTGTTCCGCTGCCGATCTGGAAAAGCTCATTGCGGAATTGCAGGCCATTCGATCAAAACTCAGGTCCGCAAACGAAAATTGCAAAAGTCCACCCTTGTCCCCCCCCCATCGTCTTATCAATGCATTCACCCAAATTTTCGGCTCTGTTCAACCCCGTACAATGTTCGACCTTTCTCCTCACCCTCCTGACAAAAAACCGGTACTTTTTCCTATGTTTGACCGTGTACACACTTTTGAATTCAAATTTTCAATTTATATTCCTTTTTGATTTTTTGTGTAATTTATGGTAAAAAGGGTATTAACTTGTAATTTGGGCAAATTGGAATCCGTAACCATGTCTTCGGCATTTATGGATATTAGAGAACCCTCGTGACTATCGAATAGATATCAGACAGATTTTTTGGTTTTAAAATTGGTACAGAGGGTGTTCTTAGATGCTGAACACAAATTTGACATAATTTTTGACCAATCCCTAGTCTCTAACCCAGAACTCGAACAAAAATTCAAAACTCTTGGCTTTTTATTTTTTAATGTTTATTTAAGCAAATATTGAATATATACAAATTTTGCAATTTTTGTGGGTTTTTAAGCCTTTTTTTGGCAGTTTTTATTCCAGATTGGTCCATATTTGGCCGTTTTTGAGCGTTTTCGTCAATATTTCGTACTTTTTTAGTCCATATTTTATGTCCATATTTCGCGTTTTGAGTCCATATAATTTACAACCTTAATGATAATTTGTTTTTTTAAATCCATATTTGGTGTTTTGTTCTAATTTTGCATTTTCTGTCTATATAAATCCGCTTCTGCCCAAATCATTTCTTTATGTTTTTAAAAAATTTTTAAATTGGGTGTCTAATTGAAATTGGATTTTCAATCTTTTTCCTCACCCACGAAGTTGGCAATTTTTTTAAATTTTCTTATTATATAATTAAGATTATTATGAAAATACTGTTCAAATATAATCATATTTATTGTATGAAAAAATAAATTCTTTTCTATTATTTATCAATTTAATAAGCAGTAATTACATTAAAATGATTTGCACTATTTTTGCATAATCAGGAAAATACCTGTTTTTTTAATTAAAAATTTATCTTTACTTGCAATTTAACATTGGCAAAATAAATATTAGGCATTTGTAAACAAGAAAATTATTTAAATAATTAATTTCTACTCTACTCTTGTCATTGAAATTGCAAAGAAAGTAGGGAATAACAAAAATATTTTTGATCAGTAGGGATAAAAATGTTTATTTAATCGAGGAATTATTTTATTTTTTATTTCATTATATTTTATTTATTAAATAATTAATGAGAAAATTTATTAATTATATATGTATTTGCCGTGAATAATTACTGTCAAATTAAAATAATAAATTCATTTTAATGCTTTAAATTTTTATTTTTTAGAAATATTTAATCTTTGAAATGAAATTGTGCCTATTATTGTCTTTAAATATTTTTTTGATCGTCATAATTAATATTAATTATGTTGGATCAGTGGATAAAAAATTTCAACACAAATCATTTGATGAAATATTTGGAGACAAATGGGAAGAAAAAGAAGAAAAATTGGAAGAAAAAAGAATGGAATAAAATTAATTCGAAAATAGCCAAAAAATTGGGGACAAATCAAACATATATTTATAAATGGATTAAAGAATTTGGTCTTCAAAAACTCAAATCTTACAAATCAAAAACTGATGAACAAAAATTAGAAATTGTTCAGAAATTCATTAAAATGACAAATGAATACAAACAAAAAAGAAAATATTCGAAAAAAGAATGGAACCAAAATTATGCTGAAATTTGTCAGAAAATCGGAGTGAGCTCGGCAACAATTATTAAATGGAAGAAACAATTTGCAATTAGCAAGAAAAGATTAACGGAGGAAGAAAAAATAGAAAAAATGAAAATATATTGGGAAATTAAAAGAGAAAACCCAAAAATGAATGATAATGCAATTGCTAAAATTGTGAACACTTCAAATCCGAATATTCATAATTGGAAGAAACAATTTGGGGAAGAATTGTTTGAGAATTGAAAAACGGATGATTTTGAATTTTTCATACCCATTTAATACATTAACAAACAAATTTCTTGATAAAAACAATCAAAAGATATTAATTTAACAAAAAATCACAACAAATGTTCGAAAAAGCCTTAGCATTTAGCTAAAATATTCTCATCAAAAATTTACTCAAATTGCTTTATAATAAATTTATGAAAATAAGTGCAAAAAAAAAAGAGATTCGACCATTTAGGGCCTTTTTAGGGCAACTTGACTTTGATTCAGGGGCTTTAAAAAAGTTATCTTTAATAAAAAAAAAGAGTAAACCTTAATGGTAGAAGGATTAAACGGTCGCTAATGATGAAGTTTTGTAGAAAAAAGTGAAATTTTGTATATAAAAAAATATTTAAAAAAGTACGGGTTTTCCGTACCCATGAAAATTCATTTTTTAGAAATTAATGAAATTATTCTTTCATTATTATTTTTATTTATTGTCAAGGGTTTTTTAAGTGGTTTTTCTGAATGTAAATGCGTCAAACCATCGTTTATCAGCTTTGCCCGTTTTCGATTTACATGGAATCGAGTTGTTAATGAATGAATGTTAATCCATAGTGAATTAATTTTATTTTTATTTAAAATATTTACGATTTTTCAAATGAGCACCAGTAGAATTGACAAACCTATTAATTAATTAATATTTAATTTAATAATTACATTACCAATTCGAAATTTTTTTGCTAAGTTAAATAAAATTATTAATTAGTAATTAAAGGAAAGTGATTTTTATAAGCTAAAAACTCGAAATATGTAATAAAATATGTGCTAAAAACCCCCCAAAAATGCAAAATATGTGCTAAAATAGGCGCTTAAAATTAGAAAATTCGGTCTTTTTATGCTAAAAATGCCAGGAAATCTCATTTTTATCTTTTTCGCCCGTATAATTACAAATCAAATAAATTTCAAGGTGTTTAGGGGTAAAATTATTTTTTTTCTAATAAAATTATTTTTATAAATTGAAAGATTTCCAGCAGAGAACTTCGAAATCCAATGACGAACGAATTAATGAATTAATAAAAAATAATTTTTAATTAAATTTGTACTCTACTGACATCAAAATTGAAATGAAAGTAGGAGAAACAAAATATTTTTTGAGCAGTTGGGATAAAAATATTTATTTAATCGTGGAATCATTTTATTTTTTCATTTATTTACAAAATCTTCTTAAAATTATTTCTTCTGAAAAAGTATATGAATTATATATGTATTTGCCATGAATAATATTCTGTGAAATTAAAATAATAAATTTTCATTTTGAAGAGAATAGAATAAGAATTAATATCTTTTTTTAAGATTAATTAGTTAAATTTAAAAGAATTAAAATTAATTAAAAATTAACTAATTAAAAAAAATAATCTACCAAAAACCTATCACTTAAACTGAAAAAAGAATTTAGATATTCAGAAAATTGAATTAAAATAAAAAAAATCCAAGTATAATTAAAAAAAAACTGAAATTAAAGAAAAACCGTTAAATAAAAAGGTATAATGAGAAAAGGTAATAATTGGAGCTTTTCCTAAAATTAAAAGGGAATTAAAAAAAGGTAAACCAAATGGGCTAATTTTTTCTAAACCTAAATGATTCGAAAAAACCTAAATCTATATTAGTAATCAAAACTAAATCAAAAAAAAAACTAAAAAAATATATAATTTCGCTATTATGCTTAATTTTAATTTTGATCATCCTAATGAATATTAATTATGAACCAAAAAAGAAAATGTTGCAACAAAAAACATTTGATGAAATATTTGGAGAAAAATGGAAAGAAAAAGAAGAAGAAAAATTGGAAGAAAAAAGAGAAATCATTATAAAATTTCATAAAATAAAAGAGAAAATAAAGCAAAAAGGAAGAAAATATTCAAAAAAAGAATGGAATAAAATTAATTCAAAAATAGAAAAAAAAAATGGGGACAAATCGAACCAAAATTCAAAAATGGATTATAAATTTGGTCTTCAAAAGCTCAAATCATACAAATCAACAGAACTTTTTGTACATATTTTGACATCACCTACAAATGAGTATAAGCAAAAAAGAAAATATACGAAAAAAGAATGGCAACAAAATTATGACGAAATTTCTGAGAAAATTGGAGTTAACCATAGAACAAATGAAATATGGAAGAAACAATTTTACATTACCTGTAAAATAACGGAGGAAGAAAAAATAGAAAAAATGAAAATTTATTGGCAAATAAAAAGTGAAAATCCAAAAATGAGTGCATAATGAAATTGCAAAAATTGTGAACACTTCTCAAATGAATATTTCCAATTGGAAGAAACAATATGGAGAAGAAATGTTTTAGAGAATAGCAGAAAAAGAAGAAGAAGAGATTTGTTTATGGTTTTTCAATTAACATATTCTTTTTGGTGCTTTTTTCTTTTTTAATTATGCTAATTTTATTTATAAATTTATTTTCTGATTTGTCCCCAATTTTTTCATAGAGTATTTTAAGTTAAAAATATGTAATCAGTCTAGTGTTTTTTTTTGTCCTTATATTTTTCAAAATTTAATAGATATTTTATTGGGCTTCAATCAAAAATTACAAAAAAGCTAGAAATCAAAAACGAACGCCGCTCATTAAAAATTTACCTAATTTGTCCAACAATTTTCTAAGTTAGAATCGATTGATATTTATTTCTAATTCATTCTTCGAAGCCTTTCATGCCAAGCCCATATTGGAGTGTATATAAATGATTGATCAAACCTTGATCATTTTGGTTTACTTTGGGACCTTATGCGATGACAAGCCTTACGTATTTAAGGGACGGCGACAACTAAAGCAGCCAGAGACGGAGAAGTCATCAGTTCGAAATGCCGGAGAAAGAAGGCCATTATTCAACAAAACTTTCGTGCCCCAACTGAAAACCAAGGAAATTCCGATCAAAAACTCTGAAATTTTTGGAGAAATTGAGGCGAACAAACAGCGATTGAGTTCAGTTCAAATTAAAGTGGGCGTGCCAAACGAAAAGGCGATGGAGTGTATTTGGAAAGGGAAAAATTTGGCCAAATTCAGTTAGGGACAACTGAAAAGTTGGGTAGGGGGAAGGTCAGTCCAACAACGGCTTCGTCGGCAAAAAGGAGGTTGGGTCTATGTGACCGCCACCCTGATTATCGTCCCCAATCACCATTCCATCGCGGCGAGACTAACACCAAATTTGGCCAAAGAATTTTTCATCGCGGAGAAAAGCGCCCGAAAAAGCCCGACCGTGGAATGATAGGAGACGGACGCCGGCACATGCTGAACTCGCCCACCACCTATCGGATGCCGAATGCGCATGAAAGGCAGGGGACGCCTTTTTCTTGGAGGGTCGGGGATGTGTTATTATTTGATTATTGGTGCTTTATTTTGTTAATTATGCTGTACCTTCTTAATTTTTAGTCTCATTGTCTGTCATTGTAGTCTCTCGCCTAATCTATATTTTGCCACTCCCTTCCCAGCAGAAAATGTTCCCCCGTCTTGCCTTCAATTCATTCTGTTGGCAGTGCACTTTTGATATTGTTGTCGTCAGTTATTTTTCCTCGGACTTTCCCCCATTTTTATTGTTGCTGATTTAAATAAAGTTAATTGTCCCCGACTTTGGAAATATTTGTTGAGGGAAAGCAGTGAATTAGCCCCGACCCAAACAGTTTATTTAGCACGGTTATTGCAAAAATTATGAAGACGTCAAAACAGAAGATTCATAATTGGAAGAACAATTTGGCGAAGAAATGTTTGAGAATTGAAAAGCGGATGATTTTAAGAAATTACATTGAGTCCCCTCCCCAATCACCGCGTTTAAAATTGGAACCGATAAGTGACATTTTCCGAAAAATATATTCGTATGATTTTTTCATGTATATTATGCTGTCAATTTATTTCAAGGATCAAAAAAGAATTTATGTAGAAAAAAATAAGTAAAAAACATTTCAAAAGTACATTTTTTATATGTAATTTTTTTTTCAAAGTTCATATAAAAAGCTCTATTTTTTATGGAATTGATAAATCAATTATGAGATGGAAGAAACAGTTTGGCATGAAGAAAAAATGGAAAAAATGAAAATTTATTAGCAAATAAAAAACCCCAAAAATCAGAGATAAGGAAATTGCTGAAATTGTCAACAATTTACATCACAATATTCATAATTGGAAGAAACAATTTGGAGAAGAAAAAGGAAGAAAATATTCAGCAAAAGGATGGAGTAAAATTGAAAGAAAAATAGCAAAAAAATTGGGAACAAATCGCAAATATATTTATAAATGGATTAAAAAATTAGGGCTTAATCAAAAAATAAATAAAAGTTATAAATCAAAAACTGATGAAGAAAAAATTGAAATTTTACAAAAATTCATTAAAATGATAAATGAATATAAGCAAAAAGGAAAATATTCAACAAATGAATGGCGCCAAAATTATGACGAAATTAGTAACAAAATTGGAGTTAGCCATTTCATAATTGAGAAATGGAAGAAACAATTTGGATTTTGTAGTAAAATAACGGAGAAAGAAAAAATGGAAAAAATGAAAATTTATTGGCAAATAAAAAAACCCAAAAATCAGAGATAAGGAAATTGCTGAAATTGTCAACAATTTACATCACAATATTCATAATTGGAAGAAACAATTTGGAGAAGAAATGTTTGAGAATTAAAAACGGATGATTTTTTAAGAAATTCCTTTTGAGTCCCTCCCCGATCGACGCCTTGAAATTTGGAATTTTTCTTATATTTTATCTTTGTACTGCTGATGAGTGACCTTTTCATAAAATCGTAGTCTTATGATTTTTCATGAATTAAAATATTGTCAATTTTTTTCAATGTTCAAAATTTTTTTTCAAAAAAAGAGATATCAAATTAAATTTTTAAAAACTAAAATTTCTTTTGTGCAATTTCGTGAGTTTTTATGTCAAAAAATGGATGGTTATTTTTGATAAATTTGATTAAAAATATATATTATTTTTTTAGTTTTTTTTCTTTGAGTGTCAAACATCAATAACATCGGAAGATGGAAAAAAAAACAATTTTGTGATGTTAGAAAATCCAAGGAAAAATGATCATTATTAATGCTTATTAAAAATTATTTTTCAATGAATGCAATTTTTTTTTGGTTTAGATAATAAATTTTTCACGGTTGTTCTGATATGAATTTTATATCCATTTTTCTGTCCTGAATTTGGAATAAGCAAAAGGAAATGTCCTGTTTTAAAATTAATCCATAATTATAATTAATCCAAAGCAATAAATTCGCATTTGTAATGTTTTAATACAATAATAAATAATTCATAAAGCAGAATTCAAAGATTTAATGCAAATGTGGCCAATGCAAACAATATTTTCCTCAAAGCCAAAAATTCTAATTCCACATTGGTAATGTTCTCATTTTCAACATTTTCCCTGCCAAATTTGTGAGCATTCATCAGTATAAGATGAGTTATGAATGTTTTATGCAATTTTTAATTATTCCTATTTTTAGATTTAATTTTAAAAGTTTTATGGAAATTAATCCTTTCTAAAATTAATTAAACCGCATCAAATTTTATAGGCATACTCCTCGGTACAGGTCGTTTTTTTTCTTACTTTAGTTTATAAATAAAAGAAAAATTATAATTCAGGGAAAAAATCATCAAAAATTAATTAAATTGGCAAACTAAATATTAGGCATTTGTAAATAGAATATTATTTATTAAATAATTAATTTCTACTCTACTGGTCACCAAAATTGCAATGAATGTAACAAATCTTTTTGATCAGTATGATAAAAATGTTTATTTAATCATAGAATTACTTTATTTTTTTATTTTAATTATAATTTACTTAAAACTATTTCTTGTATAACTAGTGAAAAAACTATTAATTATAATGTGTTTGCCAGGAATAATATGCGATCAAATTAAATAAACAACCATTTTTAATGTTTTAATATTTAATTTGTGTTTAGAAATCTCTTCTTTAAAATGGAATTATGCCAATTATTTTATTTTATTTCATTTTTGATCGTCTTAATAAAAATTAATTATTCTGAAGCAAAAAAGAAAAAAATTCAACAAAAGTCATTTGATGAAATATTTGGAGGAAAATGGGAGGAAAAAGAAGAAGAAAATCGAAATGAATTGAAAAAAAGAGAAATAATTGCAAAATATTATAAAATAAAAGAGAAAATAAAGCAAAAAGGAAGAAAATATTCATCGAATGAATGGCATAAAATTAATTCGAAAATAGCGAAAAAATTGGGAACAAATCAAACAAATATCTATAAATGGATTAAAGAATTGGAGCTTAATCAAAAAATAAATAAAAGTTATAAATCAAAAACTGATGAAGAAAAAATTCAAATTGTACAAAAATTTATTGAAATGAAAAATGAATATAAGCAAAAAAGAAAATATTCACCAAAAGAATGGCAACAAAATTATGCCGAAATTTGCAAGAAAATCGGAGTAAATTACGAGAAATTAATAAATGGAAGAAACAATTTGGAATTCGCTGCAAAAAAATAACGGAGAAAGAAAAAAAGGAAAAAATGAAAATTTATTGGCAAATAAAAAGTGAAAATCCAAAAATAACTGACAAAGAAATTGGAAAAATTGTGAACACTTCTCAACAGAATATTTCCAATTGGAAGAAACAATTTGGAGAAGAAATGTTTTAGAGAACAACAAAAGAAGAAGAGTGATTATTTGCTTGTGCTTTTTCAACTAAAAATATTATTTTTGGAACTTTTTTCTTTTTAATTATGCTAATTATATTTATTAATTTATTTCTGATTAGTAGGGCTTCTTTTTTAGGCACAAAAAATCGCGAAATAGGCACATAAAAAGGCATAAAAATCGCAAAATAGGTATTAAATGGGCACAAAAATCCTCGGATAGGCACAAAATAGGCAAAAAAAAATTTTAAACCAAAAACTGATGAAGAAAAACCTCGAAATTGTGCAAAAATTTATTCTAATGACAAACGAATATAAACAAAAAGAAAAACATTCAAGAAAAGAATGGCGCCAAAATTATGGCGAAATTTCTAAGAAAATTGGAATTAGCCAAAGAACACTTATTCAAAAACCTAAGTTTGTTTCGGCCCTTCCGTAGACACACCATATAAGAAAGCTCACAGCAATAATAACTAACTAACAATTTGAAAGCATAAATAAGGAGCAGAAAAGCAAAGCATAGGATTATAAAATCTATAATTATGTTTATTTTATTTGCTTGCTGAAGGCCCAACAACAGCTTCTACGAATACAACTAATTAACAAAAAAATAACTCAAGCCTTTTTCCATTCATCAAACCATACATAAGCACTATAGCCATTGCTTTTCGTGATCGTCCAATTTTTCTATCCCCACCATCTTTAGCTAAATTACTTATTTAAATTAAATTATTGCAAATTTTTTTACTGTTAAAGCAAATTTCCTTAACATGGCTCCGTCCGGTTATGTCTTCAATCATTGAAAAAAATGTGAATAATTGAAGTCTTTGGCTAGCAAAAATTCATTCTTTTCGAGAGTGAAAAGAATTGGGAATAGCGGCTCAATCAAATCCATGTCGTCTGAAACAAATACCCAACCTAATGTTGTTTATGATTATAAGTTATTTTCAAATTTTTCGACTAGCATCTCGATTAAGTCCTCGAGTAATTGTGCTGTTATTGCTCCACCGAGGGCACCGATTGTCGCGCTTGTTAAATATGCGACACTTTTAGAGTTTTAAGTGTTTTGGCGGCTTGGTAAAGTGTAGCAATTGGGTGGCAATTGCTCACAACAAATAAATTGGTCAGAAAAAGGATTTTTTACAATAATTTCATTTTTAATTAATTCATTTGGTTACTCAGTTTTTTTATACTGAAAAACATTACAAGTTGCGTTGCTAAATTGACCAAGGCTCTTAAAATAGGAAAAATATTTTTGTTTTGTTGCTCAGAAAATTTGCGTTGCTAAATTGCCCAAGGCTCTTTAAAAAGGAAAAATATTTTTGTTTTGTTGCTCAGAAAATTTGCGTTGCTAAATTGCCCAAGGCTCTTTAAAAAGGAAAAATATTTTTGTTTTGTTGCTCGGAAAAGTTGCGTTGCTAAATTGTCCAAGGCTCTTTAAAAAGGAAAAATATTTTGTTTTGTTGCTCAGAAAAAATTGCCCAAGGCTCTTTAAAAAGGAAAAATATTTTTGTTTTGTTGCTCAGAAAAGTTGCGTTGCTAAATTGCCCAAGGCTCTTTAAAAAGGAAAAATATTTTTGTTTTGTTGCTCAGAAAAAATTGCCCAAGGCTCTTTAAAAAGGAAAAATATTTTTGTTTTGTTGCTCAGAAAAGTTGCGTTGCTAAATTGCCCAAGGCTCTTTAAAAAGGAAAAATATTTTTGTTTTGTTGCTCAGAAAAAATTGCCCAAGGCTCTTTAAAAAGGAAAAATATTTTTGTTTTGTTGCTCAGAAAAGTTGCGTTGCTAAATTGCCCAAGGCTCTTTAAAAAGGAAAAATATTTTTGTTTTGTTGCTCAGAAAAGTTGCGTTGCTAAATTGCCCAAGGCTCTTTAAAAAGGAAAAATATTTTTGTTTTGTTGCTCAGAAAAAATTGCCCAAGGCTCTTTAAAAAGGAAAAATATTTTTGTTTTGTTGCTCAGAAAAGTTGCGTTGCTAAATTGCCCAAGGCTCTTTAAAAAGGAAAAATATTTTTGTTTTGTTGCTCAGAAAAAATTGCCCAAGGCTCTTTAAAAAGGAAAAATATTTTTGTTTTGTTGCTCAGAAAAGTTGCGTTGCTAAATTGCCCAAGGCTCTTTAAAAAGGAAAAATATTTTTGTTTTGTTGCTCGGAAAAGTTGCGTTGCTAAATTGTCCAAGGCTCTTTAAAAAGGAAAAATATTTTTGTTTTGTTGCTCGGAAAAGTTGCGTTGCTAAATTGTCCAAGGCTCTTTAAAAAGGAAAAATATTTTTGTTTTGTTGCTCGGAAAAGTTGTGTTGCTAAATTGCCCAAGGCTCTTTAAAAAGGAAAAATATTTTTGTTTTGTTGCTCGGAAAAGTTGCGTTGCTAAATTGCCCAAGGCTCTTTAAAAAGGAAAAATATTTTTGTTTTGTTGCTCGGAAAAGTTGCGTTGCTAAATTGCCCAAGGCTCTTTAAAAAGGAAAAATATTTTGGTTTTGTTGCTCGGAAAAGTTGCGTTGCTAAATTGCACAAGGCAAATGATGCAGCAATTAAACGAATGTGGTAACGGTATTCGATGAGATTGAAGAGCCGACCGATCAAAAGTATTTAGACCATCTTAGAGCTTTACAATATAGACTAGCGGGAAACGACATCGATAATTGGGGCCAATAAATTTTTGTGATATCGTAGAAGCTGTTGTTGGGCCTTCAGCAAGCCAATAAAATAAACATAATTATAGATTTTATAATCCTATGCTTTGCTTTTCTGCTCCTTATTTATGCTTTCAAATTGTTAGTTATTTATTTATTGCTGTTAGCTTTCTTATATGGTGTGTCTACGAAAGGGCCGAAACACACTTAGGTTTTTGAATTTGCAATACGGAAGGGCTTGTACTGACGAGGCCCACCCTTCCAGTTAATTTTTTCAGCAGAAGTAGGTACGCAATTATCGTCCGCAAAAGTACGGTCCGCAATTGTCGTCCGCAATTGTCGTCCACAAAAGTACGGTCCGCAATTGTCGACCGCAATTATCGTCCGCAAAAGTACGGTCCGCAATTGTCGTAACACCAAATTTGTAATAAAACCGAAGTTGGCTATAAAACAATTACGAAATGGAAGAAACAATTTGGAATTCGCTGCAAAAAAATAATGGAGAAAGAAAAAATGGAAAAAATGAAAATATATTGGGAAATTAAAAGAGAAAACCCAAAAATGAATGATAATGCAATTGCTAAAATTGTGAACACTTCAAATCAGAATATTTCCAATTGGAAGAAACAATTTGGGGAAGAATTGTTTGAGAATTGAAAAACGGATGATTTTGAATTTTTCATACCCATTTAATACATTAACAAACAAATTTCTTGATAAAAACAATCAAAAGACATTATTGAACAAAAAATCACAACAAATGTTCGAAAAAGCCTTAGCATTTAGCTAAAATATTCTCATCAAAAATTTACTCAAATTGCTTTATAATAAATTTATGAAAATAAGTGCAAAAAAAAAAGAGATTCGACCATTTAGGGCCTTTTTAGGGCAACTTGACTTTGATTCAGGGGCTTTAAAAAAGTTATCTTTAATAAAAAAAAAGAGTAAACCTTAATGGTAGAAGGATTAAACGGTCGCTAATGATGAAGTTTTTGTAGAAAAAAGTGAAATTTTGTATATAAAAAAAATATTTAAAAAAGTACGGGTTTTCCGTACCCTATAAGAAAAAATGAAAATTCATTTTTTAGAAATTAATGAAATTATTCCTTCATTATTATGTTTATTTATTGTCAAGGGTTTTTGAAGTGGCTTTTCTGAATGTAAATGCGTTTAACCATCGTTTAGGCCTTTTTGTAGTGCAAGGACAAAGTGTCAATATCTCTTTAAAATTGTACAATATTATGAATTCAAAAAATGTCTTGAAAATATCAAAAAGATTGACTTTTTGGTTTTCTCAAGGTATTTGTTCTTTTTGCTCATGTTGTTTCATTTTGTAGTTATTATAAACAGCCCAGATTTGCAAAATTTCAAATAAATTATTGCAGAAACACTACTTATTAAAAATGAAAAAATGAAAATTTATTAGCAAACAAAAAAATAATATCAAAAATGAGTGAAAGTAATATTTGCAAAAATGAGAGCATTTGTATAAATAGCATTTAAAAATGGAAAAAACAATTTGAAGAAGCAATAATGGAAAGATCGAAAATGAATGATTCAAAGAAAATTCGAATTGAGAAAGCTAAAATTTATTAATTTTAGCGAAACAACCCAAAAAGCGTAATGTTCGTTTTTTTTGCTTATTTTTGATATAAATTTACCAATTTTTAAAATAATTTAAATATATTCAATTTTCTCGGGAAATCTTAAGAATTGAAAACTTTCCCAAAAAAATCTTAACATAGATAAACTGTAGAATTAAGAGAATTGGCTATCTGATTGAAATTCGATTTCCATCTTTTCTCGTCCACGAAGTTGGCAATTTTTTTAAATGTTCATATTATATAATTCAATTTATAATGAAAATCATTTTTCTAATAGAAACATATTTAATTTTCTAATAGTGATCAAGTTAATAAGCAGTAATTACATTAAATGATTTACACGATTTTTGCATAATTTTTTTATTATTGTCGTTCGATTTGTCCCCAATTTTTTCGCTATTTTCTGTTCAATTTTATCCCATTCTTTTGTTGAATATTTTCTTCCTTTTTGCTTTATTTTATTTTTTATTTTATAATATTTTCCAATTATTTCTCTTTTTTTCTTCTCATTTCGTTGTTTTTCTTCCCATTTTTTTCCAAATATTTCATCAAATGATTTTTGTTGTAACATTTTCTTTTTTGGTTCAACATAATTAATATGAATTATGACGATCACAAATAAAAGAAAAGAAAAGATTAGGCATAATTTCATTTTAAAGATGAGATATTTCTAAAAACAAATTAAATTTAAATCATTAAAAAATGAATTAATTATTTAAATTAACAGTGATTATTCGTGACAATTATATATTTGACCCGACATTTGGGGACCCGACTTTCGGGGACCAAGACATTTGTTGACCCGGTTTTGGGGACCCGACACAGGATAATTTAAGCGTCTTCTGATTATGCAAAGCCGAAGCGATTTTGTTTGAGTGTGGCCAAAATGGCGTCAAATGACATATGCATTTAATTTTGTTTCCCATTTTTTAGGCATTTCATGGAGCCACTAGCACTTTATGAGTCCAATCTACTTTTATGAGTTCAATCTTCCGTTTCTTTGGCCATGCCATTTTTTCATAGCTGGTTAATTAAATTTTTATCTGTTGTTTTTAGCTCCGAATTTAAATACTCTGAAAATTCAAGATACTTCAAAATTTTGTTTAGGATTAAGAATGTAGGTACACATTGACCAAGTAAGAAAAATGTTATCAACAAAGAAACTGAAAATTGGACTCATAAAGTGTATAAGCAATTACTTTTGTCAATTTCATCATTCAAAAAACGTAAAATTATTTACGAAAAATTTTAATTATAAATATTTAATTTGTTATTTGGGAAGGAAAATTATATTTCCAATATAATAATTGTTTTCTTATTCTTGTCAATATTTGTACAGTAGGATAAAATTTAATGAAATTTTTAATATTAAATATTTCCGATGAATTAATTTTTCTGCTTTCTAAGAATCAGTAGAATTGCGATTTTTGTCATGTATAAAAAACATATTAATGTTAAAATTATATTTTTGAAAAAATAGATACAATTTATTTTGAGAATTTTCATAAAAATGAAATTATTACTATTATTTTAACAATTTAATTTTAATTACCCTAATTAATCCAATTGAATCAACAAATAAAAAGTAAAAAAAAAAAAAATTAAAATGCATTGAAAAAATCATCCAAAAATTAAATAAATTTTTTAATTATTTCTTTTTTTAAAAGAAAATGATATAAGGTTTTGCGCACGATTTTTGCATAAGCAGGAAATTATTGGGTTTTTATTTAAAAAATTTTTCTTTACTTGGCGATTTATTATTTGAATATTTTTAAAATAAATATTAGGCATTTGTGAATAAGAATTAATTTTTGAATAATATATTTCTACTCTGCTGGTCATCAAATTGCAATTAAAGTAGGGAATAAAAAAAATATTTTTTGATCAGTAGAACAAAAATTTTTATTAAATCGTAAAAATAATTTTTTTTTAAATTTACATTCTTATTAAAAATATTCACTAAATAATTAGTGAGAAAATATATTAAATATATATGTAATTGTCATGAATCATTACTGTTAATTTAAATAAAGAATTCATTTTTTAATGTTTTAAATTTAATTTGTTTTAGAAATATATCTATCATATTTAAAATGAAATTATGCCTAATTTTAATTTCGATCGTCCTAATTAATATTAATTATATTGGATCAGTGGATAAAAAAAGTGCAACAGCAAACATTTGAAGAAATATTTGGAGAAAAATGGAAAGAAAAAGAAGGAGAAAAATTGGAAGAAAAAAGAGAAATAATTGCAAAATATTATAAAATAAAAGAGAAAATCAAGCAAAAAGGAAGAAAATACTCAACAAAAGAATGGAATAAAATTAATTCTAAAATAGCAAAAAAATTGGGGACAAATCGCCAATATATTTATGAATGGATTAAAGAATTTGGGCTTAACCAACAAATACATAAAAACTACAAATCAAAAACTGATGAAGAAAAACGCGAAATTGTTCAACAATTCATTTCGATGGCAAATGAATATAAGCTAAAGGGAAAACATTCAGCAAAAGAATGGAACCAAAATTATGCTGAAATTTGTCAGAAAATCGGAGTGAGCTCTGCAACAATTATTAAATGGAAGAAACAATTTGCAATTAGCAAGAAAAGATTAACGGAGGAAGAAAAAATAGAAAAAATGAAAATTTATTGGCAAATAAAAAAAGAAAATTCAAAAATGAGTGATAATGCAATTGCTAAAATTGTGAATCTTTCAAATCAGAATATTTGTAATTGGAAGAAACAATTTCGAGAAGAATTGTTTGAGAATTGAAAACGGATGACTTTAAGAATTTTTTATACCCATTTATACATTTTTTTCAACTATTTTCGCTTATGAAACTTTTTAAAAACTATTTTGACCTGTGAAATTAAAAACAAAAATGCACCTCTAAGAATCGATTTTTCAAAAAGCAAAAACCCTGGCCATGATTTGGCGGACGATCGGAAAAACTATTTAGGTACATATTTCGCGTTTTTTAGCACCTAAAAATCCGTTCCCTGTACATTAAGAAACAATTTTTTAGAGTAATTGAATAAAAAATTATAAAAAAATGTTCGAAATTTCCCCCATTGGCCAAGATACAAGCATCAAAGCGCTTCCGTAAATTGGCAATAATGGTCGCACCCATTTTAGGCTGTTTTTAACCATATCAATTATTACCAAAATGGCGTTTTTGGACAAGCTAATAGCCACGATTAAACAAGCAATTAGGCAACAGGGCACCATTGTTAACTATAACCCAATTTGGCTTTTCGTAGATTTGCAGAGTTCCGGTTTCAAGCCACCAAATTCGACCAATTAGCTCCCCAGATTTAGTCTCACCTAATAAGTTTGTATTTTTTTCTGAAAGCCTTAACATTTAGCTAAAATATTCTCATTCAAAATTTACTCAAAATTGTTTTCTAAAAAATTATGAAAATAAGTGCAAAAAAAAGAGGTGCGAAGATTTAGGTCCTTTTTTAGGGCGACTTGACTTAACTTTGCTTCAGATAATGGTGAAGATTCAAAGAAAAAGTTTGAAATTTTGTATACAAAAAAGAATTTTTTTAAAAGTACGGGAACTTTTTCCGCACTCCATTTTCAAATCTTGGAAAAATAATGTTTAGAAAGTAATTTAATTTTCAAAGTCTATATTTTGTTGATTTTAACCTGTGAAATATGAAAAAAATATCCAAATCCCTTTTTTAAGTTTGTCATATTTCGACATTTAACTGAAAAACTCTGGAAAATAATGATAAGGAAATGGATTTAATTTTCAAAAGTTTATCAATTTAGTTTTGTTTCTAAAATCATAATTGTAATAAATTTTTAAATTTACACATATACATTTTATTATTCCATGATCAGTAGAAAAATTATACATAATCATAATCATTATTAATTATTAATTTTTAATTAAGTAGGATTTTTATTTTACAGGAAATCAGTAGAAAGACGACTTTTTGGCAATAAAAATGCAAAATATTAAATTTTAATTGTGTCTTTTGGCTTTATGAAAAACTGTAAAACAAACATTCCGCTTTGATTATTTCTCGTTAAAATTGTTAATCGGAATTTTACCTGAATGCCATAATTTTGGAGGGTTTTTTGAAAATTTGATGACGAAAACAAAAAATAAAATTCAGTGAAAAAAACAGCCAAAATTTTCTTAATTTTTAAATTTCTTTGTTTTCTTCCATATTTTCTTCTTCCCTTTCTTTACATTTTTCTAAAAACTTCTTTTTTCTTTTTTTTTGCTAATTTACCTAAATTGACACTCAAAACTCATTTTTCAGCCGGTATTTGAATTTTTTTTAGTTAAAATAATTCCGAAAATAAGTAAAAATCGGCATGGCCCAAGGAAAGAACAAAAAAAAAAAAAGATTGATGAAAATTCAACTTATTTTCTTGTTTGAAAAGGAAATTGCTAATTTTGTTTTTTATCAATTCAGTGTAATTTGGCGTTTTGTCCATAGTTAGTATTATTATGTCGGTAAGGGTCTTTTTCGCGTGGCCATTTTCGTGTGAGGGCCGTTTTCGCGAGGTTGCATATTAGAGAATTCATTACCAGGGCAGAAAAAAATATGCACGAAAAGTGGTCAAAATATGCGCATAAATACAAATAAAGTCGTGAAATCATGCACCAAATATGCACAAAAAAAAACATGGAAATTAGGGGTGCAAACTAATTAAAAATTTTATTCCCCTAAATTTTATCGATTGTTTTTGCAATCGCAAATCAAAAATTTCTCAAGATTTTCGGCAGTGAAGCTCACTTTGACCCACTCGCGCACTAATTCATAATAAAAATTTTTCCTAATACATATTCAAGTCGCAAAATATTTGATGTAAAATGGCAAAATATACAAAAATCAGAAAATATGTACAAAAAATGGCAAAATATGCATGAAATATGCAGAAAAACCCAAAATATGCAAAAATATGCAAATAAAATTCCCGATTTTTATAAGCAAAAAGTGTTTTTCCTACTATTTATAGCATGGAGAAGCCAGGAAAAAATAAGCATTTTCATATTTTTTGCAGCCCTGTTCATTACTCTATAAAAAATTAAAGAACGAATGTCGTGATGCCGATCAGGGCTGGGCGAAGCTCGGCTTTGCACTCGAAGCCGAAGCCGAAGGCGAAGCCCAATTTTTATTCGAAGCCGAAGTCCGAAGCTCGAAGCCCAAAAAACCCGAAGTTTTCGAAGCCGAAGTTTTTTCAAAATTTTTTTTAATTCTAAAAAATTTTTTCATCACAAAATTTCGGTTAAATATCAAATAGACCAACCAACAACCCCTTTCGATAAAAAATATAATGAATTTTTTTAACAATGTATTTTGTAAATTTTTATAATTCTTAGAATACTCACGGTTTTTGAGTCAATTTAAAAAATAAAGGGAATTTTGGAACTCCGGCGGTGCCGATAGGCGCCGCCGGAAAATTTTTTTTTTAATTTTCGTGCAATTTGTTAACAGATTTACACAAAAAATGACCAAATTTTGCGACTTTGAGCTACTTTTTTTAAAAATAAAATAGAGGATTTTTAGGGTCCGGCAGTGCAGATTGGCGCCGCAGGTGAAAATTTGAAATTTTAGTGACAGATTTAGTTCAAAAATGAAAAGATTTTGCGATTTTAATTGTTAAATTTATATTAAATTTCCGTCGAAAAAAAAGGAATACTTTTAAATACTTGGTTGGGAACTGATCCAAAGGAAACGTAATGAAAAGAGCCAAGAGCAATACCACTCGACCATACGTGTGAACAAGAAGAAAAAAACAAAAAATTAATAAATATATATTAATTTAAATTTATCAAAAGCCCATCACTAAGGGTGCATTTTCACATTGAAAACTCAATCTTTAGGGGGTGTATTTTTCCCGAAATTTCGGGTAAAATAGCCGAAGCCGAAGCACGAAGTTCGAAGCTCAAAAAACCCGAAGTTTTCGAAGTTTTCGAAGCCGAAGCCGAAGTTTCGCCCAGCCCTGATGCCGATGCTCGAATTCTGCGTCTCAAGCATGTTGTCAATGCTTGAAGTTGTTAATATTTACATGCATAAACAATGTTGACTTTATTTGAGTAAATAAAAGCAAAAAAAAAAGTAAATTTGTTCATATTCGGGTTCGGGATTCGGAAAAGGTCAAAATGTATGTTCGGCACACATCCGACCAATTTCAGTCCTAAACAGGCACTCACGCGAAAACGTACCCCACGCGAAAACGGCCTGGCCCGTTATTATGTGATCCATATTTTAAATTTTTTGCCCATAATTTGATCCATATTTTGGTGGTTTTTGTTGTAATTTTGCATTTTCTGTCTATATAATCCGCTTCTGCCCAAATCATTTCTTTTTGTTTTTGAAAAATTATTATTTTTTTTTCCTCATCCGCGAAGTTGGCAAATTTTTAATTTTGATATTATGTAATTCAAATTATTATGAAAATCATTAATATAATCATATTTATTTGTCTAAAAAAATCTTTCCTATTAGATCAAATTAAGAAGCAGTAATTACATTAAAATGAAAGCATTTGTAAACAAGAATATTATTTAAATAATTAATTTCTACTCTACTCTTGTCATTGAAATTGCAAAGAAAATAGGGAATAACAAAAATATTTTTGATCAATAGGGATAAAAATGTTTATTTAATCGTGAAATTAGTTTATTTTTATTTCATTATAATTTATTTAAAATATTTTTATTTCATTATAATTTATTTAAAATTATTTATTATATAATTAGTGAGAAAATTTATTAATTATATATGTATTTGCCATGAAAAATATTCTCTCATATTAAAATAATAAATTCATTTTTTGATGTTTTAAATTTAATTTGTTTTAGAAATATCTCATCTTTAAAATGAATAGGGATAAAAATGTTTATTTAATCATCGAATTATTTTATTTTTTTATTAAATATAATCTTCTTAAAATTATTATTCTAAAAAAATATTTAATTATTATGTATTTGCCATGAATAATTAGAGTCAAATGAAATAATAAATTAATTTTTAGCAATTGCCCTTTCACTCATTTTTGGATTTTCTTTTTTTATTGCAATGAAAGTAGGGAATAAAAAGAGAATATCCAAAAATGTTAAAATTAATATGACAATCACTATCCTAATAATCTCTTAAGAAAAATAATCAAATTTATTTGTATGAAAAAAATATTAATAAGCATAATTAATCAAATTATTTTGCACGATTTTTTCATAATGTCACTAAGTTAATCCGATTTTTTTCTCTATTACTTGCCGATTTGACATTAGAACATTTAAAAAAATAATAATATTACGCATTTGTAAATAAAAATTTTGTCATCAAAATTGCAATGAAAGTAGGGAAAAACAAATAATTTTTTATTTAAATAATAATCTTCATTCTTAAAAATATTTATTCCGAAAATATATATGTATTTGCCATGAAAATTTTCTGTCAAATTAAATAATAAATTCATTCTTAAATGTTTTAAATTTATTGTTTTTAGAAATATTTCCATCTTAGAAATGAAATTATTTCAAATATTTTCTTTAATTTTATTTTTGACCTTCTTAATAAAAGTCAAATATGTTGAACCAAACAAAGAAAAGCTGCAACAAAAAACATTTGAAGAAATATTTGGAGAAAAATGGGAAGAAAAAGAAGAAGAAAAATTGAAAGAAAAAAGAGAAATAATTGGAAAATTCAACAAAATAAAAGAAAAAATAAAGGGAAAAGGAAAGAAATATTCAAGAAACGAATGGAAGAAAATTGAACGAAAAAATTGGGGACAAATCGAACAACAATTTATAAATGGATTAAAGAATTGGGGCTTAACCAAAAGAAATGCTATAAATCAACAACTGATGAAGAAAAAATTGAAATTGTACAAAAATTTATTGAAATGACAAATGAATATAAACAAAAAAGAAAATATTCGAAAAAAGAATGGAACCAAAATTATGACGAAATTTGTAAGAAAATTGGAGTTAGCAAAACCACAATTATAAAATGGAAGAAACAATTTGCAATTAGCAAGAAAAGAATAACGGAAAAAGAAAAAATGAAAAAAATGAAAATTTATTGGCAAATAAAAAAAGAAAATCCAAAAATGAGTGATCAGAAAATTGCTAAAATTGTGAACACTTCAAACCAGAATATTTATAATTGGAAGAAACAATTTGGGGAAGAAATGTTTGAGAATTGAAAACGGATGATTTTAATTTTTCATACCCATTTAATACATTAACAAACAAATTTCTTGATAAAAACAATCAAAAGATATTATTTGAACAAAAAATCACAACAAATGTTCGAAAAAGCCTGGCGTAATTCCAGGATCTGCTAAGGCTCCACCACACCAATTTTTAAATCAGCTATAATTATGCAATGATTATGTTCAGCTCTGTTTCATCGCATTACTTATCACAAAACGACCTCCTAATGTTTATATTGACTTCTGACCTGGGCTCTTTATAGGATTATGCAATTAAATAATGTCGCGGAGAAAAAGGTGCTGCAGAAATATAACTTTAAAAATTAAAATAACATTGTTCAACCGGAAAAATCATAAAATGATGAATTTTGACGAAGGTTTTACAATTGGTGGGAAACATTTCTTGTAAGCCGTTTCTGATGCCATTTTCTAATGAATTAAAGATCCTTTTCCGTCAGATTACACAATAAGGACTGCTTCCTTTCGTTGTCTTCATTGGTGGCGTAATTCCAGGATCTGCTTAGGCTCCACCACACCAATTTTTAAATCAGCTATAATTATGCAATGATTATGTTCAGCTCTGTTTCATCGCATTACTTATCACAAAACGACCTCCTAATGTTTATATTGACTTCTGACCTGGGCTCTTTATAGGATTATGCAATTAAATAATGTCGCGGAGAAAAAGGTGCTGCAGAAATATAACTTTAAAAATTAAAATAACATTGTTCAACCGGAAAAATCAAAAAATGATGAATTTTGACGAAGGTTTACAATTGGTGGGAAACATTTCTTGTAAGCCGTTTCTGATGCCATTTTCTAATGAATTAAAGATCCTTTTCCGTCAGATTACACAATAAGGACTGCTTCCTTTCGTTGTCTTCATTGGTGGCGT
This sequence comes from Heterodera schachtii, assembly GCA_023374025.1. NCBI lineage: Eukaryota > Metazoa > Nematoda > Chromadorea > Rhabditida > Heteroderidae > Heterodera > Heterodera schachtii. The sequence goes on from SIJG01000013.1 coordinate 1,245,700, forward strand.
AATTCCAGGATCTGCTAAGGCTCCACCACACCAATTTTTAAATCAGCTATAATTATGCAATGATTATGTTCAGCTCTGTTTCATCGCATTACTTATCACAAAACGACCTCCTAATGTTTATATTGACTTCTGACCTGGGCTCTTTATAGGATTATGCAATTAAATAATGTCGCGGAGAAAAAGGTGCTGCAGAAATATAACTTTAAAAATTAAAATAACATTGTTCAACCGGAAAAATCAAAAAATGATGAATTTTGACGAAGGTTTACAATTGGTGGGAAACATTTCTTGTAAGCCGTTTCTGATGCCATTTTCTAATGAATTAAAGATCCTTTTCCGTCAGATTACACAATAAGGACTGCTTCCTTTCGTTGTCTTCATTGGTGGCGTAATTCCAGGATCTGCTAAGGCTCCACCACACCAATTTTTAAATCAGCTATAATTATGCAATGATTATGTTCAGCTCTGTTTCATCGCATTACTTATCACAAAACGACCTCCTAATGTTTATATTGACTTCTGACCTGGGCTCTTTATAGGATTATGCAATTAAATAATGTCGCGGAGAAAAAGGTGCTGCAGAAATATAACTTTAAAAATTAAAATAACATTGTTCAACCGGAAAAATCAAAAAATGATGAATTTTGACGAAGGTTTTACAATTGGTGGGAAACATTTCTTGTAAGCCGTTTCTGATGCCATTTTCTAATGAATTAAAGATCCTTTTCCGTCAGATTACACAATAAGGACTGCTTCCTTTCGTTGTCTTCATTGGTGGCGTAATTCCAGGATCTGCTAAGGCTCCACCACACCAATTTTTAAATCAGCTATAATTATGCAATGATTATGTTCAGCTCTGTTTCATCGCATTACTTATCACAAAACGACCTCCTAATGTTTATATTGACTTCTGACCTGGGCTCTTTATAGGATTATGCAATTAAATAATGTCGCGGAGAAAAAGGTGCTGCAGAAATATAACTTTAAAAATTAAAATAACATTGTTCAACCGGAAAAATCAAAAAATGATGAATTTTGACGAAGGTTTTACAATTGGTGGGAAACATTTCTTGTAAGCCGTTTCTGATGCCATTTTCTAATGAATTAAAGATCCTTTTCCGTCAGATTACACAATAAGGACTGCTTCCTTTCGTTGTCTTCATTGGTGGCGTAATTCCAGGATCTGCTAAGGCTCCACCACACCAATTTTTAAATCAGCTATAATTATGCAATGATTATGTTCAGCTCTGTTTCATCGCATTACTTATCACAAAACGACCTCCTAATGTTTATATTGACTTCTGACCTGGGCTCTTTATAGGATTATGCAATTAAATAATGTCGCGGAGAAAAAGGTGCTGCAGAAATATAACTTTAAAAATTAAAATAACATTGTTCAACCGGAAAAATCAAAAAATGATGAATTTTGACGAAGGTTTTACAATTGGTGGGAAACATTTCTTGTAAGCCGTTTCTGATGCCATTTTCTAATGAATTAAAGATCCTTTTCCGTCAGATTACACAATAAGGACTGCTTCCTTTCGTTGTCTTCATTGGTGGCGTAATTCCAGGATCTGCTAAGGCTCCACCACACCAATTTTTAAATCAGCTATAATTATGCAATGATTATGTTCAGCTCTGTTTCATCGCATTACTTATCACAAAACGACCTCCTAATGTTTATATTGACTTCTGACCTGGGCTCTTTATAGGATTATGCAATTAAATAATGTCGCGGAGAAAAAGGTGCTGCAGAAATATAACTTTAAAAATTAAAATAACATTGTTCAACCGGAAAAATCAAAAAATGATGAATTTTGACGAAGGTTTTACAATTGGTGGGAAACATTTCTTGTAAGCCGTTTCTGATGCCATTTTCTAATGAATTAAAGATCCTTTTCCGTCAGATTACACAATAAGGACTGCTTCCTTTCGTTGTCTTCATTGGTGGCGTAATTCCAGGATCTGCTAAGGCTCCACCACACCAATTTTTAAATCAGCTATAATTATGCAATGATTATGTTCAGCTCTGTTTCATCGCATTACTTATCACAAAACGACCTCCTAATGTTTATATTGACTTCTGACCTGGGCTCTTTATAGGATTATGCAATTAAATAATGTCGCGGAGAAAAAGGTGCTGCAGAAATATAACTTTAAAAATTAAAATAACATTGTTCAACCGGAAAAATCAAAAAATGATGAATTTTGACGAAGGTTTTACAATTGGTGGGAAACATTTCTTGTAAGCCGTTTCTGATGCCATTTTCTAATGAATTAAAGATCCTTTTCCGTCAGATTACACAATAAGGACTGCTTCCTTTCGTTGTCTTCATTGGTGGCGTAATTCCAGGATCTGCTAAGGCTCCACCACACCAATTTTTAAATCAGCTATAATTATGCAATGATTATGTTCAGCTCTGTTTCATCGCATTACTTATCACAAAACGACCTCCTAATGTTTATATTGACTTCTGACCTGGGCTCTTTATAGGATTATGCAATTAAATAATGTCGCGGAGAAAAAGGTGCTGCAGAAATATAACTTTAAAAATTAAAATAACATTGTTCAACCGGAAAAATCAAAAAATGATGAATTTTGACGAAGGTTTTACAATTGGTGGGAAACATTTCTTGTAAGCCGTTTCTGATGCCATTTTCTAATGAATTAAAGATCCTTTTCCGTCAGATTACACAATAAGGACTGCTTCCTTTCGTTGTCTTCATTGGTGGCGTAATTCCAGGATCTGCTAAGGCTCCACCACACCAATTTTTAAATCAGCTATAATTATGCAATGATTATGTTCAGCTCTGTTTCATCGCATTACTTATCACAAAACGACCTCCTAATGTTTATATTGACTTCTGACCTGGGCTCTTTATAGGATTATGCAATTAAATAATGTCGCGGAGAAAAAGGTGCTGCAGAAATATAACTTTAAAAATTAAAATAACATTGTTCAACCGGAAAAATCAAAAAATGATGAATTTTGACGAAGGTTTTACAATTGGTGGGAAACATTTCTTGTAAGCCGTTTCTGATGCCATTTTCTAATGAATTAAAGATCCTTTTCCGTCAGATTACACAATAAGGACTGCTTCCTTTCGTTGTCTTCATTGGTGGCGTAATTCCAGGATCTGCTAAGGCTCCACCACACCAATTTTTAAATCAGCTATAATTATGCAATGATTATGTTCAGCTCTGTTTCATCGCATTACTTATCACAAAACTACCTCCTAATGTTTATATTGACTTCTGACCTGGGCTCTTTATAGGATTATGCAATTAAATAATGTCGCGGAGAAAAAGGTGCTGCAGAAATATAACTTTAAAAATTAAAATAACATTGTTAAACCGGGAAAATCAAAAAATGATGAATTTTGACGAAGGTTTTACAATTGGTGGGAAACATTTCTTGTAAGCCGTTTCTGATGCCATTTTCTAATGAATTAAAGATCCTTTTCCGTCAGATTACACAATAAGGACTGCTTCCTTTCGTTGTCTTCATTGGTGGCGTAATTCCAGGATCTGCTAAGGCTCCACCACACCAATTTTTAAATCAGCTATAATTATGCAATGATTATGTTCAGCTCTGTTTCATCGCATTACTTATCACAAAACGACCTCCTAATGTTTATATTGACTTCTGACCTGGGCTCTTTATAGGATTATGCAATTAAATAATGTCGCGGAGAAAAAGGTGCTGCAGAAATATAACTTTAAAAATTAAAATAACATTGTTCAACCGGAAAAATCAAAAAATGATGAATTTTGACGAAGGTTTTACAATTGGTGGGAAACATTTCTTGTAAGCCGTTTCTGATGCCATTTTCTAATGAATTAAAGATCCTTTTCCGTCAGATTACACAATAAGGACTGCTTCCTTTCGTTGTCTTCATTGGTGGCGTAATTCCAGGATCTGCTAAGGCTCCACCACACCAATTTTTAAATCAGCTATAATTATGCAATGATTATGTTCAGCTCTGTTTCATCGCATTACTTATCACAAAACGACCTCCTAATGTTTATATTGACTTCTGACCTGGGCTCTTTATAGGATTATGCAATTAAATAATGTCGCGGAGAAAAAGGTGCTGCAGAAATATAACTTTAAAAATTAAAATAACATTGTTAAACCGGGAAAATCAAAAAATGATGAATTTTGACGAAGGTTTTACAATTGGTGGGAAACATTTCTTGTAAGCCGTTTCTGATGCCATTTTCTAATGAATTAAAGATCCTTTTCCGTCAGATTACACAATAAGGACTGCTTCCTTTCGTTGTCTTCATTGGTGGCGTAATTCCAGGATCTGCTAAGGCTCCACCACACCAATTTTTAAATCAGCTATAATTATGCAATGATTATGTTCAGCTCTGTTTCATCGCATTACTTATCACAAAACGACCTCCTAATGTTTATATTGACTTCTGACCTGGGCTCTTTATAGGATTATGCAATTAAATAATGTCGCGGAGAAAAAGGTGCTGCAGAAATATAACTTTAAAAATTAAAATAACATTGTTAAACCGGGAAAATCAAAAAATGATGAATTTTGACGAAGGTTTTACAATTGGTGGGAAACATTTCTTGTAAGCCGTTTCTGATGCCATTTTCTAATGAATTAAAGATCCTTTTCCGTCAGATTACACAATAAGGACTGCTTCCTTTCGTTGTCTTCATTGGTGGCGTAATTCCAGGATCTGCTAAGGCTCCACCACACCAATTTTTAAATCAGCTATAATTATGCAATGATTATGTTCAGCTCTGTTTCATCGCATTACTTATCACAAAACGACCTCCTAATGTTTATATTGACTTCTGACCTGGGCTCTTTATAGGATTATGCAATTAAATAATGTCGCGGAGAAAAAGGTGCTGCAGAAATATAACTTTAAAAATTAAAATAACATTGTTAAACCGGAAAAATCAAAAAATGATGAATTTTGACGAAGGTTTTACAATTGGTGGGAAACATTTCTTGTAAGCCGTTTCTGATGCCATTTTCTAATGAATTAAAGATCCTTTTCCGTCAGATTACACAATAAGGACTGCTTCCTTTCGTTGTCTTCATTGGTGGCGTAATTCCAGGATCTGCTAAGGCTCCACCACACCAATTTTTAAATCAGCTATAATTATGCAATGATTATGTTCAGCTCTGTTTCATCGCATTACTTATCACAAAACTACCTCCTAATGTTTATATTGACTTCTGACCTGGGCTCTTTATAGGATTATGCAATTAAATAATGTCGCGGAGAAAAAGATGCTGCAGAAATATAACTTTAAAAATTAAAATAACATTGTTAAACCGGGAAAATCAAAAAATGATGAATTTTGACGAAGGTTTTACAATTGGTGGGAAACATTTCTTGTAAGCCGTTTCTGATGCCATTTTCTAATGAATTAAAGATCCTTTTCCGTCAGATTACACAATAAGGACTGCTTCCTTTCGTTGTCTTCATTGGTGGCGTAATTCCAGGATCTGCTAAGGCTCCACCACACCAATTTTTAAATCAGCTATAATTATGCAATGATTATGTTCAGCTCTGTTTCATCGCATTACTTATCACAAAACTACCTCCTAATGTTTATATTGACTTCTGACCTGGGCTCTTTATAGGATTATGCAATTAAATAATGTCGCGGAGAAAAAGATGCTGCAGAAATATAACTTTAAAAATTAAAATAACATTGTTAAACCGGGAAAATCAAAAAATGATGAATTTTGACGAAGGTTTTACAATTGGTGGGAAACATTTCTTGTAAGCCGTTTCTGATGCCATTTTCTAATGAATTAAAGATCCTTTTCCGTCAGATTACACAATAAGGACTGCTTCCTTTCGTTGTCTTCATTGGTGGCGTAATTCCAGGATCTGCTAAGGCTCCACCACACCAATTTTTAAATCAGCTATAATTATGCAATGATTATGTTCAGCTCTGTTTCATCGCATTACTTATCACAAAACTACCTCCTAATGTTTATATTGACTTCTGACCTGGGCTCTTTATAGGATTATGCAATTAAATAATGTCGCGGAGAAAAAGATGCTGCAGAAATATAACTTTAAAAATTAAAATAACATTGTTAAACCGGAAAAATCAAAAAATGATGAATTTTGACGAAGGTTTTACAATTGGTGGGAAACATTTCTTGTAAGCCGTTTCTGATGCCATTTTCTAATGAATTAAAGATCCTTTTCCGTCAGATTACACAATAAGGACTGCTTCCTTTCGTTGTCTTCATTGGTGGCGTAATTCCAGGATCTGCTAAGGCTCCACCACACCAATTTTTAAATCAGCTATAATTATGCAATGATTATGTTCAGCTCTGTTTCATCGCATTACTTATCACAAAACTACCTCCTAATGTTTATATTGACTTCTGACCTGGGCTCTTTATAGGATTATGCAATTAAATAATGTCGCGGAGAAAAAGATGCTGCAGAAATATAACTTTAAAAATTAAAATAACATTGTTCAACCGGAAAAATCAAAAAATGATGAATTTTGACGAAGGTTTTACAATTGGTGGGAAACATTTCTTGTAAGCCGTTTCTGATGCCATTTTCTAATGAATTAAAGATCCTTTTCCGTCAGATTACACAATAAGGACTGCTTCCTTTCGTTGTCTTCATTGGTGGCGTAATTCCAGGATCTGCTAAGGCTCCACCACACCAATTTTTAAATCAGCTATAATTATGCAATGATTATGTTCAGCTCTGTTTCATCGCATTACTTATCACAAAACTACCTCCTAATGTTTATATTGACTTCTGACCTGGGCTCTTTATAGGATTATGCAATTAAATAATGTCGCGGAGAAAAAGATGCTGCAGAAATATAACTTTAAAAATTAAAATAACATTGTTAAACCGGAAAAATCAAAAAATGATGAATTTTGACGAAGGTTTTACAATTGGTGGGAAACATTTCTTGTAAGCCGTTTCTGATGCCATTTTCTAATGAATTAAAGATCCTTTTCCGTCAGATTACACAATAAGGACTGCTTCCTTTCGTTGTCTTCATTGGTGGCGTAATTCCAGGATCTGCTAAGGCTCCACCACACCAATTTTTAAATCAGCTATAATTATGCAATGATTATGTTCAGCTCTGTTTCATCGCATTACTTATCACAAAACTACCTCCTAATGTTTATATTGACTTCTGACCTGGGCTCTTTATAGGATTATGCAATTAAATAATGTCGCGGAGAAAAAGGTGCTGCAGAAATATAACTTTAAAAATTAAAATAACATTGTTAAACCGGAAAAATCAAAAAATGATGAATTTTGACGAAGGTTTTACAATTGGTGGGAAACATTTCTTGTAAGCCGTTTCTGATGCCATTTTCTAATGAATTAAAGATCCTTTTCCGTCAGATTACACAATAAGGACTGCTTCCTTTCGTTGTCTTCATTGGTGGCGTAATTCCAGGATCTGCTAAGGCTCCACCACACCAATTTTTAAATCAGCTATAATTATGCAATGATTATGTTCAGCTCTGTTTCATCGCATTACTTATCACAAAACTACCTCCTAATGTTTATATTGACTTCTGACCTGGGCTCTTTATAGGATTATGCAATTAAATAATGTCGCGGAGAAAAAGGTGCTGCAGAAATATAACTTTAAAAATTAAAATAACATTGTTAAACCGGGAAAATCAAAAAATGATGAATTTTGACGAAGGTTTTACAATTGGTGGGAAACATTTCTTGTAAGCCGTTTCTGATGCCATTTTCTAATGAATTAAAGATCCTTTTCCGTCAGATTACACAATAAGGACTGCTTCCTTTCGTTGTCTTCATTGGTGGCGTAATTCCAGGATCTGCTAAGGCTCCACCACACCAATTTTTAAATCAGCTATAATTATGCAATGATTATGTTCAGCTCTGTTTCATCGCATTACTTATCACAAAACTACCTCCTAATGTTTATATTGACTTCTGACCTGGGCTCTTTATAGGATTATGCAATTAAATAATGTCGCGGAGAAAAAGATGCTGCAGAAATATAACTTTAAAAATTAAAATAACATTGTTAAACCGGGAAAATCAAAAAATGATGAATTTTGACGAAGGTTTTACAATTGGTGGGAAACATTTCTTGTAAGCCGTTTCTGATGCCATTTTCTAATGAATTAAAGATCCTTTTCCGTCAGATTACACAATAAGGACTGCTTCCTTTCGTTGTCTTCATTGGTGGCGTAATTCCAGGATCTGCTAAGGCTCCACCACACCAATTTTTAAATCAGCTATAATTATGCAATGATTATGTTCAGCTCTGTTTCATCGCATTACTTATCACAAAACTACCTCCTAATGTTTATATTGACTTCTGACCTGGGCTCTTTATAGGATTATGCAATTAAATAATGTCGCGGAGAAAAAGGTGCTGCAGAAATATAACTTTAAAAATTAAAATAACATTGTTAAACCGTGAAAAATCAAAAAATGATGAATTTTGACGAAGGTTTTACAATTGGTGGGAAACATTTCTTGTAAGCCGTTTCTGATGCCATTTTCTAATGAATTAAAGATCCTTTTCCGTCAGATTACACAATAAGGACTGCTTCCTTTCGTTGTCTTCATTGGTGGCGTAATTCCAGGATCTGCTAAGGCTCCACCACACCAATTTTTAAATCAGCTATAATTATGCAATGATTATGTTCAGCTCTGTTTCATCGCATTACTTATCACAAAACTACCTCCTTATGTTTATATTGACTTCTGACCTGGTCTCTTTATAGGATTATGCAATTAAATAATGTCGCGGAGAAAAAGGTGCTGCAGAAATATAACTTTAAAAATTAAAATAACATTGTTAAACCGGGAAAATCAAAAAATGATGAATTTTGACGAAGGTTTTACAATTGGTGGGAAACATTTCTTGTAAGCCGTTTCTGATGCCATTTTCTAATGAATTAAAGATCCTTTTCCGTCAGATTACACAATAAGGACTGCTTCCTTTCGTTGTCTTCATTGGTGGCGTAATTCCAGGATCTGCTAAGGCTCCACCACACCAATTTTTAAATCAGCTATAATTATGCAATGATTATGTTCAGCTCTGTTTCATCGCATTACTTATCACAAAACTACCTCCTAATGTTTATATTGACTTCTGACCTGGGCTCTTTATAGGATTATGCAATTAAATAATGTCGCGGAGAAAAAGGTGCTGCAGAAATATAACTTTAAAAATTAAAATAACATTGTTAAACCGGGAAAATCAAAAAATGATGAATTTTGACGAAGGTTTTACAATTGGTGGGAAACATTTCTTGTAAGCCGTTTCTGATGCCATTTTCTAATGAATTAAAGATCCTTTTCCGTCAGATTACACAATAAGGACTGCTTCCTTTCGTTGTCTTCATTGGTGGCGTAATTCCAGGATCTGCTAAGGCTCCACCACACCAATTTTTAAATCAGCTATAATTATGCAATGATTATGTTCAGCTCTGTTTCATCGCATTACTTATCACAAAACTACCTCCTTATGTTTATATTGACTTCTGACCTGGTCTCTTTATAGGATTATGAAATTAAATAATGTCGCGGAGAAAAAGATGCTGCAGAAATATAACTTTAAAAATTAAAATAACATTGTTAAACCGGGAAAATCAAAAAATGATGAATTTTGACGAAGGTTTTACAATTGGTGGGAAACATTTCTTGTAAGCCGTTTCTGATGCCATTTTCTAATGAATTAAAGATCCTTTTCCGTCAGATTACACAATAAGGACTGCTTCCTTTCGTTGTCTTCATTGGTGGCGTAATTCCAGGATCTGCTAAGGCTCCACCACACCAAATTTTAAATCAGCTATAATTATTCAATGATCATGTTCAGCTCTGTTTCATCGCATTACTTATCACAAAACTACCTCCTAATGTTTATATTGACTTCTGACCTGGGCTCTTTATAGGATTATGCAATTAAATAATGTCGCGGAGAAAAAGGTGCTGCAGAAATATAACTTTAAAAATTAAAATAACATTGTTAAACCGGGAAAATCAAAAAATGATGAATTTTGACGAAGGTTTTACAATTGGTGGGAAACATTTCTTGTAAGCCGTTTCTGATGCCATTTTCTAATGAATTAAAGATCCTTTTCCGTCAGATTACACAATAAGGACTGCTTCCTTTCGTTGTCTTCATTGGTGGCGTAATTCCAGGATCTGCTAAGGCTCCACCACACCAATTTTTAAATCAGCTATAATTATGCAATGATTATGTTCCGCTCTGTTTCATCGCATTACTTATCACAAAACTACCTCCTAATGTTTATATTGACTTCTGACCTGGGCTCTTTATAGGATTATGCAATTAAATAATGTCGCGGAGAAAAAGGTGCTGCAGAAATATAACTTTAAAAATTAAAATAACATTGTTAAACCGGGAAAATCAAAAAATGATGGGTTTTGACGAAGTTTTTACAATTGGTGGGAAACATTTCTTGTAAGCCGTTTCTGATCATTTTCTAATGAATTAAAGATCCTTTTACGTCTGATTCCACGAAAAGGTCAGCTTCGTTTCGTTGTCTTCATTGGTGGAGTTTCTTCAGGATCTGCTCAGGCCACACCACACCAATTTTTAAATCAGCTATAATTATGCAATGATTATGTTCAGCTCTGTTTCATCGCATTACTTATCACAAAACTACCTCCTAATGTTTATATTGACTTCTGACCTGGGCTCTTTATAGGATTATGCAATTAAATAATGTCGCGGAGAAAAAGATGCTGCAGAAATATAACTTTAAAAATTAAAATAACATTGTTAAACCGGGAAAATCAAAAAATAATAAATTTTAACGAAGGTTTTACAATTGGTGGGAAACATTTCTTGTAAGCCGTTTCTGATGCCATTTTCTAATGAATAAAAGATCCTTTTCCGTCAGATTACACAATAAGGACTGCTTCCTTTCGTTGTCTTCATTGGTGGCGTAATTCCAGGATCTGCTGAGGCTCCACCACACCAATTTTTAAATCAGCTATAATTATGCAATGATCATGTTCAGCTCTGTTTCATCGCATTACTTATCACAAAACTACCTCCTAATGTTTATATTGACTTCTCTGACCTGGGCTCTTTATAGGATTATGCAATTAAATAATGTCGCGGAGAAAAAGATGCTGCAGAAATATAACTTTAAAAATTAAAATAACATTGTTAAACCGGGATAAAATAATAAACAGATAATGAAGAAATAATAATAATAATAATTAATAAAAAATGATTTTTTGAAAATAATAAATATTAAATAAAGTTTTAAAAAATCTGAAAAGCAATGATGCTTGTAAAAATATAAATTTATAATTTATGAAAACATATCCAACTAAAAGGAAAACTTGCCATCGGCCAAATAAAAATTAGTGAAATCCTTAAATATTTATTATGTATCTAAAAATAAATTTTTAATTGCCAAAACATATTGATTAATAGAAATTATGTGAAACTAAAACGATCATTAATTTGTAATGAAAACATTTATTCTCTCTATTTATTATTAAGAGGAGGTCCTCTTGACCCACTTCTAAAAATAAAAATTTTAAAATAAGACAATTTAACCTTCTCGCATTTCAATGAAAGTGCAAAATTAAAAGGCAAAATAAAATTAAATATAAAAATTGTATAATTTTAACAATGAGAATTTTGTTTATAAATTAAAAAAAAATATTTTTTCAGTGATAAGTAAATCCGACATTACTGGACAAATTAATTTATTAGAAAAAACCCAAAACAGCTTCAATCAATGAATATTTAAAAAACTATTTAATATTTATTCAATCAAAATTACGACATACCAAAGCACATAAATTGTTTAAAATGGAGAATGAATAATAATAACATAGGTCATCAATCACACTTATCTTTTTAGCAGAATATTGAACAGCCGCATTAATTTTAAAATACGATAAAAAATTTAAAATAATATAATAAAGCAATCGGTTGAAATGAGCCATGAACAAGTAATTTTTGCAATGCATGAGAAACTTCAGAAAATTAAATTAAAATAAACACATATTTTTGTGGACAGAAAAAAAAAATTAAAGAAAATACTGATAGAGACATCATCTAAGCCGTGTGATCTAATTAATAAGACAAAAACAACAAATTAAGAAATAGAAAAAACGATTACGGATAATTTAAATAAATAAACTCATTTTAAAAATTAAATTCAATTATCAATAGAAATAAATGGTGGTAGCTAAAACCAAAAACAAAATCACGAAGCTGCCATATCTACATTGTTGTGCGCGGACTTCTACATTTAAATAAATAATCGAAAATGAAAATATAATTATTTTAGAATTAACAATTGGAACTTTAAAAATTAAATTTAATATAGTAAATATTGAAAATTAAAAAACCTAATACAAATAATTAAAAATAGTCGCAAAAATAAAATAAAAATAAAAAATATAAAGAAAAATATTCTATCTTCCATAATAAAAAGAGCCTAAAATTAGTTAAAATTTTAAACTTTCTATAATCAATCAACTTTAAGCTGTCAAAATGTAAGGGTCGTTTTTCACTCGAAGTATATTTTTAAGTATTCCTACAAATGACCATTAAACCAATCATTTTTTGAGTTTTTAAACTTGGAAACATTGTTTATTTAAAATTAATATAAATTTTATTATATTTTATTATAAAATCTGTCGAAAAAATTAAATCAAATACTAAAATATGTTTATCTCATTCGGTTATTACCAATAGAGAAATTGAAAAATTACCTGAACGATTAGACATTTGAACAAAATTGATTTAAAAATTAAAGAAATATTAAAACTAAATACAATTTAATATTATTTGACGAATAATGTTTCAATATTATTTGAAATTTTTTAATATTATTTGAAAAATAATTTTACGTCGAAACAAAAACGTTTGGAAAAAAGGACCGTGAGACGAGAACTGGAAAAAGAATAATAATTAATTCTAATATTCTAATTTAAACCTTGAAAATCAACAATAATTAAATAGAAAATTAAAAATACAAAGCAAAATAAAAAAAATCAGAAAAGGATAATTCATAATTCAAAAATTTGGGAAATAATTTTGACAAAAAAAAAGTAAATTAAATATTATTAATATAGAGTATTATTAACAAAAATAAAATAAAACACGGAAAACGCCGAAAAATAAAAAAATAAACTAAACTTAATCCCGGGGAAAGGATTTGCGTTTTAGCTCGATAAATAATTTTCAAAAAATATTGAAAATACTTTATCCCAAAACCTCAACTGAATGAAAATATCTCACTTATGCGAGAGTACGAGCACTGCTAATACATAAGTCATTAATGAAAACTTCTCAAATACAAAATAAAATATTTATCTTAAAAAAAATAAACAATTGTTTATTCAGCAGTTAATTAGAGAAAATTTAATAGAAAAAGTTATATTCGCATTATGGAAGCTTTTTCTTCTATTAAAACATATAGAATCGAAAAAAAAAACATATTTTACAAAATAAAACAAATAAAAATAATAATTAATATATAATGGCCTATTAAAAGATTGTTGGATGGACAACATAAAAATGTGATAAATAAAAATTTAGAAAATTAACCAAAATAAAAAATAATAATTCAAAATATTGTATATTTTTGTAAACAAAAATATAAACTTTATAATGTCAACAGCTTATATGAATTAAAAAAATTTGCAGTACTGTACGTGTCAAAAGCATTATATGTGGCGAGAAAATTTACCTTTGCACTTCACTAATAAAATTAAAATTAAAAAAAATAATAATGCTTAATGAAAGCGATGATCTAACGAAGGAGTAACAATTTTAAATTTTAAATTTACCTTCGATATTTAAAAATAATTGCAAATTTAAAACCTTTTTCAATAGGAAAAACTTATTATTATAATAATTATAAATATTTAAATTACTTAAACTAATGATTTAATAAAAATAAAATTATGTTTTTATGAATTATTTTTAATATAAAAAAATATTAAATTCTTTTATCGTACAGATTGAAATAAATGGTGCTAACTAATGAAAATATTTAAATAATAGACGACGGTGTTGCCATCTGAATATTGTTGGGTGGGGACTTTTTTCATTTAAAAATAATTACTCATAAAAATTGCATAAAAAGGAAACATGAAAATATAATTATTTTAAGAAATAACAATTGAAACTTTAAAAATTAAATTTAATATAGTAATTTTTGAAAAAATTAAGAATCCTAAAACAAATAAATTTAAGAGAATTAAAAATTAATTAATTGCAAAAATATAATAAAAAAATAAAACAGGAAATTTAGATTCAAAGCAAAATAAAAAATGAGAAAATATTATCCAATGGCGAGAATAGTTATGGAAATGAATGCATAATTCAAAAATTTGAGAAAATAATTTTGACGAAAAAATGGAAATTAAATAATATTATTATTATCGTATATTATTAACATTAAAAATTAAATACTGAAAACGTAAAAAATAAAAATAAATAATATAAACTGAATCCCAAAAGGGAATTGCGTTTTAGCTAGATTAATAATATTCAAAAAGCTCAAATATATATTTATTTAAAAAATTTAATTAAATGGAAAAATTATTTATTCAACAGTTAATTAGAGAAAGTTTTAATAGAAAAGAAGCCAAAATTCTAAAAAAATATTTAAAAAATCTGGAAGAAAAGTCGTCAATATTGGAGAGCGATAAGATTATGATGGACAATTTATTAATAATAGAAACAAATTAAAAACATTAACATTTAAATAACTTTATATTATATTAAAAAATAAGGTATCTAACGACTGTATTAACAAAAACATTTTTTTTTACCAAACATTGGTTTGTGCCAAGTTCCTATGACGCATATTCATTAATTTAAAACAACAAGAAAAAAAACCGAATTAGCGAAACATTTATTGAACATTTTTTAAGGAGAGCCAAATATGCAAAAAAGCCAAGAGAAATTACGAAATAAATTCAGTGATAAATAAAATATTATTGAAAATTTAATTAATTTATTTAAAATATTTTAAGTCTTGAAGACTTCCTATTGCTTAAATCGAGAATTTAACGAGAATCATCGTTATGCCTACAGCTAATTAAAGATTATATTTATTAAAGTGCTGAAAATTAAAGTATAAATAAAAAAGATTTATAATATTGTTACAAAACAAAATACAATAAGCAATTATTGAATTAATAATTGAATTCAATAAATTGTTTTATGAATACATAATAAAGATAATAAAAAATTCATCTTCTATGAATTATAAAATATGTCCAGCGCCCACAAAAACCCCAAAATTTAACCAAAAAATCATAAATTTTTCAAAAAAAGACTGCAAGAAAAAATAATTACAAAATAAAATAAAAGTAAATTATTCAGGAGAAAAAAAATGAAAGATCGATATGAATGTTGCGGGTGAAGAGGCACTGTAGGAAGGTGACGAGAACGAGATAAACAATAATGAGACAATTAATGGGAGGATGGAGTTTCTGATTTTTTAAATTATAAAAACATATATTATATAATAAAATAAATGATAATTATTAATAATAAACAATTGATGAATAAAAAATAAGTATCTATAATTACATTCGTCTTTTAAAAGTGCATTATTTTGGTCTAAATATAAAATACTTTTTTTAAATTAGATTTAAAAAAATTTAATTATCAGTTTTAAAGGTTGGAAGATACTACTAAAAATCGACCTGAATATAAAGTTAATTCAAAAACTAAAAATTTGTGAATATTTAACAAAAAAATATTCTTTAAACTCTAGGAGGAGGGCATTATAAAAGAAAAGAAAGAATTAGGTCAAGAGATATAAAACCAAAATTCAAAGAAATAGAAGCAAATGATTTATTAATAAAAAACATAATTTTAAAAAAAAATTAGAAAATAATATGCAATAAATTTCAACCATAGTGCCATGACGATGCAGAAAATTAAATAAATAATAATAAATCTAATAAATAAACGTTTATTTTACTACCAATGTAAAATTTTATGAAATAATAAATGTAAAATATTGAAATTAATAAATTACAAGAGTCTAAAATCACATGTTCGAATTATATGAGTTTAATTTGCAAATACAAAAAAAAATGGTATATTAATTTTAAAAAACGGAATTTCAAATTATTCTAAAATCACTTCCCATCAAAACATCTTCTCAAACTAAAAATTTTCTTAAAACTAAATATATAAATGCTAAAATACAAACTTAAAACATGCTTAAAAATGTATTAAAAAGGAAAATTCTTAATCTTTAGGCGAATAAAAGATTGAATTAAAAATATTTTGAATAATATTTGCAATGCGATTTTGGCAGATGATGAACTCCATCCGTAAAAGGGGGAGTTTTTGGACATTTACTAAAATATCAGTTATTGGAATTAATCTTTTTATGAAAAAAAATCAATGTGTAAATCAACACTTACAAATACAAAAATATTGCTATTTGATCAATTTGTCATTCAATTTTTTCTTTTTAAATCAAATAACAAATCGATGTACATTTATAATAAAATATGTAATCTAAATTAAACGAGAATCATTAAATAAGGAACTTTATGGTGACGTGAAGCTCATTAAGATTAATTAAAATTGGATTAAATTTTGATGAAAATACCATAATATTTAAAATAATGTTTTTAGTCCTTTCAATCGTATAACACATTTATCTACAAGTTTAAAAAATTAGCTTCTAAAATTCAAAAATTGATTTAATAAAATCTTTATGTAAACAAATTAATTCAGGATATAAAATTTCAAAAAACATAAAATTAAAAAAGAAAATTTTAAACATCTCTTCAAATCACCCTTTAACTTAGGGATTTTAGACAAATGACATTTCTAAATTATATATATAACTCGACTGCAATTTACGGGAACAAAGACATCAAGATGAAAAGTAAAAACTAGAAAATAATTATAATGTATAAATTAGAAAATATAAACTAAAACATATATAAAAATAAAAAATTAAATACGGAGGACAATTTATGAATCATAAAGAAAAACAAAAACAAAAATAATATATAAACTTCGAAATATTTAAGAAATTAAAGAAATAAACTAATTGAAAAATTGTTACAAAAGGATTCAAATGCATATGACAATTTAATGATTGCGCTGCAATTTAAGATCACAAAAATAAATATTTTATAATTTAGAGGGACAGATGATGCAAAAACCCATGGGTATACAAACAATTATCATTATTGAAAAAATCCATAATAAAACGTATAAAGGATGATTAACTAATATTTAATAAGTTGCAACATTAAACAAAAAATTTGTTGATAATATTCTGCCCAAAAAGGTAATTTTAAAATTGGAAATTAAATACTTTTTCTACATAGTTAAAAATGATATTTTAATTAATTTTAATGAATGTGCTTCCAAGTAAATATATGAAAAGGTTTTATTTTCACAAATATTTTTTGTCATTAGAAATTATAAAAATAACAATTAAACAGTAAATAGAAGGAAAAAAAATTATATATCTAAGAAAATAATAGATTAGATAAAGAATACTATCAAAAAATAGCAACGTATGCTTAAATATTTAAATAAAACAAAATCTAAAGAAGAGAAAATCACATAAATTGGCTATGACGATCAATGAAATTTAAAAAAATGCAAACACTTAAATCAATTACGCAATTTTTGTTACTTTTTGATTATTTTATATTAAGCATTTAATAACACTTGATATGGATTTACAACTAAAATGATCGCAGAAAATACCTAAACAAAGCATGCGATAAAAAATGAACAAATAAAATTTGATTCTCATGTAAATTAGTTTTTAATTTTTTGTTGGATAAGGATCAAAGATCACTTACTCCTCATCACTGTTATCGACTTTTCCTCTCCCCCTTTCTTTGTCATACACTATTTCCATTGTCGCTCTCTCTGCCTATCTCCTCCACATTTCTCTGTCCCCAACGTCTTTATAAGTGTGCCCATTACCTCACTCATCGCTTTCCGCTCCATTCATTCGCATTGGACATTTATTTATATTTTGTTCTCCTTCGTCACTGCTCTCCTCCGACCTCATCATTTTGTGGATTTATTTTTAATTGTGTTTATTAATAAATTGTTGATACACAACAATTTTGGCGCAGTCAGCACCAGCAGCAGCAGATAAATTCTGCACATCATCAAGCCAAATCAAGGCTAATTCTGCAAAATCTTCAAGCCAAATCAAGGCATATTTCAAGCCAAATCAAGGCATAATTCTGCAAGCCTAATTTTGGCACTTCAAAAGCCTGGGCGGCTTTCATCGGACATCGACAAAAACTGATCACCTGGGTGGTGTAAGATAAAATAAAGTAAATTGAAAAAAAAATCCAATGGATTTGAATTAATATTCATTGAATTGGTAGAAATTACGCAGGGAATATTACGAAATATAAAATATAAACAATTAAAATTTGAAAAAACCATGAAATTTTATTTTTCATCCAAATCGATTTTAAATTTTTTTTTTACATAATTTTAAATATATTCTATAGGATTAAGATTGCTAATTTGTCAAAAAATCTATTTGTTCTAGAACACGAGTTACAGCTTTTGGGCGAAAAATATTCTGGAAACAATAAAAATATTATTTAAAATTTATTTAGAAGAATACATTTTGTTTCAAAATTTAAAATTTAAAGGGCAACTAAAAACAGCTAGAACAAATCATCAAACACTCATTAAAAGCTTCCTGAAAAAGGATTGCGGTTAATAGCGGACAAGAAAAAGTATCAAATAATTAAATTTTTAAAAACAAAAAAAAAGTATAAGATAAATAATTTAAATTATCCAACGAAAAAATAATTTAGAAACATAATAAACATAAACAAATGAATAAATTCAACTTAAAATTTTGAAATAAAATAAAAGCATAAATAACTTGAAATTGACAACCGTTTAAAACAACATTAAAATAAAAAGAAATTTTAAAGCATATATTTAGAATAAAAAATAAATCATTTAAGTCTATTTTTTCAATGTATTAATCCGTATGCAGATGCTTATGCCTTGTAAAAATTCGTATATTATATTTTATGAAAATTTATAGAAATTTTGATAATCAGAAATTATATATATATTTTTTTAGTCAGAACGATGGAACCACAGAAAGCAATATGACAAGAATTGAAAATAACCAAAATAAATACAAAAGCTTACAATAAAATTACTATGAAACATAGTATTAATTAATAAATAAAAAGTTATAATTAGAAACCCGATTTATATGGTCAAAAAATCCAAAATATGGATTTTAATGCGGACGAGAAAATCGCAAAATTTGGACGAAATATATACAAAAACTATGAAATATAGACAAAAAATGCGAAAATATTGACAAAAAATTTCCGAAAAATTAATTTGAATTTTTTTAAAAATTCATAAACTCATAAATTTTTTGTAAAGAAAGAAAAAAATTAATTTAATACATGAATTATAGAATTTGATAATTGAGGCATCCTATTTATTCTTTACAACAATTTTTTTATGTTATAAAACTATTATTAACACTAATGATCATAAAGAATAATTAAAACACAAAAAAATATATACCAAAATTAAAAAAAATTATTTCAAATGTTTTAACAAATAAAATCTGAGCAAAATTAAAAACTTGGACAATGTTCTAAAGAAAATCATTGCTATGTTGGCGAGAAAAATTACCCTTTCTCTTGACTAAGAAAATGAAAAATGTAAAAAAATTATTCTTAAATAGAGCGATAATTTTATATGAAGGTGTAACAAAATTAAATTTTTCTATTTACCTTCGATATGAAAATAATTGCAATTTTAAAATGATTTTCAATGCGAAAAACTTATAAATATAATAAAAATTAATTATTTGAATTAAATTGATTT
The DNA here is from genome assembly GCA_023374025.1 of Heterodera schachtii. NCBI lineage: Eukaryota > Metazoa > Nematoda > Chromadorea > Rhabditida > Heteroderidae > Heterodera > Heterodera schachtii. Next base: position 1,265,568 of record SIJG01000013.1, read on the forward strand.
AAAATTGAAGAAATATAAAAAATAAATATAATTAAATATTATTTGACGAATAATTTTTCAATTTATTTAAAGAATATTTTTCAATATTATTTGAAGAATAATTTTCCGGCGAAAAAAAACTTTGGAAAAATGACCGCAGGACGAGAAATGGAGAAAAAAAAGAATAATAATTAATTCTTATTTAAACATTCAAAATCAAAAATAATTAAATAGAAAATTAAAAATACAAAGCAAAATAAAAAAATCAGAAAAAGATAATTTATGGCGAGAATAGTTATGGAAATGAATGCATAATTCAAATTATTAAGAAATAATTTTGACGAAAAAATGCAAATTAAATATTAGTATTATTATTATCATTTAACGTATTCAAAAAATATTATGAAATATTGAAAAATACTTTATCCCAAAACCGCAGCTAAATGAAGAAATGTCACTTACTCGAGATTTATAGCACTGCTGTTACAAAAATCATTAATGGAAGCTGCTCAAATACAAAATAAAATATTTATTTTAAAAAATAAATATAAATAAATCATTTATTCAGCAGTAATTAGAGAAGGTTTTAATAGGAAAAGTTTAAAATATTGGCACTGTGGAAGCATTTGAAACAAAAAACTAATTTTCTTAATAATAAGAAGCTTTGATTAATTCAAATTTTAATATTATTTTCTTTTATGATTCCATATAAATTTTCATATTAATATAATCTTTCACAAAAGGAAAAAAATATTCCAATTTATGTTTATTTTAATAAGGAAAAGAATAAATTTTAAATATAAATAATTTGTTTTTAATTTTGCTAAAATAACCAATTACAAAAATTGAGACATTAAATAAAATAATTAATGGCTAAAGATTTGGTGAAGAGCTGAGGCTTATCGCCGGAGGCATGACTCACTTTTAAGTATAATTGAACCCGATGGCCGCAAATTTTTTACACCGGAAAAGAAGTGCAGAATTTACGACCAAATGAAAAAAATAATGGATATCTGAAGAATGGACTTAATTTGAATCATAAAAAAACAGTAATTTAAAATTTTAGAGAAAAATTAAGTATAAAAATATATTAAATCAGAAAAAAATTAGTTTTTATATTTCATGTAATTGGTAGTAAATTATAAGAATTTAAAATTAATTAAAAAACAAAATTTAAAATACAAAAAATAATTAAAGAATGTAAAAATAAATAAAATGATTAATCTCAACATAATTTAGTGATGGAATTTAGTTCAAATTTAAGTTTCAACAACAAATGTTTCAAAAATATTGTAAAAAAAATAATTTCTCAAATAGATAAAAATTTAATTAATTCAAAGGTGATTATAAAATTAAAAACAATAAATTTTAATCAATGTCACTAAATTATAAAAAAGATTTGGAAGGGATGTACAAACGCGATTTGCTGGGAAAATTTGGCCAAGAAATAACACTATTGACTTTAAATTTGATCATTTAAAAGTTTAAGAAATAAAGATGAAATGAAAATTTAAAAACTAAATTTCAACGAGAAAAAAGATAAACAAAAAAGGAGATTCTCGATATCGCAAAAGGTTGAATGAATTAATTGAATATTAAAAAATCTATGAGATTCAACAATAAATAAATTATGCTTTTATTATGGAATATACTCTCGCATTTTTTCCATGGTAAACTACGGAAACGAACCATACGTGTTGGATGAATACGTGGGCTAAAATATCATATATTGTATAAGAAAATTTTGTTATTTGAAAAAGACTCATAATATGACCTATAATATAATAAATAATAATTTTATGATTCAATATAAATTAATCGTTATAATTTAATTATAAAGAAAATTCCAAACATAAAAATAATACTAAATCCAAAAAATTTACGGGACATTTTTTGTCTCAACAAATTTAATGGGCAGAAACTGAGGAATCCAGCTGGGATGAGAGCGGAGGAAGGATGTACGAGAACAATGGATGTCTGAAAAAATTTATTATTTACTAATGGAGAATAATAATAAATAAGACTAAAAGATTTGTAAAAGAAAACTCCATGGAATATTAAAAAAGAAAAAAAAGAATAAATGCTAAGAAATGAAAATTAAATATTTTATTTTCTTAAATATTTGTTTGTTATTAGAAAATTTAAAAAAATATTCTAGACTTAAACAGTAAATAAGAAATAATAATTATATATCTAATAAAAAATAGAAGAAAAAAGGATGTTATTAGAAAAAACACAATGTATGCCTATTATTTAACTTAAACAAAATCTAAAGAAGAAATTTTCATTTAAATTTTGAAATACACAAATAGGTGTAAATTTTATAAATTCGAAATGTACAACGCTGAAATATATATATTGCATGTGTTTAAAATCACGTGTGTTCAAATTATTAGTTTAATAAGTTACATATTAATTCGAAAATATTTTCATTAAAACAGGAAAATGAATTAAAAACCAAGATGTTCGAAGCGTTTTAATGATTAAGAAATTAACATTACAAATAAAGGGAACCAACTGTTATTATTAAAATGTCATCTTTCTATGAAATATTGAATATAAATACGAATTTTTTTAATTAATTACTAAAATAGAGGCGTAAAATCAACCTAATTATAAAATTGAAAAATCAAAGATTATCAACTAATAAAATAATAAAACATTGATGAACAAAACCGGGACGAAAGTCCGAGAAAAGACTATTTGTTTTTCAAATTAACATAGTTAAAAAGCAACAAAAAAATAAACTAATTTTCCGATATAAAATTCACTGTTCATTCACAAAAAGATTATTAATTCGCTGCATAATTTGTAATTGTTAGCAAAAATCTTCTAGATTGATGTACTTTCAATTTAAATAAAATTAATTTTAAAAATAAAACATTTATTTAAAATAAATATAACTTTAACTTTTTCTAAATAAATTCACATAACTTAATTTAAAATCTAAAAATTTTATAAAAACTGTAAATTAATGCTAAATACAGAAAATCAAAACCCTGTGAAAAAATTTATCAAAAGAAGAAAAAAATTCTTAATCTTTAGGCGAATAAAAGATTGAATTTCAAAAATATTTTTAAACAAATGTCGAATCGAATAAAAAGAGGAGCTCTTGGACAATTTTACTAAAGATTCAGTTATTGGAATTAATTTTGTATGAAAAAAATCAGTGTGAAAAATTGACCACTTACAAATACAAAAGTATTATATTATTAAAATAATATTAACTGTCGTTGAGTTTGTTGCTTTTCAAATCCAGTGACAAATGGATGAACATTTATTTATAAACACAAATATGTATCTAAATTAAGCGGAAATCATAAAAATTCACTTTAAATAAAAAAGCAAAAGGTTCTTATGCTTTAATTCAATTATAAAAATCAATTTAAAATAGTCGAATATAATTAAATGAAACATTTTCAATCAAAATTATAGAGCATGGAAATCCGGACGAAAACCAGTCAACGGAGTGCAAAAAACGAGAAAAGTAATTTCAAGAAAAAATAAAACCAAACGGAGAGATAATAAATGGCTTGGTTTATATTAAAAAGAAAAAAAAGACTATTAAGAAAGAAAAATATTAAAATAAACTAAATATTGAGACAATTCGTTAATAATAATAAAAATAAATTAAAATTTTCGAATGAAAAAACAACTAAATTCATATACATTCAATTAAAAATGTTTTAGCTAAAATATTTAAGTATGAGATTAAAAAAATCAGTGAAAAAACAACAAAGAAAGGTAAATTAAATAATACAAAAAGATTTGATTAAATAAAATTTTCAACTAATTAAATAAAGTAAATTTATTTAACAAAGCTAATTATTAAAAAAATGCCAAAATGCCAAGCTATATAAATTGAAAAAGCAACGTAAAATTAACAAAAAAAGGAAAAATATAATAATTTAAATCTACAAAACGTTAATAAATATTTGTTGTAATCCTACATTTTATTCAAGCAGTATTTTAATCAATAATATTGAAATTAATTCCTGCAAAACTTATTAAGCACTTGGGCGTGCCAGAGAACATGTAATGAATTATTTATTTTTAATTATTTGATTATATTTTAAATAAATTCAAATTAAATTCCTTCCGTATTCCAAAAAGAATGACTGACCATAAAACTTCCTTTAAATTAGAGATTTTTAATTAAAATATATATATGATTGCAAATAATATTTTATATAAATTCACTTGAAACCATTAAAAAACAAAGAAAATCAAGAATTAATTAATAATTATAAAAAAATTAATAAATAAAACAAAAGACAGAAAAATTCTGATGATTAATTTAAACAATAAAAAAGATTACAAAAATAAAAGGTACAAAATAATAGAATGCAGCTTAACAACAGCCAAACGCTCGTGGGCGTAATATACATGAATATTACTCTTTATTATCTAAAATATAATTGAAATTACAAATAAAAATTAAAATTTTATCATTTTTCAGTCGGAAAATGATAAATAGAATATAAAAATAGAAAAAAATAAGCGTGTAGTTCAAGGCTAAATATAAGGATAATTAAAAATCAGAATAATAGCTTTACCGCTTTGGAAAATATGGAGCTCGGAACACGAATGTTTAATAAACAGACACAAATAAAATGAATAAGAAAACAAACAAAAACAATAAAATTTAAAAATTACCATGTCAACTAAGCTTAAGCAACGCAACAAAACTTTTGCGTCCGCCGTTTTAATTTGATCATTTAAAAATTAACAATTACTTAGAATGAGTAGAAATAAACACAAAGGATTAATAAAAATGAGAAAGGTACCAAATAATATATGAACATTAATTACTCTATTTAAATGCTAAATGCTAATTTAATAACAAATACATTTAAAAAAAACATAAAAGCAAAAACAAAATAAACCTATAAACAAGTAAATATTATTGTTGTATTAATCAAATTTTATATCTTATCTTTTACACAAGAAATAAAAATGCCGATCTATACTAAAAACGCTAAAATAGGTGCCAAAAATAGAAAAATGTCAAAAAAAAATGCTGATAGTAATCAAAAATTTGTACAAAACCACTCAATAAATGCATAAAGTTTAAAAAATAGCTCATTATTTATGCGTTTCAGCATTTCAAATCATAAAACAAAACGCATAAAAACTAAAAAATTAAACGAAAAGATTTTCTAAGAAATGAAAAGATAATAATAAAAGATAATTTAAATAATAATTAATAAATTAACTAATACATTTTTTAAGAAAAATAAAAGATAAATAATGAATGTATTTAAATAATAATTAAAGGTTTGTCTAAAGAAACGCACGGCACAACTGACGAGCAATTCTACCATTAAATCAAGCATGAGATAACAAATGAACACTTTAATTAAATTTATATTTCATGTAATTAGTTTTAAATTTTTACAAACGTACTAAAAACAAAATTAAACTTTTTGGTGTGCTACAACTCATTTCAAACAAATTTCATAAATTAAAATGTTATCAGAAAAAATAACAACATTGGTGTTTAAATTATCTAAAGAAGAGATTTCATTAAATTAGAAATACATAAATAAGTAAAAATATTATGAAAATATAATGAAAAACATAATAAATCACAGGAGTCGAAAATCACTAAGTTTAATAAATAAATTCATTAATTGGAAAATATTTTTCATTAAAAGATGAAAATCATCATTTTCTGATATTAAAACCCAAGATGTTCAAGGCTTTAATGATAACGAAATAAAAATTACAAATGCAAAAAAATAATGAGATTAGCTCACAAATTATAAAATTACTTATATTAGCAAAATAAAGTTAACTGGTAAAATAGATCGAAAAATACTGGACCAGAACAAGAATGAAGGAAGAAAAATAAAATAAGAGCCTGTTCATTATCCAATGTAAAAGGAACCAAATAAAATTATTATTCTTTTTTACCATGAAATATTAAATATAAAATTTATAAATTAATATTAAAATAGAAGTATAAACCTATAATGGGTGCTATCGGCAGACACCAAGAGTTAAAATAGGAATAAAAGCAACGATTCCAATATTTTTTAATGAGCGACAATATATACCCTTTTAAAAGCGAAATACTATCTAAAAAATCCAATGAAAATTAAAAAATATTTAATTCCTGAATTTCAATTAGGAAATGATTAATGAGTTAATATGGGATCGAGCCAGTCGAAGAAGTGTCGCAAAAGAAGGGAGCAACAATTATTTTAAAAACATCATTAATTAAATAAGAAAATTATCGTTATTGAAAACACCTCATAATATGTGATATAAAAGTTTAGGACTGATTCTATATTAAATTGAAATTTCTCTTTTTAATATTTTAAACCTAATAAACTAAAACCAAAAATTAATATTATTTAAAGTTTCTAAAAATGCAAAAATATAGTGAATAAATATTTTCTTAATGATATTTAAGAAGAATAAATTTACAAATTTTAATTGTCAAATTTAACGCAGAAAATACCAGAAATCAAGCAAGAGATAACAAATGAACACTAATTAAATTTATCTTTGATGTAATTAGTTTTAAATTTTTACAAAATGTACTAAAAACAAAATTAAACTTTTTCGAGTAGTTAAAATGTAAAAATAAATATTATTAATGTCAACCAAAAGTCGTTAAATCATTGCCTAAGAAACACCGAAAAATCTCAACTTGCATAGAAAAAAGAGGAGAAAACATTTTTGTAAAAATAAATATTAATATTAAGCATCACCGAGAAACTTGAGTCCTGTAATGGGTCATATGACATGAGTAATTATATATTTATTGTTAAAATTAAAATAAGTTGAATAAGAACGACACATATAAAAGAATATAAAAATAATCCTTCAAAAAAAAAATTTAAAATTATCATAATTCAGAGTTAAATAAAATAAATATTATTTATTTCAATCGAAAATCGATAAATCATTGCAATTAAATTTATAAGTATAATAGACGAAAGTAGAACTTTTTTCTACATTTTAAAAATAAATTTGGAATTTATCATTTAAAATGATTGAGAAAAAATTCAAATTAAATTCATACATTAATTAATAGGCATAATGGTCGCCAAACATAAAAGTGACGGGCATTTATAATTTTAGGTTAAGAGTAAACAAAAAATACCTGAGAAAAAAATAATCAAAATTCTATCCTTTCTAAATAGTAAATATGTTACTGATTTTTTAAATTATATTTAAAAAATGAAAATTGAAAATAAAATAAAAAAATATATGCAATATTATAAAATGCTATTAAAAACTCATTTATTGGAGATATCATTTTGAATTCGTGGCTATGAAAACTGGAGTTAACGTACAAAAACCCGAAAGGGCATGAGAAAAATAAATGTATAAATAAAAAAGCCAAGTTTGTAATTAAATAAATGGATAAATAAAATAGTAAAATAACTGAGTGAAGAAAACAAAAATATTAAAAGACAATAACAAACATATTTAAACGCGTTAAAATAAATATATTTTATAAAATCAACCTTTTATTTGTTTAATTAAGAATAAATAAAGCATAGATTAAAAGACATTGGTTCAAATATTTTAACGAGCTATTATATACATTATAAAATTCTAAATTAATTTAAAATGCGATCAGACAGGACCCCAATCGCCGGTCGTGGAGTTAATAATGGCTTAAAGAAGCAATTGCTCAGGACTATCTATACATAATTAGAGAACCAATTGAAAACATAATTACGACCAATTTCTAGAAAAATTAAATGAAGCACTTGGATCTGCCAGAGAACATGTAATGGATTATTTAAAATATTTTTAATTTATTTATTTTAAAATTTATTTATTTAATTTGATAAACATAATTATAAGTTTAATATTTGAAATAAATTAAAACTTGATAATGAAGATAACCCAAATTAATTATTTAAAACAAATTTTAATATAAAATTTTTTAAATAATTGAAATTTTTAATTAAATTCATTTAAGTTTCTAAATAATATTTTATATAAAATTCACTTGAAGCCACCCACACTACAGAATTCGAATGAGAGCCAAAAACCATGAAAATTAATAATTATAGAAAAATTAATAAATAAAACAAAAAACAGAAAAAATTCTTATGATTATTCTCAAAAATTAAAAAAGATTACAAAAAGATAAGGTACAAAATAATACAGATCAACAAAGGGCAAACAGGAAGACAACAGCATCTATCCGAGAGCAATGTTCATTGAAAAGTACTCTTTATTAAAATGTAATTAAATATAAAATATAATTGAAAAACACAAATAAATAAATTTCGTCATTTTTCAGTCTGAAAACATAAGTAAATAGAACGCAAATAGAATTAGAAAAAATAAGCGTATATTCAAGATTAAATATAATGCATATTTTAAATTAGATTAAGAGATATTTCCTGCTTTGTATAAAAATATGGAGCTCCAAGCAACGAGTGTTAAATAAATAAACAAACAAATAAAATGATAAAAAACAAATAAAAAATTATAAAATTTTAAAAATTTAAAAAATAACTACATCAATTAAGCCTTAGAAACTCAATAATCCTTTTGCATCAGCTTTCATTTACGAACAAGCACTACGTTTTAAAGAGAAATAACGAATAAGTTTTAATAGAATTTATTCAAATTTTTACTTTAGAAAATAAATAAAATAAAAAATAATTTAAACGCATATTAATCTCTTGACCGAATGTAATGAACATCTTGCAATAGCGAAGGAAGTGCCCAAACATATAAATATAATTATATTTAGCATAAAGATGCCATTGTAATGTTATTTGAGTTTGGACGTACCTTTTTTTAAACCTTTTACAAAACTTATAAACTCAAAAAAATGCAAACGGAAAAGATGAATGGAAGAAGAAAGAAAATTACACAACGGATCTCAATCAATATTCATACACAGTGGGAAGAATATAAATATTAAAAGCAAATTAAAATTTTTAAATTTTAATGTCAAAGTATTCTAATTAACAAAAAAGAAAACAGAAAAGCCGAAGTATGAAGGAATTTAATAAAAATATTAACTAATAAAAATGAAAATTAATCGAATGAAAAAAAACAAAATTTATTTTTGAATAGTTAAACAAAATTTAAAATCAGAAAATTAAATAAGGTTGAACTAAAAAAGCATAAATAAAATAATGAATTCAAAAAGTTTCTGAAGTCGTCGCTCGTCGATGGACGAAAACTTGGCTGAAATTGTTTTGGAATAACAAGATATTTATATATTATAAACTTATTATATAAATTCATATAAAACCAAATCCCCATCAGAATTTAAAAAAATGGCCATAAATCCAAATTTAAGGATTAATAATATCATTAGAAAAATTAATTTAAATAAAACCCAAAGGCAGAAAAATTTAAAAACAGAATCAATTTGTGGACCACACACTCACAACCGATGCAAGTTAAAATAAAAATTATTTATAAGATTTAAATTGTTTAACAAAACAATTACTTAAACATTATTAATTAAACCAAATGCAATTTAAAAACATTGAGTTTAAGTGAAATAACCAATATTTTTTAAAAAATCTTAAATTTAAAAACATTGATTCAAATATTTTTAAGGAACGACAATTATAAACTATAAAAGCTAAATAAACATAAATTGTATATAAAGATCAAATTCTGAAATTAAATAAAAATTATTTTTAATTTTAATTAAAGAATTGAAATAATGAATTATGAGGCTGATTATTTCAATTGATTATAAATCAATTATATATAAAAATAAGATGCGATAATAAATAAAGAATACTTTATATTATGAAAGAGTTCGGAAGAACTCAGCCAGGTCCGCTAATCCGACATTATTTTATTATTAATAATCGTCATAAAAAACAAAAAAAAATTGAAATATATCTCATAAGGAAGAGTTTAAATTGTAATATAAAAAAATTGATTTGTAAATTTCGCTAAAAAAAACAACAATAAATTGTCTATTTTACAAAAACTGAAAACGAATGGAACGCATATAAAATAATAGAAATTTAAAATTATAAAGAAGATAATTATAAAAATTTAATAATCTATTATAATCCAAGCTTAATACCCTTTAATAAATATTTAAAAATAAATAATTTTAAATTGTTAAAATATTCGAAATTATTTTAAAATACATAAAAATGAATCATCTTTGGAAATAAAATTTATTTAGATGAAATAAATTTTTAAAAGAAAAACGAAATATATAATAATTTAAAACTATAAAGCCTTAATAAATATTTGTTGGAAGCGAAAATGGAAAAAATGTGCAGTTTTTTATGAAGACAATGACTATTTAACAAGACCAAAACCATTTTTACGAACAATTCCTACAAAAAATAAAGGAATGCATGCGCAAGAAGATGTATTGATATAAAAAACAAAAAATTCTAAAATAGCTAAAAATTTAATTAATTAAAAATAATTACAATTTTTTTAATTGATAAAATAAAATTGAACAGATTTCATTCTTCAGAATGTTAATATAGTCATATATATATTTTAATGAAAATTAATTAATATATTCTTTTTTTTTCTGCGCTAAAAGCTGAAAAAATCATCATATACAAGAAAAAATAGACAAGAAACTTGGTGCAAGTTCATTTGTGTTTTACTTTAATTTATTATAAAAAAACAAAAAAAAAAAGCCTTTAAACAAAGCAATGCCAACATTTAAAATTCACATTATTAAAAATTCATGTAACAAGGTAAAATTTGAATTCCGAGAAACACAAAATGATGCGTCAGCGTCATACAACGCAAATGCTACGAGAAGAAAATTGAAAGTAAAATTATATAGAAATAAGAAACGGTATATGTAATCAAAAAATACACAAAATAATATTTGATAATTGCATTTAATAGAAATAAATTGAATATGAACTAATATTATAATTTCTATATTTGATGAATTTAAATAAATAGGGAACAAACAATTGGTCATAAAATAACTATAATAACAAATTAAATGTATTATTAAAACATAATAAGCTTTTTCAATTTGAAAAAGATATTATTATTAATATCGAACATAATAAAAAATAAAATTAGAATAGCGAAAATTATTCATACAATTTTTTTTTATTTTATATTAATTTTTTTTTACAAAAATGAAAAAATAATTCTATAAAGAAAATATTAATAAATTAAAAAACGAAATTATTTTTATTTCGTTGCAAAATATTACACGAATGATCACTTATGGTGTAGAATAAACTTTTACAAAAAAAGATTTGAAGAAATGTTTTTAAATAATGTAATGAAAAGTATTTAAAATAAAATGGTTTAAAAAAATTTTAATCTTTAATGAAAACAATGACCACATAAAAATAAAAATACAAAATGCATAGAAAAATTAAACTGCTGGATGAAAAGGGTGAAAACGATCAGAGAGCGACACTGATTTTCAAAAATAAATTTAGATATTTGAAACATAACTTTTAACATAAATGTAGTCTAGTTCATTTAAGCTTTTTAATTTAAATTTCTTACTCTAATTTTCATATAAAAATAGCATTTAAATAATTAAAAGTAAAATACAAATTAAATTATAAATAACAACCTATTAAAAAATACTTAAATATATTGTTTATACTTTCAAACAAAAACAAAAAACACACAAACAAATAAATATTTCGCGAAAATTGTAAAGACCGAGAATTTATTAAAAACAATGAAGATGCTTGGACTACAAGAATAGAAGAAATAAAACATTGAATTAGCTATATTAATGAAAGAAAGAAAAGGAGAAAATTATTCAATTAATGAAGAAAAAAGGATTGATTTAAATTAAAATAAAATAAACATAATTTATTTTAAAAAATTTCATCTATTAGAACATATAGAATCGAAAATATATATATTATATTTGCAAAATAAAACAAATAAATAATTCAAATTATTGTGTTTTTTTAAATGGCAGCCTGGAAGCTTTAAAATTAATATGAATACTCTAATCGAAAAATATTTATATATACCTTATTTTTATAATAAAGATAAAAAAGTATTATTTTTCATATCTTATAAAATTTAATTTATTAATAATATTATTAACAAAATTATAATATAAAACAATGAAATATAAAAAGCCAAATTAAATTTATTTCTTTTCTTATTGTTTCCATTTACTATAGTACAATTTAAGCAATATGATATCTAAAAATGAAATAATTGAAAATAAAATAAAAAATGAATAAAATTGCACCAGTGCGCCTTGTCCACCTTATAATGTGCAAATTGTAATATAATTTTAAATAAAAATAATAATAAATCTAAATTTTTTCGATACAACCAAAAATTAAAAAATTGAGTCTTGTTTAGAACTGAACGCTTATGCTGCCGAGTTATCTTTGAAAGCTTACAAGGAAAGGGCAAAACTCATGGATTAAAAAGTTAAAAAAGATAATTAAATTTAAAAAACAATTAAAATTTTAAATAGCGAATAAGAACAATAAAATGAATATTTATTGTTGCCCCATTCATTTAACCGAATAGTCAATTTGAAAAGGAGGAGGAGTAGCAAGATATTCGCAACTTATATTATTTAAATTTCTAAATGATTAACTAAACTACAAAAAATATATATATAGAATAGTTAAAAGCATTAATTTTTAATAAAAAAAATTTACATAAATTAAGAATTTCATATACGCTAAATTGTCACCTCAAAATTGAATAAACTGCATAAAGTCTGTGATTTAAATAAATTTAAAATAAATTATAAGGAAAAATAATAAAGTAAAATGGATGAAACTGACCAAATACTCTGAGTTTGGACATGACAATAATTTATATATTTATAAATACAAAATTTATTTGATATAAATAGAAATTATATCAAAATAGAAAAACATAAAAATTATTATGGAAAACGAAACGCTTCTCTAACATGATTTTTTTATAAAAAAGAATCACTAATGCAAACTAAGACATGAAAAACTGGAGAAGTAGCATTATTTGGCGTATGTGGGAAGCAGCATGAGGACTGAAAACGATAATGATAAATTTTAATTGTTATGCTTTTTAAAAATAAAAATATATTTATTTTTTTTAAATATTAATTTGCTAAATTTATTAGAATATATAAAATAGAAAAAAGGAAAAGTTCCAAAATGAATCAGAGAAAAGAAAGCAAAAACAATATATTATAAAAATCAAAGCAACTAAACTATGCGTAAATACAATAAAAAAAATATTATACATTAAAAAAAATTTAATTTTAAAATCGCATATTAAATAAATAAAAATAATTTTTTACAATAGAATATATATAGCCCATTTAGCAAAAAACATAATTTTTTTTTAAAGCATGTTAAAACAACGCATCCCAAGCAACATTAATTTATTACGTTTTCCTAGAGTTGAAATTCCGAGCAAAAAACGCCGGTAATTTTTTTATTAAATCAGCTTACCAATTAAAATTTTTTAAATTAAATGAAAACCGTGCAAGGAAAAAATAATATAAAACGACTAAAAATTTCTCTTCATGTTAAGCAATAAATTTCAATTATGCCTCCATTATTTGTGCTCAGTTGAATTTAACAAATAATAAAAAGCTAATAATTAAACGCCAATTTTAATATCATTTCAAATTTAATTACAAAGTAAATTATATACAAAATAATATTAAATATCGAGGACCTTAGCAATTCTGGTAGACACAGGATGCACGAGTTGCGTTAACAAGAGCAAATAAAAATACTTAATTAAGACTTATAAAATACATAATTAATAAACAGATAATTAATAAAAAGGTAAATAAGAGAAAAATAATTCCTCCCTAACAAATAAGCAGGAAATTTACAATTCTAAGAAATTAATACGAAGAATAAAGAAAGTTATCAGAAAAAATAAAAATGAATAATAAAATAAAAATGTGCCTAATTTTTTAAAATTAAATAATCTAAAAATGATTCCATTTAGTCGAAATCATAAATAATGTAAAAATTTTATTAAATTATACGAATAAAAAGTAAAAGCATTCATAGTAATATTAAAACACTAATTGTTTTATAAAAATATGAATCTCTTATTTATTCTATTTATTTTAAAATTTCCCTTTACTATTAGTCAATTTAAGCATTATAATGCTATCGAAAAGAAATATTGAAAAATATAATAAAAAAGTGAATAAAATTGCACAGTGCCCTTGTCCACCTTATCAATGGGAAACTTATAAAATTAAAAAGGCAATGAATAGAAGAATATCATACAAAATATAAATAATAATAATTCCCGAAAAATCAATAATTTACTGTATAAAGTTGCTACAAAAATTTTGTGAAAGAAAGAAAAAAAGTGGACGCTGTTGGTCAAAGAGTAATATAAAAAATTAAATATTACACTCATCATTTAAAGGAGGAATACTGAAAGAGGGATGAAACAAGCACATAACTACTTAAAATTTCAGTAATTTTTCTAAAAGCAATAATTAAAACATATTTAAGAATCATTACCGACCATCTTCAGATAAACAAATAATTTGAATTTTATTCCAAAAACATTGAGACGAATTAGATAAAAATAATGCCGTATAAATTGGACAATAAAATTCATATTTTATTGAACAAAATATTTTATTAAATTAAATAAACCATTGAATTATTTAATTAAATTACATTGAAACACTCCATTTTGATGGTGTTTTAAAATACCATTTTTGGAAAAATATAATAATATTAATTTTAAAAAATTAGGATAAATAAAACAAATTATAGCAAAAAATAAATAAATAACTTAATTTATACAATACATAAATATAGAAAGGAATAAATAAAAATTGTATCAGAATATTGATTTTATAAATAATAACCTATTAAACTTGCATTTGATTTGATGTAATATTTTTTGGCTGCATTTTTGTTAAGTAATTGCAAAACCCAAAAATGTGGCATAAATATTTTACTAACAAAAAGTGTTAAACAATGTTCCTATTAACTCATTCCTATTCTCGGTTCTCGATTCACGACCCGGAGAATTTCGCGATTTTTCGCTTCTTGGACTCGGTTCCCGGCCTCGGGTTTTTAGTTTTTAAATTGAACACTTTCTTTACAAAATTCATTAAAATCCCAAAAAAATCTTATCGGCGCCTATTGGCGCCGTGCCGAACCACAAAATTCCTCTCCTCTAAGATTTCAAAATTTGACCAAAAAATTGCAATTTTACGCCGGAAAGGATGGAAAATGATGGCATATAAAGAACAGAAGATGAAAAATATGGTTTAAACAAGGATGATGAGCAATAACACGTCATATTTATTGTGGGTCACCGGCCCATAAAGTATGCCGTTTGTATCATCTAACCTTTTATGGAAAAACATTCAAAAACCAACGAAAATTGTTAAAATGAAATTGATGATAGTAATTTTTTAAAATTCTGTTTTCGGGCCATTTCTCGGTTTCGGTTCTCGGCAAAAATGATTTCTCGCATACTCCTGATGGATAGTGACATTTGAATCGAAAAATTTGAAATGCGTTTTTTGCGCTCATTTCTCCAAAACAGTTGAGCAAGCAAATAGTTAAATCTACTTAAAATAGCGACTTTACTAATTAAAATTGCTGAAGAAATTTTTATTTTAGTTTAGAAATAGCGACCTTACTAATTAAAAGCACTAATGGTCGGTCCTTCGTCCTTTTTATTTGCTTCTTCTATATCCCGCTCCCCTCTCTCTCTCTCTCAATCAGGGGTGTGCGAAAACCAAAAAAATAATTTTCGAAAACGAAAACGAAACGAAAATATTTATTTTTCACGAAAACGAAACACGAAACGAAAATTAAAAATTTCAAAACTCGAAAACGAAAACGAAACGAAAATTTTTTTTGGACGAAACGAAACACGAAAACGAAAAAATAGCCGTTTTCGTACGAAACGACACGAAAAACACGAAAATTTTTTTGAACTAATTTAATCCAAAAAAAAATAAGAACACCAAGGCCAAGAAATAAGATTTTAGGCTCAAAAATAAGAACGTTTGCAAAAAATTGCTTCAAATCTATTATTTTTACAATTTATTCGATCAAAATGTATTAAATTTATATTTTTAGTCTCCCATTATCGGTTTTAGCAATTTTGGGGAGCACATAAGCAAATCATAAATTTCCGTGTATTCCGGAATCAAAAAATCAGATTTTTAACATTTTTTGTGGCGTATTTTTCCAAAAAATTTTGGTGAATGGGCGAGGGGAAAGTGTCCGGCGGTGCCGATAGGCGCCGCCGAGAGAAAATATTAAGAATTTCTATTGAATTTTGTTAGAAATTAGCTAGCAAAATTTTTCAGGAATTTCCGTCTTTTTAAAAGAATTTCATGCGCGAAAATGAGAATTTGGCCGGCAAAAAACCTACATTTAAAAAAATATTGAAAATTTTAGGAGAATTTTGGGGGTCGGCGGTGCCGACAGGCGCCGCCGGAAAGAATTTTGGAATTTTCAATGAATTTTGTAAAGAAAAATATGATAATCTGTAGCAAACTTCCACGAGATTGCTTGTTTTTTTTCCAAAATGGTCATTCTTAAGGGTGTAAATTTTTTCGTATTTTTCGTCCAAATTCCGTCTGACGAAAACGAAAACGAAACGAAAATTCAAAATTTTAAAACTCGAAAACGAAACGAAACGAAAATTTTTTGACGGACGAAAACGAAAACACGAAAACGAAACTCAAAAAGTGACGAAAAAAGGGGACGACACGAAAACGACACGAAATTTCGCACATCCCTGCTCTCAATCTCTCTCTTTCCTTTCTCCACCCACCTTTCTTATAAAGAAAATTCCAAACATAAAAAATAATATTAAATCCAAAGGACCTTTGAAATTTACGGGATATTTTTTGTCTCAGCAAATGTTAATGGACAAAAACTCAGTACAGTGGTCTGAATGCGGAGGGAGGATACTAAGAAAATTAAAATAAATATTTTATTTTCTCTGAAATATTTTTTGTAATTAGAAACAAATAAAAATACTCTAATTTAACAGTAAATAAGAGAAAAATAATTGTATATCTAAGAAAATAATAGAAGAAATAAAGAATATTATTAGAAAAAATAACAAAGTTTGCCTAATTATTTAAAATAAACAAAAATCTTGAGATTTCATTTAAATTTTGAAATACACAAACAATTGTAAATTTTATGGAATTATAAATTTAAAACGAAAAAACGAATATATTCAAGAGTCTAAAATCACATCTTGAAATTAGATTTTAATAAATAAATTAATGAATTTTAAAATTTTTCATTAAAATATGAAAATGATCATTTTCTGTTATTGATAACTGTTGTTGCTTAGTAAATACAATTGGAACCAAAACAAAAAAGAAAAGAGAAAAATAAAATAAGAGCCTGTTATTTTATTGTTAAGAAAGATAAATTAAATGAAAAAATTTTATAAAATGATACAAAGACCAAAAAGAAAAATGCTTATTATAAACTTAGAAAAAATATATTTATTGCAATGATTTAATTGTCCAATGTAAAGGAAACCAAGTAAAATTATTAAAAATGTCATCTTTACCACGAAATATTGAATATAATACGAAATTATAAAATTAATTACTAAAAGTTGATCGATAGGCTTCGCCAGGGCGCGCGCGTGTTACGGAATAGAAATAAAGAGGGCGCGTGCGTTTTTTTTTTCGGAATTGCACAGATCAAATTATTTTAAATAATAATTTCAAAAACAATATTTTCTCATTTTTTCTACAATTTCATTTTTTTGAAAAATTAACAAATGTTTAATTAAGAATAAACACCCATAAAAATTGAAAAATGCTAATTCTTGATTTTTATATTGAGCGTTTATAAGCATTTTAAATTTGGACCTACAACTGAAATGGTCTCAAAAATTATCCGAAGCGCATTAGATTATATTAAATTAAATTTATATTTTACAAATTTTAAAAATATATTAAAAACGAAAATTAAACTATTCCGAATCGTTAAAGAATGTGAAAATAAATATTATTATAAATGTTGACAGATATCAAACAAAATTTGATAAATATTGCCTCAAAAAGTCTTAACTTACTTAGAGAAAAAAAACAAAAATGTTTAAAAATTTTATAAATCTAAAAATGTTAATATTAGTTACCATGATATTTGAGCATACGAAGCCATCACCAAGGACATGAGTAATAATATTTATTGTTATAATTAAAATAAATTAAATAAAGAACGACGCATAAAAAATATAAAAAATAATCCTATTTAAAAATTATCATAATTCAGAATTAAATATGTTTAGAAAAATTTAACTACCGTAATTTTAGGGTAAGAGTAAATTTAAAAATAAGAAAAAATTGCAAACTTCTATTTTTCTAAAATATAAAATAAATTATTTTTTAAAGGTAAATGCCGGAGAAAATGATTTGCTTATGTGAAAATTTAATAGAATTAAAATGAGAATTTTCAAAAAAATGATTTTGTGAAAAATAATTAAAAATAAAAAAATATATGCAATAATTCTAAAATGCTATTAAAAAATCATTTATTGGAGATATCATCAGTTATATTTTATCATTAAAAAATAGTGAGAAATAAATCTTTACAAATAATACAATTACACTGACACAGAAATTGTCTTTAATATTGAATTAAAAACATATAAATAAATTTATAATTTAAAAATTATGAAATGAATTAAGTGATAAAATAAAAATAATATAAATACACAAGAAAAACTGTAAAATTATAATTTTAAAAGAAAAAATAAATAAACTCTATCGGAAAAAATTATATCAAAATAAAATCTGAATTGTACTAAAATATGCCACTAGCGAAATTTAAAAATTATATGAACGAATAGTCGTTTTATAAAATTAATTTTAAAATTGAAGAAATATCAAAAAAGATAAATATAAATAAATTATTTGAGAATAATTTTCCGGCGAAAAATCAATTACTAATTAAAAAATTTTCAATTTTGAAATTTGCAACCAAACATTGAGAAATGCTTATCTAATGGCGAGAATAGTATGGAAATAGAATGCATAATTCAAAAACTTGGGAAACAATTCTGACAAAAAAATGCAAATTAATATTATTAATATTGTCTATTATTAACAAGAAAAAATTGAATACGGAAAACTCCGAAAAATAAAAACATTCAATTAATTTAGATTAAAAATAATTTATCATCAAACCGTCTCAAATTGCTGGGAAAAATGGTGAAGGTTTAAACAATTGTGATTACATGAGTTATTAATGAAAGCTGCTCAAATATAAAATAAAATATTTATTTGAAAAATAAATAAAAATAAAATATTTTATTCACCAATTAATTAGAAAATGTTTTAATAGAAAAAGTTCAATTGGCATTATGAAAGCATTGAAAAAACGAAATTTTATTATTAATAAGAGGCTATTGATAAATACAATTTTAAATATCATTTTCTTTTAAATTCTTTGCCATGAAAAATTAAAAAAACAAATAAGGATTACGCAGTATATTTTTATTTAAATAATACATTTTTTAAAATTAAAATTTTATTCACTTATAAACAAAACGTAGTTATCATGAAAAAATAAAGCAAAAGCATATTAGAAATTTTTTACATAAAGAAAAAATAAAAACAATCTCGTTGTTGATCTCATAAATTTTTTAATAAAAATTTTAATTAGAAATTTTTTTCATTAAAGCATGAATAATAACCTTCTTTTACACTATATTAATAATGATTAATGGCTTACTTTATTGTTAACGAATTTTTTAGAAAATTCAAAATAGTTTCAATGCCAAAAGAAATGTTCGACATCGAGGACGATTCGAAATTTTGGTTTGTTTTGATAATGATAAACAATAATTCAATCAAAATGAAAAATGACAGCAATTTGTTATTGTAGAAAATATGAAATTGATGCAGAAATTCAATAAATTGGTTAATTTTCTTAATTTACAATCAAAATATAATATAATATTATTTCAACTAATATCCATTTAAAAAATTGTATTATTTTTAAGAAATGTCAACTCAAAATTTTAATATTATGTGATAGTTTTTTAATTTATTCAACAACAGTAACATTTTTATTTTTATTTTCATCTTCATGCAACTGAAGACCGGAAGATACAAGTCAAGAAAATCGAAAAATAATTTTAAAAAAATTAGACTTTAAATAACAATATGACAATTCGCAATTTTATTTAAACAACTGCTGAAATAAATTTGTAATTTTTACTAAAACATTAATTAATTATTTAAAAATGAAACTATATTAAAATTAAACAAACTACGAAGTCTAAAAAACCCAAATTATTTTGTAAATAAATATAAATTGATATTAATCTGTTTAAAATTTCATTAAACAAGAGAATAAAAGAAAAACAAAAGAAACGTAAAAAAAACATATGTGTGCTTTAAAAAAAGAAAAAATTAAATTAAATTACAAAAATATATTCATTTTTAAACTCTAATTATCGAAATAACAGTTTAAACCGGAGAAGTGGCAAAAATATTAATCGGATTCGAATGAACATTCGTTAAACATTTTGAAAAACTTAAAAACTCAAAAATTAAAAATAAAAACAAATAAAATAAAGTAAATTGAAAGACCAATGGAAAAAAGAAAGAAAAAACCCAATGGATTTGAATTAATATTCATTGAATTGTTAGAAATTACGCAGGGAATATTACGAAATATTAAAATATAAGCAATTAAAATTTGAAAAAATCATGATATTTTATTCTTCATCTAAATCGGTTTTAAATTTGAAATTTTTTAAAATAATTTTAAATATATTCTATAGGATTAAAATTGCTAATTTGTCAAAAAATCTAATTGCTGCTCAAATATAAAATAGAATATTTATTTAAAAATAAATGAAATAAATGATAATAAAAATAAATATTTATTCAGCAGTTCATTAGAAAATGTTTTAATATCAAAAGTTACATTGGCACTGTGAAAGCATTGAAAAAGCGAAATTTTATTAATAATAAGAAGCTATTGATAAATACCATTTATTCACTTTTAAAGAAAACGTAATTTAAAGGAATAATAAAGCAAAATATACGAAAAGTAAAAATATTTTATGATTAATAAAAAAAAATAGTGAGATTTGGTAAATTGAATAACAAACTCGGCAAGATTTAGTGATTCTAACAGAAGAAATATACCAAATATGATTTTTTTTTCAGCTATTAAATATTTGAAAAAAAAACCAATTTTTGCAATGATCGGAAAAAATTTGAATTCTGAACCTTTGAGTACATTGATACAATTCTAACACCTTTTTCAATCCTGAAAAACCAAAAACGTTAAATTTAATTTTTTGACTTTTCGGGTTTGGATTGATATTGGTTAAAATTAGTGTCGTCGTCTTCATGATAAATGATCTTGGCACCTAAAAACTAGAAAAGTTCAAATTCAAATATGATATAAGATTTATTTTAACGATGTTTCAACAAAGTAAAATTCTAATAATATAATTTTTAAAAATCTGGAGGAACCAAAGACGCAGAAATATCGTGAAAAATAAATCTTTAACAAAGATATACTGACACAGAAATTGTCCTGATTTGTTAGTACTGAAGAAGGTTTTGTCGAGTGAAGACGTCAATATTACTGAAGTGCGATATTGTTATGAATAGGGAACGGATTTTTAGGTGCAAAAAAAGTGCAAAGGTGCCAAAATAGGTGTGAAAATAGGTGTTAAAAATTGAAAAAAAAAACAGTGTCTTTATACACAAAAATTCCAAAAGTGACTCATTTTTGATCAATTTTGCCCGCACAATTACAACTTGTCAAGAAAATAAATAAATAAATTTTGGAGACGAATTTTTGGAAAATTTTTCATTTCTTTGGGGTATATTTTCTGAAATTTTGGTCAATTTCTAGTGGGTAAATATTTAAAAAACTTTGAGATCGATTCTTAGGGGTGTTTTCGTTTTTATTGCATTTTTGCTATGGAATTTCTGGTAAAAGGCCAAAATACTTACTAAAAAATATGCTTTTATATGCACTAAAAACCTTCTCCAAATCAAAAAAGCCCCTTCTTCATAGCATATGCGCAGAAGAAATATGCAAAAGCATTAAAATTGTAGAGAAAAATTAACTATAAAATTAAAAAATATTAAAATTCCAATAATAATAGCGACCATCGTTAGAATTCTGAAAAATTTTCCAATCAGAATATAATTTTTATAATTTATGTAATTGATAGTAAATTATAAAAATTTTCAAATTAATTAAAACCCAAGAATTTAGAAAACAAAGAATAGTTAAAAAATATTAAAAAAATAATTTTTGCTGATTAATCTCAACATAATTTAAGTGCTAGAAAAATCAACCGAAATAAAAATTTAATTATAAATTTAAACTTTCAACATTAAATGTATCAAAAATGTTATAAAAAACCCAAATAATTTCTCAATAGTTTAAAATTTAATTGATTAAAATGTCATTAAAAAATAAAAAACAATAAATTTTAATCAATGTCACATTAATTAGAACAAAAGCTTTGGAATGGATGTATAAATGAGATTGGCAGAGAGAAATTGGCCAAGAAATAATACTCTAATTGACTTCAAATTTGCTCATTTAACACATAGAATTAATAGAAATTAAATGCAAAAGATTAATAAAAAAAAATGAGAAAAGATTCCAAATAATACATGAACATTAATTACTGTATTAAAATGCAAAAAGCTAATTTAATAACAAAGAAATTGAAAAAAAAAAACATAAAATCAAAAACAAACTAAACCTATAAACAAGTAATATTATTGTTATATTATAAATTTCTATCTTATATTTTCTAACAAAATTTTTTTTACTTAAAAAATCTATTTAATAAAAAAACCAATTTAAAAGTTTTGTCTTATATATTAGGCTGGTTTCGAAAACGGAAACATAAATGCTCGTCAAAAAGACACAAAAACATTAAAATTTAGCAAATTTAAAAGACAATTTTAATTCGCATATTCATTATTTATGCGTTTATCTTAAATTATAAAACAAAATTTTTAAGAAAAGATAATAATAATAAACATAATTTAAATAATAATTAAAGGTTTGTCTAAAAAAAATTTTCAAGGCCCGGCACAATCAACGAGCGATAATTGGCTTACACAACGTAATTAACAGTGGAGCTCCGTTGCCACTTTATGTCTTACTGTTCATTTGAAAATTTAAAATTGACTGATTCGTACAAGAGTAATTAATGGTAATTTGATATTGAATTTGTAGTTATTTCATGAAAAAGCATTAATTACAAATTATTTTTAAAACCATCAAAAAGGGCGATATATAAAAAACTATTAAATGAAAATTTTCAATATAAAACTGTCCATAATTTTGCTCAAACCCCAACTAAAATTTTTTGGCCATAACTTTTTTTTAAACCTAATGAAATTTTTTGAAATTTTTCAGACTGATAGAGGAGACATAGATCTATCGAAAATATCAAGAAAATTAAAAATCTAAGAAATTTATAACGGATATTTTTTATTAGACATTAAAAAATTTTGATCATCAAAAATTCTGACCAAAACTTTCTGAGAACCAACATAATTAAGAAAGTTTGGTGTCATTCGATAGCCCCATATGTCCGCTATTAGTCTGCAAAATTTCATTAAGTTTAAAAATGTTATGCCCAAAAATGTCTAAAACCTGGTACATTGTGTGCTTTTGCCGTAACTTTGCTCAATATTGACAAAAAATTTTAAATTTAGATGAGCTAATAGAGAACTCTTAGGGCTATCGAATGACACCAAGAAATGTCAAATTTGGTTGATTTTGACAAAAGTTATGCGTAGTTTGGAGTTGAAATTACAATTTCTTAAAATTTTTTGAGCCTCTGAAGGCCTCGGAATGCCATCCCTGCTGAACATGCCTAGATTTTTGCCCTATTCATTAAACCGAATACGTCCAAGAACTAAAAATTCCCAAGCATACTTTGAACAGGAACAGGGGCATCAAGATAATCGCATATTATATGATTTAAATTTCTAAATGATTAACTAAACTACAAAAATATATGCATATATATAATAATAGTTAAAAGTATTAATTTCTATTAAAACAGAAAATTTCATGAATTAAAATTTTATAAATAAACTACATAAATTCTTTGATTTGTATAAAATTATAACAAGAATTTACCTAATAAATTATATGGAAAAATAATCAAATAAAATGGATGGAGCTGAACTGATCAAATATTCTGAATTTAAACATAATAATAATATATGGGTTATTAAAATACAATATTTATTTGAACTTTCAAAATCGAAAAATAATTAAATATTAAATTTATAATTCAACGCAAAATTTTAAAAAATGATAAAAGGTTATCTGATGGCGAGAATAGTTATGGAAATAGAATGTATAATTCAAAAACTTTGAGAAAACAATTTTGACAAAAAATGGAAATTAAATATTACAATTATTACCGTTATTTTTAAAAGAAAAAATAAAATAAAAATACTTGAAAACGCTAAAAATAAAAAATAAGCTAAGAATCCCCCGGGGGAAAAATTGGGGATTTGCACTTTATCTTTACAAATAATATACAGAAAAAGGAATTAAATATTGAAAAATCTTTATGCCAAAACCGCAACTGAATGAGTAAATCCCACTTACTCGATATTTATGGTACTGCTGATAAAAAATCATTAATGAAAACAGAAAACGATGTAGTATTTTTTTCTCTATCTGTATGCAAAATTTCTGAGTTGATTTAACTAATAGAAAAAATTGCTTCACTTCATGTTGATTTTATTACAAAAGTCTGGCTACCAATACCTAAATTAGGAAAAGTAAAAACAAAAAAAATTGAAATTTTCTTGACAAAAAGCATACGTTTTATGCAACAACGACCCAATAAAAATTTTTTGGGAGTATCATCGGTTGATCATAATCACTAATCATCACATCCTTTTACATCTTCTTCATCGTCATCATCTTTTTCTTCATCATTCATCATCTTAATTATCATCTTCCTCTTCTTCTTCCTCTTCTTCTTCCTCTTCCGACTCGTCATTCATGTCTTCGTCGTGCTCCTGTTCTTCATCATGCTCCTGTCCCAGCTGATGAAGTTGCTGTTCCTGATTCTGTTGTTGATTTGGTTGCTGCAGTTGTTCCTGACGAATGCGTTCTTCTTGCTTCTGTTTTTCCTTTCTGTCACGCTCATCTTCCTCCTCTCGTTCCTTTTTATGGCGTGCCTCACGTTTCTCGTCCGATTCTTCCCATTCGTTCTCCTTCTCAACTCGTTCCCATTCCGGATGTCCCGGCGGGTACGGCTCTTTGACGCCGAATGCCTTGCGAATTTCCTGCGGCGTTTTGCCATGGATCCATTTGATTTTTACGATCTCGTACACATTGTCAATGTAATTATCGCTAATCAAACGTTTGATGTCATAAAATTCGGCGGCCTTAACATTCACAAAAATAAAGATTATTTTAATGCCAATGGAAACAAATTCGTTGCGTTATTTAAGACAAGGTCGTCTCAGTTACTCTCTATCCTTTGAAGGTCCAGGCTCATTTTTATGGGTTTTCTGCATTTTTGTTTTATAATTCGAATTTATTATGTCAAATGAAATAAGTCTGTTTTTTTTAATTTTACATTTGAATTTTTAAATTTTTCTTAAAAATTCCCTTTTTTGAAGGTATTGAAAATCCAGAGGTTTAAACCTTTAGAAATTTATTAATTTGACTTCAATTGAAATATCATTGAATCGTTCATTAAAAATAAACACTCTTTTAAGGAAATTCGTATGTGTTAAATAAAACAAGCTTACCCGAACCATCTCAAGGTCCGTTTTCACGTCCCATTGCATGATGTGTGGCGGGGGTACGAATTTTTGGATTTCCTCCGCAATTGTTTCAGCATAAACATTTGAAGTTGATGACTCTGCAACTTCTCTTGGCACATCCAAATTCATTGGATCATCAATTCTTTTCTTTAGACCATCTGAATTTTTATCTATGCATTTTCATGGTGGGATTTTATCAAAGATTTAAAAAACAAGCTGTTAGGTGGCCCTCAGGATATTTTTGGGGTTTCTCAAAAATTTAAGGATTGCTGATGCATCACAAAAATGTATTATTATTCATTTATTCGCCCAAAATATCATTAAATTTATTTTATGAATTATTAAATAATATAAGGGATAGGAATTATTTAATTATATTAAAGACGGTATGAGGATGGGCTCCGTTCCGAATTTTTCTAAATTATCGTCTCAATTAATGGCCCCCCTTTGTCCCATTCCCACACTTACCGGCTTTGTCCTTATATTCCTCAGACATTTTCATCAGTTTTAGCATGATGTCACTTTTGAAATTCGAAGCATGACTCGGGATTGGCTTCTGTCATATTTTATTTTGGTCAAATAGTATATTTAAGAAAAATTAAAGAATTTTTTAATTTCGAAATTTAAAATTCATCGGTTTGAGCATAAATATAATAAGAAAAATTTAAAATTAAATAATATTTTAACAAAAACCGTATATCCTTGGTCGGCAACATCTTAAAATAAAAAAATATGAAAAAATTGAAATAAATGCGTGCTAATTAATACCTTCAAGTATATATGACAAAATCTTGGAAAGCTTGGCTGTACCAAGATGAACATTTAACACCAGAGTTACATTGTCCTTGCACTTGAACACAAAAATTGGAGCTGAAAAATTACTTTTTTTTAAAGAAAGGAATATTTTTAGCAATTTTTTATTTCAGAATAATATGTGAAGTTAATATTATAAAAGATTTGAGCGAAATTAAAAATGTATCAATATTAGTGATGTTCGAGACCGAAAATCCCGTTTAAAGCCAGATACATTTTCATGAAATGACTGCGATAGGGTTCGGGACAGCCAAAAAGTCGGGGAGAGAGCTAAGGAGCCGGATTGGGAAATTACTCTTTTTGAAAGGCATAATTTTAAAAAATTGGGCGCTACTTTAAAAGAGTAATATTTTGAAAACTTTTTTCACATTTTTTAACAAATTTTTTTCTTTATTTTTACACATAATAGTGAATATTAAACATTAACAGCAAAAGTATGGCGAATAAAAATATATTCACGAATTTAATATTTAATAAAAAAGATATTAATACCCCAGATTAAATTCAGAGAAATATATTTTTATTTAAATTTTTTTTGTTTATAATTAACCAAAAATATTCAAAATTTACCATTTTTACTCTCATCATATTTGTGATGTGCGTACCATTCTTGCACTTCCATCAACATTTTTTCTGCTTCCTCTTTCGGGACCGGTAACTTTTCCTGTAAAATTTTTAATTTATGCTGTGGGCAGGCTCTGAACCGGCGTCTCAGGCTTTCCGGACCAGTGATCTACCAGCTGAACTACCGATCCTGCCCTCTCCAGCAGCCCTAAGTCAGAGGAAAATCTTTGGGTCATATTTTTTAATTGTCAACCATATTAGCATCCTTTTTTTGTTCTCAATCCTATGTCTTTACCATTTAAGTGAAAATTTTCCAAAAAATTAAACATGGGTTATAAAGACCCTTCCAACTTTTTTCCTGGTTATGGACCTGTTCTCCCTGAATTGCATTGTCCGGTTGATAATCTTCGGCTTAATACATGAGAAAATTAATGATTAGCTCTGATAAAATGTTCTTTTTACCACGGAATAATTCGCTGAGTTCTTTGGAGAGACGGATCACTGCGTGGTCAACCTCAAAGTTCTTCTTCTCATTGTCGCTCCAAATGAAAAGGTATTTTGGAGGAGCTGAAATTAAAATTTTTAAAACTTTGATTTGAAATTTTTTTGGATTTTTATTATTTTCAACATATAAATGGAAAACTTAGTTTTTGTCCGAATCAAATCAAAATCAAATAAAAAAACACTTTTCTACATTTTTGTTGTTTAGCAAATTTGGAAGTTGAAATGATAGAATTTTTTTTATTAAATTTGATGTCAAATATTTTTTCTTTAAAAAGGCACCAACATTTTAGTTGAAAAATATGGATAGAATTAAAATTAAGTCAAAAAAGTTGTTTATTTAACAAAAACATTCGCATATGTATAATTAATGAGAAGATTAAATTTAAATAATAGTGACAGAACCCAAAAGACAATTTTCAAATCAAAAATAAGCAAAAAATATGGCACAGTACCCCAAAAGATATGTCAATTACGGTATTAGTCCACATTATTAATTATTGAGACAAAAAGTTTTTTAAGATTTTAACTAGGTCGCAGCCGGGGCGGGGGCGATGTTCCCAGTCAAACCCGGGGAAGCGGGGATAATTAAAACCTGGGATTTGCTGAAATGTAGCAGCTTTTTTACTTATTTTTCTTGAATTTTGTTTTATTCTCATTTTTTGACAAAATCTATTATCCAAAAAACATTCTTGGCGCCTACGGCCAATGTCCATTAAAAATTGAAAAAACACGACCTTTTTTAATGAAAATAACAATTTAATTTTTTGAAATTTTCAAAAAGCAACTATTCAATTAAAATTTATAAAAATTATTTAATAATTTTACCATTTTCCTTTTTTTGTTTGGGTTTGAGATTGGTGTCTATATCCGTGTAAATTAATATATTTTATTTCATAATTTAATTTCAAAAATATTAAAAAATAATAATTTTACCCATTTTAGCTTTGTCTTGGGCAATGTCTAAATATGTGTAAATGTATTTTATTTTTGAATTTCACACTCCTAAGTTTTTTAGTTTTAATTTTTTTTTAATTTTACCAATTTGGGCAATTTGTTTAGTTGTGTCCATAATGTCAAGATCTAAAAAAATAAATAAATAATAAGTTATTTATTTATTTATTTATTTAAATGTTTACTTATTTTTTCGCCAACTTTTTCTTTGCCTTTTCTGCCTAAATTATAATTTATTTAAAAATTTCTTTTTATTTAAAAATGTTTTACTTGTTTCGACTAAT
Source organism: Heterodera schachtii (assembly GCA_023374025.1). Lineage (NCBI taxonomy): Eukaryota > Metazoa > Nematoda > Chromadorea > Rhabditida > Heteroderidae > Heterodera > Heterodera schachtii. The sequence continues at coordinate 1,294,380 of SIJG01000013.1, forward strand.
TTTTTTTCTTTGACTTTCTTTACAATTGGCTCATTAATATCTAAATTTTAACGAATTAATAAATTGTTTTGTAATTTCTTTATTTTTACTTATTCCTCCTGCTTTTCTTTTTCCCTTGTCCATGCAATCACCAAACAGTGCCAAAATGACGATGAGTAGAAGAAGTCTCAGCATAATGTTCATGGTTGATGATGACAATTGGTGAATTTGATGTGTTTTGAATTTTTACGATTATTAAATTCTGATTTTTTTTCCATTTCTCCGCGCTTAAATAGCAATTTTTGGCACTTAATCAAACGTGGCATTTAATGCGTACAGCTTCTCTTTTTCTCATTCCCTTTCTCTCTCTATACAAATAATTTGTAAAAGGTCCAATTCAATGGATTTTTTGATGCCAAAACCATCAACCCTACAATCTTTTCACCTCCTAACTCTACTCCCCCTTCTCTATCTCTCTCTCATTTTTTTATCTCTTCTCTCTCTCTCATTGTAATGAAAAAAATAACCTCGTCCGAACTTTTTGAACGGACTCATTTGCGGACTGACTAAAACATAGCTAAGGAATTTATCAGTTTCCGAAAAAGGAGCAAAAATACGCATAAATTATTTCTTTGCATATTTCTCTTCCTCTCTCTCTCTCTCTCTCTCTCTCTCTCTTCCTCTCTCTCTCTCTCTCTCTCTCTTCCTCTCTCTCTCTCTCTTCCTCTCTCTCTCTCTCTTTCTCTACGTTCGGGCTTTCTTTCCTCTCTCTACTCACTCTGAAGGAACTAAAAAAGAAAGAATTAATTATAATTGCGGACTTTCTCTCTCTCTTTCTCTCTCTCTACTTTCGGACTTTCTTTCCTCTCTCTACTTAAAGTGTTTCTCTCTCTCTCTTCTCTCTCTCTACTTTTTGACATTCTTCCCTCTCTCTACTCACTCTGAAGAAACTAAAAAAAGATAAAGAATTAATTATAATTGTGGACTTTCTCTCTCTCTCTTTCTCTCTCTCTACTTTCGGACTTTCTTTCCTCTCTCTACTTTCTCTCTCTCTCTACTTTTTGACATCTTCCCTCTCTACTCACTCTGAAGAAACTAAAAAAGATAAAGAATTAATTATAATTGTGGACTTTCTCTCTCTCTCTCTCTCTCTCTCTTCCTCTCTCTCTCTCTTTCTCTCTCTCTCTCTCTCTCTTTCTCTACGTTCGGGCTTTCTTTCCTCTCTCTACTCACTCTGAAGGAACTAAAAAAGAAAGAATTAATTATAATTGCGGACTTTCTCTCTCTCTTTCTCTCTCTCTACTTTCGGACTTTCTTTCCTCTCTCTACTTAAAGTGTTTCTCTCTCTCTCTCTTCTCTCTCTCTACTTTTTGACATTCTTCCCTCTCTCTACTCACTCTGAAGAAACTAAAAAAAAGATAAAGAATTAATTATAATTGTGGACTTTCTCTCTCTCTCTTTCTCTCTCTCTTTCTCTCTCTCTTTCTCTCTACTTTCTGACTTTATTTCCTCTCTCTACTCAAACTGTTTCTCTATCTCTCTCTCATTTTCTTTATCTCTTTCTCTCTCTCTCTCATATTCTACATCTCTCTCCTCTCTCTCTACCTTCTGACATTCTTCCACTCTCTACTCACTCTGAAGAAACTAAAAAAGATAAAGAATTAATTATAATTGTGGACTTTCTCTCTCTCTCTTTCTCTCTCTCTACTTTCGGACTTTCTTTCCTCTCTCTACTTAAAGTGTTTCTCTCTCTCTCTTCTCTCTCTCTCTACCTTCTGACATTCTTCCACTCTCTACTCACTCTGAAGAAACTAAAAAAGATAAAGAATTAATTATAATTGTGGACTTTCTCTCTCTTTCTCTCTCTCTACTTTCGGACTTTCTTTCCTCTCTCTACTTAAAGTGTTTCTCTCTCTCTCTCTTCTCTCTCTCTCTACCTTCTGACATTCTTCCACTCTCTACTCACTCTGAAGAAACTAAAAAAGATAAAGAATTAATTATAATTGCGGACTTTCTCTCTCTCTCTTTCTCTCTACTTTCTGACTTTCTTTCCTCTCTCTACTCAAACTGTTTCGCTATATATCTCTCATATTCACCATCTCTTGTTCTCTCTCATATTCTCCATCTCTCTCCTCTCTCTCTCTCTACTTTCTGACATTTTCCTCTCTCTACTTTTTGATTCTTTTCACTCTCTACTCACTCTGAAGAAACTAAAAAAGATAGAATTAATAACCATTATTTTACAAATTAAAAAAATATTAAATTTATTTAAATGAAACGAAAGAAATATGAAAAATAAAAACAATTAAATATTTATTAATGTTTAAATAAAAATAGTGTTTTTAAAAAATTAATTAATATAAAATTTTGATTTCCTAAATCATGAAAAGAGTTTTAATTCCATTCGTTAAGTTACAAGAAACTCGAAGCAAAAACATTTTTGCGCAACATAATTATTAAAATTAAATCTGATATTTAATATTTAAATATTATTATATTTGAACTGCTGAATACATACGAACAAACACACAGTTTTAAAAACAAATTTTATAAAGAAAAATGAAAAAAAATGTTTAAAAAAATTGAAAATTCGGCTAATTTACACCCTTTGATTTGATATTAATTAACAACAAAATCAACACTCATAAGCAAGGATGCCAAAAATATGCACGAAAAGTAGGCAAAATATTCGTATAATATGCAAATAAAATCGCAAAATATGCACCAAATATGCATAAAAAAACTTGAAAATTAGGGGTGCAAATTAATTTAAATTGTTTTTTTCTCATAAATTTCATCGGTTGTTTTTTCAATTCCAAATCAAAAATTTCTCAAGGTTTTCAGCAATGAAGCTCACTGTTGTCCCACTCGCGCATCCATTCAGATTTGGATTTAATTTTAGGAATAATAAAAAAAATTTTAAGGGATAATTCAAATCGGAAAAAATTTTACGAAAAATGGCCAAATATGCAAAAAATCTGAAAATATGCACAAAAATGGCAAAATATGCATAAAAACCCAAAATATGCAAAATATGCATAAAAACCCAGAACATGCAAAAATATGCAAATAAAAGTCCCGATTTTTATACGCAAACATAAAAAAATAGTGTTTTTCCTACTATTTAGAGCATGGAGAAGCCAAGAAAAAAATATGCATTTGCATATTTTTGGCATCCCTGCTCATAAACTGTTAAAATATATTTATTTGATAAGTGAAAATTTTTAAGAGATTCTTCCTCAATCAACTTCAAATTTTTCACTAAAAGTGATAGACCACATAAAAGACAAGAGGCACATCAAGAAAGGACACCTTAATAAAAAAAAAGCATTTAAAGTAATGAAAATTCCATTTCAAAATTAAGAGGTCAAAAAATAATTAAAATCCGTTTCTTATAGGCAGGGATCAACTGAAGAATGCCAAAATATTTGCCAAAAATTGGATAAATTGCTCAAAAAGGCAAACCTTTCTCATAATGGTGAAATTTTGGGTTAAACATGTGGAAATTTTCACGAGCGAAAATAGTGGAAAATATTTGCTAAAAAGTCTCTCTAAATCAAAAAATGATCAAAGAAAATGTGATTTTGTGTTTATCTCAGCATATGCTATCCGCAAAAAGATAGGTGAAAACCTAAAAATCCGGGCACTACTTATAGGGTACGAGTAACACCCAATTTCAACAATTACTTCGACGGCGGACCGGCTCAGTTCGGCCCCAGCACGATTCGGCCCCAGCGGCTTTTTGGCTATAACATTTTTCACTGTCAACCAAATGCAACATTCTTGGTATCATTCGAAAGCTCTTAACATGCTCTATTAGCCTGCAAAATTTCAAAAAATTGGTCAATTTTGAACAAATTTATGGCCAAAAAAGTTGGAAAACTTGGTTTTTTGAACTCTTTTGACCATAACTTTTTTAAACCTTAACGAAATTTTTCAGAATTTTGCAGACTAATAGAGGACACTTAGAGCTTTCGAATGATACCAACAATGTTGAATTTGGTTGACAAAGAAAAGTTATAGCCAAAAAGCCGCTGGGGCCGAACTGAGGTAGACCGTTCGACGGGGATGAGGCCATGAGATGACAAACGAGTACGCCCTGCCAACACGACATCTTCCACTCTATATTATAATAATATTATTACTAGTGACCGGAAATTTCTAATTTGCGGGTCCCGCTACGGGATTTGAACTCAAAATTATTTGCGGGACGGGATCCCTCGGGATTAATCCCGCATTTTCCAAAAAATGCGGGATTGTAGACTGGGATCCCGCAAAATCCCGCACGGGATCTCGTCCCGAGCCGGTCTCTTATTATTACAATCGCCCTCAACACTTCACTTTACTTTTCATGGCTATGCCCCGAAAAACGGTCGTAAGTCGGAACGTTGGGAACTGGGAGTCTAACCGGCAAAAGATAATAACGACGACCACAAGCACCGAACAACTATGAACGAATTGATCTACAGAAACAAAGCAGTTTCATGCCACGTCGATTTCCTCCCCTTTCTGTGCCTCAATTTGTTCAACCAATTGTTGTAGAGTGAGACTGGTGCGACTCCCCTGGTTTACAATCAGCGCAGGTTCGGGTGCCGTACCTCTTCCATTGGATCCAATGCTTTCGCTGTCAGCCGGCATAATTCAAATCGGCAAAAGAAATCGTGCGAATGAAGGACCACTTGAAATTTTACGAAATTTATAATAAAAGATAATCAGCGTTCAAACGTCGCATGTACGGTAAAAAAGAAAAACAGTAAATTTTTTTTAAGGCTATTATAGAAAAGGTCTAGTACTCAAATTTTCAAAAATTTTCCGGCGGAGCCTACCGGCGCAAATTTTTGTAATTTCGCTTTTCACGTTTTATCATTTCGCCAAAGTTTGCGTTTCGCATTTTATTTTTCGATTTAGCCCATCCCTGCTAGAGGCCGGCGCGGGATTTAGCGGGATTTAATTGATTTTTTGAAAAATTTATGGACAAAATGCCAATTTTTTGAATTAATTAAATAATAAATTTAATTAAAATTAACTCATTTTCATCTCAAATTTCATCTAGAATTTGCAAAAAAAATTTCCAGATCGACTTTTACTTATTAATCATGTAGAAATTGAGTCAAAAAGTGCTGCATTTGGTTATTTTTAGACAAAATCTGTTAACAAATCGCATTAAATTTTAAAAAATTTCTCCGGCGGTGCCCTTTGTTCCTAGTTTTTTGAAAAAATTGTGCCGCAAAAAAGCGGTTTTGAAAAGCAACAAAATAGTCAAATTTGTGGACTATTAATAATTGATTCCCGATCTCTTTTTACCATACATTCGAAAAATCTTAGTCGACCCATCAGCCTCTTTTAATGCATCCCAATTTTAAATTTCCGGTCTCTAATCCCTGCTATGCAGGTATTTTCATGTCTCTATTAGAGATCGACCTGGACCTGGATCCAGGCCTGGATTTTTCCTGGATCCAGATCCAGGTCCAGGCCATTTTTCGGCGGGAGCAGCTCGTTTCCCCCCCCGCCGTTTCCCCCCCGCCGGTTCCCCCCCGCCGTTTCCCCCCCCATATCAGTTCCCCCCCAGCTCAGTTCCCCCCCGCCTCGTTTCCCCCCGAGAAATTTTTTTTAAAAAAATTTACTAACTTAGAAATTTTTCAAGAAAAAAATCTTAGTAAGTTTTTTTACAAGAAAATTCTAAGAAAAAAATTTTTTGAGAAATTTTTATGGTGAATTACTAAGGTTTTTCAAAAAATTTTCCAAAAAATCGCTGAAAATTTCCCAAAATTTTTTTTTTCTTAGAATTTTCTTGTAAAAAACTTTCTAAGATTTTTTTTGTTGAAAAAATTCTAGGTTAGTAAAAATTTTTTTAAAAAATTTTTCGGGGGGGAAACGAGGTGGGGGGGGGAAACGATGCGGGGGGGAAACGAAGTGGGGGGGAAACGGCGGGGGGGGGGGGGGAGCCGGGGGGGGGGAAACGGCGGGGGGGGGGGGGGGGGGGGGGGAACGTAGTGCACCCTTTTTCGGCAACCTGGATTTTTGTCCAGGAAATCAAGGTCCAGGTCAAATGTGAAAAAAAATCCAGGTCCAGGCAAAACAAGAAAAAACCTGGATTTTCCTGGACAAAATTTTTGAATTTATTTTTTCAAGTGACCGATGTTTTCAAGTTTTCAAAAACAGATTAAATAAATTTAAAAACACATTATTATTATTAATTAGATATTTTTAGATGCTTCTAAGCAAATAATTAATTTTTTCAAACATTTTTTTGATTTTTAAAACAAATTTCAAAAAATCCAGGTCCAGGCCTGGATCCAGGTCTCGAGGAGCCTGGATTTTTCCTGGACCTGGATTTTTGTCCAGGAAATCAAGGCCCAGGTCCAACATGGAATCCAAGTCCAGGTCCGGCTTTTTTCAAAATGTCGATCTCTTGTCTCTATCATTGAGAAAAACGCACAGATTTTTAGATTTTCGCCCCTCTACGATTTTTTGGCCCTATTTAGGCTTCTAAATTGGCATTTTTCGCCCTTACAAATCCGCTCCCCATATACCAAGGATATCTGTGAGTAATCAACATGCATTAAAATGACAATTCCGTAATCATAATAATTTTCAACATTTGAATTTGTGGTTTATTGTATTTTTGGTTGGTTGTCAATTGTCCGTATTGGTTGGTCATTTGTCTGTCCGATTCCGATTCTTCCCCCATCTGCTGTTGTCCACTGTTTTTGTTGTCGTTCGTTGCCTTTTCGCCTCCATCTTTTTCATCATCGGCTCCAAGTGTTTGTACTGGTTGCTGTCCTCGTCAATTTGCATATCCGGGTCCATGAACAGACTTTCGAACCGTTTGTCCACCATGATGTTGCGCAACAGTGCGTGCTGTTTGGGTGAAGAATTTCGAATATAATAGAAAACTTAAAATTTTCAAAAATACCGCTCGGAAAGACCGATTTTTCTATAAAAAAGACCATGGGGTTTTTGGGGTCGCTGATCACGAATATGACGCCCATTTCGATCATTTTCGAACCCCGGACCCGAATTCGAACAAAAGTCTAAAATTCATTTTCACCAAAACTCACATTAATTGTCCAAAACAGATTCAAATGCATGGAATGACCATGAATCTCTATTTTCTATTTAATTCAGCGTATTTGAATCGGTTTTGGAAAATAAAGGTGGATTTTGGTCATACATGAACAAGGGGTGCGCCGGCGCACCCCCCCCCCCCCCCCCCCGCGTCGTAATGGGCCTGGCGCACCTCCCCCCACGTGCGTCGTAAGGGGGGCGGCTGTAAAGGAGGGGGGATCGTCATGGGCTGGGTCGTACCGAAGGGGAAAAAAGAAAAAAGGTCGTCGCCGTCAAAAATTGAGGCCGACGTAAGAAAAATTGGTCCTGGCGCACCCCCCCTGCGCCAAACGTCCGACGTATGGGGGTCTGACTGGCGCACCCCTTGTTCATGTATGATTTTGGTGGAAAATGAATTTTCAATTTTTATTCAAATTCGGGTCCGGGAATCGGAATTGGTTTAAATGGAAGTCATATTCATGATCAGCGACCCCAAAAACTCCAAGGTTTATATTTTTTGTTTTTTCATTAAAAAGTTCATGGTCTAAACTGTATAAGTACCACAGTTTCATTGTTTAGTCTCCCCCACCACCTTTTTCGGTTTTGTCAGAGCAGCAGCAGCAATGGCAGTGCCGCCGTCAGCAGAATGCGCATCTTTTGTTGCTGTTGCCAACAAGGACTTCGATAATGATGAAGCCGCTTCGTCCCCTTCTCCGCCACGTTCACCATCACCAGCAAAAGTGCCGTCCTCCTCGTTGGCACAGGTTTTGCCGTCGATATCCGGCGTCGTCGTCGTCGCCGCCGGCGGCACCGCCGTTTCGTTGATGGACAGTTCGGCCTGCAGACGGGCGGCCAACTCGCGGTTCACTTTGGGCAATTTGCGCGGGCGTTGGCCCGCCGCGTCGCCAACGTCGTTCCGCTTCACAAATTGCACAGAGCGCTCCTGCTCCAACTGGTGTTGCAGCTGCACAACAAAAGGGAAGAGGTGTAATAAAATATTATTTTAAAAAGTGCAGCCGCGTGACTTTTTGGTAAAAAAAAGCTAACAAAAAATGATAAAATCGAAAATTTTTCGGGCAATTTTTAATAAAAATAAATAAAATAAATAAACGACAGTACCATTTATCAAAATTTTCCAAACAAAAAATTCTCTGTCGGTTTAATTTTTCGAAAGTTTTCCAAAAAATCGCTAATAATTTTTTCACAAACATCTGTTGTTAATTGTTAGATAATTAATGTCCCCGTTCAACTCTTTGTCATCCCCACTTTTCTCCCACCTTTTTCTCCCGGTACGCTTCGAATGCGCTCAGTTGGCACTGACTGCGCGCCTTTTTGTACGTGCCCATGTCCACGAAGAAGCCGTGCATATAGGCACGCAGGGCATTGGTGCCAATCAGTTTGGACAAGCCCAGCTCCTCCAACTGGGACTTGGTCACAAATTTGAAGTCGTCGTACACTGAAAAAATGGGGGCAAAATGAAATTTATTTGAGGGTCAACAAGTTTAAATTTTTTTTTCACTTTTTATTTCGGGAGAGGATAGACTCATTTTCTTAATTAGTCAATAATTAATTAGTCGGTCATTAATTAGTTGGCGCGTAAATAAAATGTGGAAAAAAATCAAGCAAAGACTTGAAACGATTTCAATTTGTTTCTTGGAAATTTTTTGCTTGGAAGCGTATTCTTTTTTTTATGAATTTTTGTCTTAAATTTTGAATTCTTTCAAGAAAAAAAAAATACAAAAAGGAACCTATTAAAATTCTTTTGGAATGCTAAAATTGGAAAGAAACTCTTTTTTAATTCCATGGCATAAATTAAAAAAAATCAAATTTTTGAAATTAAAAAAAATTGTCGCTTAAATCTGGAAGCCAACATGCACAGAGTGCTTTTGAAGCAGTACATTCGACTGTGGCGGATAAAAGCGAGCGAAACAACAATTTGCCCAATTTATCCACACTCGCCAGCAGCACAGTTATTATTGTGCTGGCAAATTCTACAAATTGGGGCGTGCGCATCGGCGCGGAATTGAACCAATAACAAATAGGGAAGGGGACAAACGCACAGACCACTAAGCCGAAAAGCGATGAAAGGAGAAAACCAAATAAATATATAAGAAAGTTTTCCTTTTTCAAAAAATGATTACCAGACGGTTTTTCGGCCTCCAATTCTTCGGTGATCGATTCCTGAAATGTAACACATATAAATTATATAATTTAATTATTTAGGGGGAGGGGGCGGAATTTTAAATAGAGGAAAAATTCATTTTTAATGGGGGGCCTGGCACAAAAAACGCCGCTTACCAAATGGGAGCACCAGCGAGGGGCTGGGCCTAATGAAGGCACAAAAAATTGTTGAATTTTTGGCTCATCATTTGCGAACATTATGATGCCTGGAAAAGAAAAAAGGGGAATTGGATTTGGGGGGATGGCACACAAATAAAATTAAATAAATTAAAATTGGTTTTAAAATGGCATGGAATGGAATGGGTGTGGTGCCGACAAACGAAGAACTCACCCGAGTTGGGGTAACGGGCAAAGTCGCGCAGGTCCATGCCCGGCTCAATGCTGGTGAACGGCTGGCCGTTGTGTTCGTTCCAAACCTGGCAAAAAAAAAAGAAAATTAATTTTTTATTTTTCAAAAAAAATGCCATAAAATTTTATTTTTATATCAGAAAATTTAAAAAAAAATCAAAATCAGAATTTACAAAAACTACTACTTTTTAAGCTACTTTGTGAAGCTAAATGAGTGAATTTGAATTTTTCATTATTATTTTTTCCATTTTTGTCTATTAAAATTTTTTGAATTTTCACTTTTTTAATAATTTACTTTCAATGCCCGTCCGTCCATGCTGAGCACCAGCTCCTGCTCACGTGCAAACTGCAGCCGGGTGATGGGCAAGCCGAAATTGTGATTTTTGCTCAAATAGGGCTTGGACGAACGGACATCGTACAACAACACCTGAAAATGAAAATGAACAAATAAGTTAGACCACCTAATAATTTTTTAAAATAATTTAGACCCCTTACAAATTCAAACAAACAAAACAAAATTTTTTTGCCAAGAAAAAAAGGGTATTCCGATTTTGAATATTTTTATTATAAAAAATACTGGTAAAAGAAAACCCCCTATTGAAAAAAAGCAGTAAAAAAGGCAAATTTTTAAATTTTTAGGGAATTTAAAAATTTCTTATTTCATTTTATTTTTTTTTGCCACTCACATAACCGTTGCTGAGCCCAACCGCCAAATGCAATGCGTCCTTAAAGCAGATGCTGGACACTTCAATTTGAGACCTGGCAAAAAAAGAAAAAAATGCAATAAAAATTAAAAAATGGCAAAAACTGACCCGCCGCCGCTGTCCAAGTCCAGCTCCAACTCGATGGCCTTGTTCAGCACACAGTCCAGCATTGCCACGCGTCGTCGGCACCGCTGGTCCCACGCCTCCACCCGCGCGTCACTGGTGCCACAGACGAACAGCTGAAACGAAAAAAAAAACAGAAAACTAGGGGGTCATTTACAAAAAATTTATGCGAAAAAATGTTCGGAGAAGCGGTTTCGTAAGTTTTTGGTCCATAAATTTTTTTGAAACTCAACAAAAGTTTTTGAAATTTTGCATGCTAATAGAGAACACTTAGAGCTATTGAATGATACAAAATTTATTCAATTTGGACAACTTGGAATCGAGTTATACCCCAAAAACGGACCTTGGAGCCCTCGGTCTCCAATTATAAGCGAAATAACTTTTTTTTTGCATTAGCCTATGTTTCGGCATTTATTGCAATTTTTCAAAGAAATTCGTAACCCCATTGACCCCAAATCTTGCGGGATTGTCCTTTCATAAAATGCTATTTATCAACCAAAACTTAATTGGTGCGATTCGTTGAACGCGCAACACGTCAACGACTCGGCCTCGGAACGCAACGGCTCGTGGAAACGGCCCAATTCGAGGTTCAGCCGAAAAATGTCACTGCTGCAAATGGGGGGGGGGGGGGGGACAAAAAAAAATGAAAGATTAAAAAAGGTCTAACCCTAAAATGTTAGAAATTCCAAATAAATACAATCTCTTCGGACCCCCCTCAAAGGTGGGGGGAATAAAATGTCAAACGTGAAAAGCTAAAATTCCAAACAGAAATTTTCAAAAAATTCAAATTAAAAAAACGACTGGGGGGATAGTTAAAATTTTAAAAAGCAACATTTGCAATCCGTTTTAAATTTTCGTATTAAAAAACCCAACTTTTGGGGGAAAAGCAAATTCGACTCACTGGCAGCCGACAATGTTCACTTCGCTGTTCTCATGACAGAAGGCCATGTCGCGGCCAAAGTCCGGAATTCGAAGACGAAAATAGCGGCCATAATTTGTGTGGAATTCGACATGGCGCTCCTCTTCAAGCAGTATGAACTGAAAAACGGGGAATTTTTTCGAGGACCGACGGATTACGAATTGAATGTGTTAATTTTGAACCAATTCCAACCGAATGCCTAACCAAAAACTTGAACACAATTTTTTAAAAATTCTTTACTTTTTTACGCATTTCGACTGTTTGTTGGATGTTCGAGTTAGGGATTCGTTAATTGGTCGAAATTGGCGTCCGATTTTTTTGGTCAGTAACCCCAAAAAAGCTTCGAAATAACACATTTTCAATGAATTTTTGAAGCAAGCACCCCCCAACTAACCATAACATGTTGAAAAATTACAAAATTAAAAAAAATCTGTAGAAATGGAACCCTAAAATGCAGAAAATTCGCAAACAAAATTTGTGTCAATTCAGAAATGTATTGAAAAAATGCCTTGGAATAGTCGTCGCTGAGCATCAGAAATTTGACCACATCGGCGTCCAAACCGCGCTCAAATTTCAGCGTCAACTCGTCCAGGTCATAGCACTTGACCATCGGCTTATAGGAGCCTAAAAATGAAATGGAAAATTGGAAATAGCGCGGAATTTTGAAAAATAGGGACCATGTTGGGAAACAGACCGGAAAAGGATTATCGAGATTTTAAATTCCGATTTTGTCGAGATTCCGACGATTTTTTTTTTTTGAAAAAAGCTGAGTTCGGGAAAATCCCGGGTACTTATGTCGTTTACAGACCATAAAAAAATAGTTTTTATAAATCATACATTTAAACATTTCTAGGGGATTTTCGGGGTCGCTGATCACGAATCTGACATCTATTTCGACCAATTCCGAACCCCGGACCTGAATTCTGTTACAGATTCTAACATAAAAATGGACTTTGGTGAAAATTAATTTTCGACTTCTGTTCGAATTCAGGTCCGAGTTTCGAAATTAGTTGAATGTATGTCAGATTCATGATCAGTGACCCCGAAAATCCCCTAGAAATGTTTAAATGTATGATTTATAAAAACTATTTTTTTATGGTCTGTAAACGACATAAGTACCAAATCCCGATCCTATCCGGCTATATTCAAGACTCATTCCGAACATAAAAAATAGACGTTTTCGGGTTTTGTCATCTCTCCCAAAAAAAAAATTGAAGTGCCAAAACTGTGACGGAAGCAAAGTAAAAACAACCATGAAGAAAAAAACCTGTGGCAAAAAAGTAATGGCCATCCGGCGAGAAGTTGACTGTGTGGCTGACCGATGGCATCTCCAAGTCTTGGACCTGGATTTGATGGCATTTCGTAAATCCAAAAATCTCCCCGATTTTTTCTAAATCGCTGACCAATTGAATTCGTTTCCGAATGTCCTCATCCTGCTTCTCCAACTTGCGGCGTTTCTTCGCAGTTATCCACTTAAAATGCCAAAATTTCGAATTATATTGAAAAATCGGTAATAATTTTTGACTGACACTCCCATATTTTCAATAAAAAATGCTACTTTTATCCAAATTATACTAAAAAATTAAATTTTAAAATACGAAATTTTCGAAAATATGGGAGAACTGCTAAATGTAAAATAAAAGCAAAATTGAATAAAACAAACATCGGGCAACGATTTCCCACTGCTCAGATTGTAGATTTTCACATTATTCGAAATGGAAAGTTGCATTTCAATTAATTGTGACCTGAGATTTAATGGATTTAATGGATTTACGGGCAAAAAACACAATAACTAAAAAAAGAAAATTAACTAAAATTGAAAACTCATATTGAAATCCAGGCCTGGGTCTCTCTTGGATTTTTGTCAACCTTATTTTCTTGGATTTTTGTCTAGAAATTCCAGGTCCAAGTATCGGGTTTGGTTTTCAGTTTTAAAACCGTAAAATCAAATATAGGTAATGCCAATCGCATAATCAATTTTTCTTTTATGCAAAAAAATTAAAAAATTAAAGAAAATTGTTTATGTAAGAAAATCACAGCGAAAAACAATTACAATTTACAACCAAATTAAATGATTATAAAAAACAAGTGAAAATAGAGTGGTGATCACACCAATCAGGGTAACCCTTGAAAATTTAGTGGCCATCTGATTGATTCCGCAATTTTTTTTTTTTTGAAATTCCGTAAAATTTTTTGTTTCGCAAAGATTGGCGACCGATGGAGCAGTAAAAATGTAAAATAAATTAATGGAATTATTGCGAAGAAAGGGAGACAATGAATGATGGATGATGTGGGATTGATTGTATGGTGTTGCTTTTATGACGGATTAGTTGCAGTTTTTCACGACAATTTTATGCTTCACAAAATTTCGCTAGTTGCAAGTTGTCGCAAAAATTCCAAAAAAAATTTTTTTGCCAATTTCTATAATTTTTGAAACTTAACATAAAATTTTGTAGGCTAAAAGAAAATTTTAAAAAAAGCGGAAGACACGAGGAATTTTACAAATTGGTTGCTTAAGCGAAAAAATTATAAAGCGCTAAACCGCTGCAACTGAGCCATTTTACCGGGCAAGGAGGTACAGAAGAGAGCCCAGCAGAGGAACGGAGCAATTTCCAACAAACAAAAAAAATCGCGGAGAAATTTTCAATTTATTATTTTTTAAAATAGTATCGACTCCATCTCGATTGGAAATTGTTTATTTTGACATTTTAAATTTTGTTGGAAATAAAAAAAATCAAACGGTTACCCCCTAGGGCAATGTTAGAAATTGTAAAACAGCAAACGACAACAAGAAAAACAACCAAACAAACAAAAAAAGGAAAAAACGATTGTCATGCACTTCCAAGGCAATTTAAATTCCGTAAAAATTGACAAAATTCGACAATCTTTTTTTTTGCGAGGAGACGAGGCAAGAAATACTAAGAAAAATGAATGAAAAACAATGATAAATAGAAAAAATGGTGGATGATAAAACAATTAAAACTCAATTAGGTAATTAATTAAATACCATTTATTTGCATCATAACAACCATATCATATTATCATAAAAAACATACATACAATACACAAAAAAACAAACAGAAGGAAATGAACAGAGAGAAGAGAGAGGCATTAATATAATATAGGTATAAAAAAATAATAAAAAAACAAAAAATAAATAATAATAAATTATGCGCACAATTCTTAAGTGATGATTTTGGTGGAAGGACAAAAGAAGGAATGGGAAATGAATGAAGTTAATTAGGTAATTAGAAGAACAACAAAAAAAAGAGGAGAAGGGGGAGGGGACAAATAATCTTTATAAATACAATTAAAAGTTAATTAATCATTATTTTTGCCATTTAAATTCAAAGGCCTCCGCCATTTTTGTCCGTGCCAGCGCCCCTGACCATGCCGTACTCGCGCGCCTTCGCCTCGTTGTACTCCTTGAAGGTCCAATGCTGGTACACATTGTCCGCGTCACAGGCACTCATCTGGCAATGCAAATAAATAAAATAATTAAAAAGTGAAAAATAAAATAAATTTATTAATTTTGAATAATAGTGTCAAAAACTAAATAATGTAAATTTCAGGCCAATCTTTTGGAAGACTTCATTGAATTTTCTTGACAAATTTAGCTAAAATTGCTCATTTTTAGGCTAATTTATGGTTTAAAAATGAAAAATATTTAAAATAATTTTTTTGGAAAATTTGTATAAAATTATTGCAACAATATTCTACATATATTGCGATATGAACTAGCAAACAGCAGCCTCACCTTCAATTTGGTGCCATCCCTGGTCATTTCCATGCATTTGCCAGTGACGGACATGCAACAGTTGGTGAAGCTGGGGAAAACAAAAATTAATATAAAAAAAAGGACATATAAACATTAAAAAAAAGCCAACTTCAGAGAGCAACTAGTTCCCCCCGGATTTTTTAAAAATTAAAAGTTTAAAACAATTATAAAGTAAAAAAATTGAAATTTTTTAAAGAAATTTCAATTAAAAAAAATTGAAAAGATTTTCGAGCGACTGTTTCAAAAATGTATGTGAATTGCTGTTTTTCATTTCAAAAAATAGCTAGAAATAAAATTATCCTATTTTTTTTTGAAAAATTTATAAAAAAAACTAAGTTTATTTGAAAAAAAAATTCGGCATCGGGGACATGTAGCGGACTCAAATTCTTGGCATGGCACACCTTGTGATTGTAGCGCCATTCCTGGTTGCCTTTCTGCAAAATGGGGAGGGAGGGGAGTGAGTGATTAAAAAGATTTTTTTAAATTTTTTTTTGTCGCCACCTGTGAATGGACACGGGAAAATCATCACTTCCTTGCCGGCAAAGTCAATGCACGACTCGTCCCGCCGGATTTCGCCGTCACGACTGAACATCCAATACTGAAAAAAAAATTGGAAAAATTAATAAATTTAATTATTAGAATTTCCTCAATTGAAGCCCCCCCCCCATCCACCACCCAACCCTCAATTAGAACTCCGCTCCCCAATAAAGCCCCCCTCCCCCCTCTCCTGCAAAAATGACTTCTTTTTTTTTTGTTGCAACTTTAGGGTAAAAAAAATGAAAAATTTTTTAATAAAAGAGAATTGATTCGATTTTTTCAAACCCGATTATTCTAAAAAATTTTTTTTTAAATTTTGGGAAAGGGAATGAGTTGCCAATAACAACAACAACAGCAACAGCAACAACTGCTTAATTCATAACATATTTAAAAAAAATGCGACCTGATTCCCGCCTTGGTTGTGGCACCAATAAACACCTTTCGCATTAAAAATTTGTTGAAAAATACAAAAATAATTTGCAAATTTTTTTCTGAAAAACCGAGTTTGCTGTTCTGCTTGGCCCAGTCAATGCACAGTTTTGAACCGCCCCCACCGTTTCGCACCTAACACAGCGAATTTGGGAATTTGTTTTGGCAAAATATTTTAATTTTTTTTAAATTTGTTTTATTAAAGCGTTTTGTGGCCGTGCATTTTGCTGTGCTGTTGCTGTTGTTGTTGCTGTTATTCGTTTATTAGCCAGTCCCTCAAGCAGCCCAAGAAAGCAAATGTTATTTTTTCGAGTTTTGTAAATTTAAAAAAATATTTCCGGGGGGAGGGGGGGGGGGGGGGGTGACGATCTGCCGCCTCCAAATTCATCTCCTCAAAAAAACACGAAACTTTTTGCAAAAAATTTCCCGAGGCTGCTGCCCCAACAATTTTCAAGATGCCATGCCACCACCACGATTTTTGGAAAAACAATTGGGGATTTTTTTTTGTTGAAAATTTGAGAGTGAAAGAGGCCTTGGAAGGACGGACACCAATAAAGTAAACCGAAGAAATTTTCGGCACAAACAATGGTGGCACATGCCCAGGACTAGTATGCACCTGGTTGCCGCCCTGTAAATGGCACGGGTACGCAATCACGGGCTTATTGTTTTGCTCATCCCCCACCGCGCTGTCCACACAGGACGCGGTGCCCGAGCCGTCCCGCGGCACAAACCCATTGCGAATCTGTGCAAGGCGGGGCGCCATGGAAATGCCAAAACTTCACCTGGTTCCCACCCTGTCCATGGCATGGCCACAGCCCAACCGGCTTCAATTTATCACGCTTTTTGATCGCACAGTCTAGACACAACCGTTGATGCTTCACCATCGCACCATTGGCAATCTGACAAAATGAACGAACGAATGAATGGATGAAAGGAGGGGAAGATGGGGGAATATTTAATTTTTTTTTGAAAAAAAAATTTTTTTTTTTTTTTTTTCGTGCCGCTGAACTTTTTAAAAAATCATAGATTATCATGAGCAGTAAACCTGAAAGTCCCGGAAACACATTTTTCCACGATTTTTATAAAGAAATAAAAAAAACCCCCATAAAAATCCAATTTTTCTTTTTACAATTTTAAAATTCAAAATCCAACAAAATGCCAAGGAGCACCGAAAGAGAAAAAGCAATAAAAACAAACAGAAAAAAAAGAAGAAAAAACAGGTAGGGTATGAAACTTCGAAATTTTGACTTAAAAATGCCTAGACTGGGCGACAGAAAGCGCAATTTGAAGCCGATAGAACCAGGGAAAAACAACTAAGTAAGAACCCACAAAGTTTTGGCATCTCACATAACGTTGAAATTAATTAGTAAATTAATTAATTAATTAATAGTATCAAAAGACAGTTTTTCTTTTCCAAAAAGCGGTTAAAGCATAAGCAAATTTGCGTTTATTATTTATAAAAATTTTATTTTTAAGAGTCCGAGTTTTCCAAAAAATTTTAAAGTACATTAACCTGAAAGCAGGCCCGTAATTACAAGAAAATTTCCGAGATGGGAAGCTGAATCCCTTTTTTGAAAAATTAGTTGCAGCTGAAAAAATTAGCAACTTTTTGAGGATTTTAGGACAGGTTTATGAAAAAAAAACCAAACAAAATGAGCACAACCATGGAAAATTCGTCGAATTTTCAAGAGTGATGGATGGAATTTTTCGAAAAAATTCTTTTTTTTTTTTTTGTATTTCGTTAGGGGTGGACTTGTTAGAACAGGTCTGCCCATAAGTAACGGTACGCTAATTTTGGAAAAATCGGACGCCTTAAAATAATTTTCGATTTTTTTTTTTGGATTGCCACTCACCTCGCCCTTTGCTACAGCATCGCCAGGGATGAACAGCTCGGGGAAAATGTTGTTCAAATACCATTTGAAAGATTTGCATTGGAGTCGCTTAAAAAAGGGTTTTTTGAAAATAAAATATCTGATTTAAAACAAAATAAAAAAAAATTTGTCCAAGTGGTCTATGGGTTGGATTTGCCAACAAATGAACCCCCAAGTTCAACCCCTCGCCACTATGCGTAATTTTTACATTATTAAATTCAGTGATTATTTTACCTCTTTTTAAAACAATGCATTTTTATGAATTCAGAAACATTTGTTTTTCGTCCAATTTAAACTTTGCATTTTTCTTTTTCACTTTTGGATCATCCAAATTTTTGAACTGGCTTAAAATTGAATTTTTAATATTTTACGCATATTCTATAAAATGAAAACAAAAAATTCACCTCTCTGAGCTCCCTTCTCGATTGGATGTCACCAAAATCGCCCTGAAAAAGTTTTCAAAATTAAAATTTATTTAAAAATAAAATGAAAAATTTGCTCATTTTATATTCCACTCAAATTTCCAAAATTTTCTCCGCCGGAGCTGGCCTCGGAAAATCCCATTTTCTCGAAAATTGGCTCAAAATTTGGCATTTTTGAACAAAATTTGATAATAAATCGCAAAAAATCGGTCGAAAAAGCAAAAATAAATTTTTAATTTCCAAAATTCCTCGCCCCATAAAATTAAAAAATTTTTTGTCTCAAAAACTTGCCAGTTGGTCGTTGATCCTCTCGTAGTAGTACTTCTTGTAGTCGTCCAGCCAAACTTCGGCCAACCGAATGGAGTTGCGTTTCAGCACATTTACGCCCGTCCGCCATTTGTACGGACTTCGCTTGCGAAAAATGTGGCCAACATGCGAACTAAATACCAAATGATTTTTTTTGTGTTACAAATTTGCGTTTTTTTGGGTTTTCCTATTTTGGACAATTTTTAAAAGGCGCGAAAAAATTCAATATTTCCCAGACTTATCATTACGAAAAATTTTCTAGTTTTTGAGTTTTCAAGAATTTGTCCAAAAAATCGCTGAAAAATTTCATTTTTTTTCCTAAAAATTTTCAACATTTGCTGACCAAGGCACAATTTCAAGGCGTCCACCGCACATCCAAATCTGAAAAAAAAAATTAGCCATTTTTTTATTGGTTTGCTGTGTTGTGTGAGATGACCTTGAAAGACAGCTCCAAGTTCTCGCCGCCCCAAATGTCGAAGCCCGGGTCGTAGGTGCCCAACTTTTCGAAGTACGCGCGGTCAATGGAGAACAGACCGCCGGCCTGCAAGTAAAATTTAAAAATATCTGCTGTTTAGGCCTCGAAATTTTGATATGTTTAAAAAAAAGGACGGGACTGTCCCATGATTTGGGCTTTGGGAACGAAGTTAATTTGAGTTTTATTGGGTTGAAAAATTTTTCGGGTTGGCCCGTTTTGGGCGGTTTTTTTTTTAGAAAATTTTACGCCCACGTGCTTATTGTTATAGACGAAGTTGGCAATTAAATTTGTTAAGTAAGCATGTAAAATGAACACCTAATAAACGCAAAAAAAAAAAGTTGAAAATTTTCTCAGTTAAGCCAGGGCAAATTGCCATACGATTTACAACAATTGGTAATGGGTTTTTTAATTATAGCTCTCGGTTAGAGACCATGGTCGGCGATGGCACCGGGTCAATGTGGCGCCGATTCTTGCGATCCCGTTCAGGAATTGGATGCCAATTGAACTGCAGTGACCAGTCAAAGCCTTAAACACACAGGCAAAAAATGCGATTAAATGTTAACACAACAAGAAAGCCGCATAAAAAAATGAATAAAAAAATTTTTTTTTTTGAAAAATGATTTTTCCATTTATTGCAAAATTGTTGTACAGATGAAAAAAAATGCCGAGAAAATGAAGCTACCTATGAAAAAAGAACCACCGAAATTGTCAGTTAATTAGTAGTAAAAGCAAAAATTCATGGAAATTTTTTAAGGGAAAACAAACAATTTTTGAGGGCCAAAATTGAAAAAAAAAAATTGTGTACCGCCAACATTGGTGAAGAATGCCTTCGACGAATGGTACTCAAATGTGTTGTCGTCAATCACATCGATCACCGGACAGACGACGGTGGACGCGTTTTTGTGAATTCGGTCCAACAACGGTTCAATCCAACCTGGAATTTCCTGTTTTTTATAAATGGAGGGGGGGGGGAAGGAATTTTTTGGAAAATCCAAGCAATCCATGGCTTTTAAACTCCAATTTTCGCGGGGAACTATATGGTTTATGGTTCACTGGTGTCAAATTTTATCAATGCAAAGAAAACTGGACAGAAAGCCTTGTTTTGGTAAGAATTCCCGGTCCTGGTACACCCCATTAAAAATATATTTAGCCAAGAGGAGACCGGAATTTTGGAAAAATGCTAAACAGGGCCAGGAAAGACATCGACCGAGGAATCCTGGTAAATCCCCGCCATATCCAAGGCCCCAAAAATGGCGCTTACCTTCCATGCATTCGCAATGTGAGTCCAGGTAGGTGATCACTTGGCCTTTGGCCACCGCGGCGCCACGCAACCGCGCCCGAATGAGTCCCTCGCGTTTTTCGAGCCGCAGGACACGAACCTGACAATGAGACAAAAAAAATAGCTGATTTTTTCTTTAAAATTTTAAAGTTTTTAATGGGTTTTAGCCCCTTCAGCCTCCCCCCTCGGCCTAGCCAAAAATTCCAAGAAAACGAAATTTTTGAATTTTCTACAGGGCCTGGAAATTTTTTTAATGGAATTTTTTGGCCCAGCGACGATTTTTTGAGTCAAATCTCGGTCGTAACATTTTGTCCCGTTCCAAGTGCACCCACCCGTAGGCTCAAAAAATTCCAGAACCCGAAATTTCGACTCTACCGCAAAAAAAAGTTCGTCCTGCTGAATCCAGGACCGCTCCGGCAGAGAGGGTTGGAATTTTTTTGTTGCAAATTTTTTCACCCTCTCCCACACAAACATTTTTGAACTGTGCCATGTACTCGTCCAACGGCTGTTTGGTGTGCTCCATGTCCGAGAAGTCGTCCACCAGAATGACCTCGTTGAGCAGCCGGGCCGGCGTCCGCTCAATGACACTGTGAACGGTGCGCAACAGGACGGACCAGGCCTCGTTGTGGAAGCAGATGATCACCGACGTGTCGGGCAAATTGTCCGCGTATTTTTCGGTGCCGCATCTGTCAAAAAAATGCGCATACAAACAAAATTTGAACCCATTTTAAAAAAAATTGCAATTTTTCAAAAAAAAAATTCCAAGATTGACGGACACTTATTATTTGGATTTGTGACCCAAAAATCAGTCAAATTGGCAAAAAAATGGGAATTTTGGATTCAAGCATTCAATTTTCCCATGTTGACCAAAAAATTACGATATTTTAAAAAATTTTAGTTTGATTTTTTCAGGGAGGAACCATTTTGGTTGCGTTTTTTTCCAAAAAATTTCTAAATTAAGTTTACAATAAATTTCAAAATCTCGGAGAGAGGAGGTAAAAAATTCCGCAAAAAAAACCCTATATAAAAATTATTGGTCCAATTTTTCATTTTGCTTTTAACGAACTCGTCGTCCGCAGGTTGAGGCAATGACCGATGAAGTGAGATCATGTCAGACGCTAAAAAAAAATTCCGAATTTAAAAAATTTCAAAAAATTCAAATTTTTAAGTACCATATTGGTTGAACGCATTTTTTACGAAGCCGTCGTCATATTTCTTCTTCTCGTCGGGCGATAATTTCTGCAAAAAAACAAAAATATAATTAAAAAAAATCGTAAAATTAATTGCAATTCTGTTCCCATAGGCCTAGGAATTCTAAATTTTTTGAAATTTTGGTTTTCCTCTGAAAATATTATTTTTTTTTTTTTGCTGAAAAATCATGTTATGCAAAACGACCATTGAAAAACAGTGTCCACGCGCAAAAATTTTCCGGGTTTGATTTTTCTGGGACTAAATCAGCGTGTCATTTCAATTTCAACTGAAATTTTTCGATTGAATTTTTCATAGCTTTGCATTTTACAAACCCATTCAATTTCAAAGCATAAAACGGTTTTGTTTCTATGGGTTATTCTGAAAATGTGTCCACACAGAGTCAAAAAAGAGGTTGTCTCTTTGGTGAAAACTTCGAATAAAGAAAATTCAAAAACTTTTCCGGATTTATAAACCCCGCCCTCATTCAATTCAAATACATTTTTCGGTTGATTTTTTTCGGGATTTTCAAAGGGATTTACATCTCCCTCAACCATTAAATTTCAATAAAAAAACCCATGTTTTGGTTTTTCATGGTTCTACCCCCCCCCCCCCTCGGTCGGGTCGCCGCCATTTAATCAGTTTGGTGATCACCTCCTTGTCTATTTTGACTGGTTTTCCAGCTTCGCCCGCCTGGTCCGGGTCGCCCTTCTTGTAAATGGGCGCCTTTGGGTCGAAGAACGACCGCTGGCCAGGCTTAGGAATGTTCCCAACCTAAAAATCGGAGCCAAATTAAAAAAAAAATTTTGAAAAATTTAAAAACGAACCCCCTCCTCTTTGCTTTTGCTCTCTTTTGGCCGCTTTTCCACTGCTGGCGCGTCAACAATCGCCACAGGAGGGCCAAAGCTGAAAAAATGTGCGAAATTAATGAAAATTTTTTCCAAATTTCCGAAAAAAAATTTTTTGGGGTAAGGAGACGGGAGAATTTTTTTCTCCAATTGGAAAATGTGCCCCAGTTTTAGGCACCCTTTTCGGTTTTGCCTGCTACACCTCAACATCTTAGAAATAAAAAAGAAAATTGTTCTTTTTGCCGTAAATCCGAAGCCCCGACATTTGCGCCTATGTCCAAAATCGGACGGGGCCGCAAATGAGGCAAAAAGTGAACATTCCATTTTGGCATACTTCAGAAATGCATGCCTTTGATGTGTGACGACTTCAACTTTTGCTGCTGCTGCTTCTTCCTCGGTTTTTGCCTCATTTTTATTGTAGCTGCCCAATGTTGGGGAAAGTGACATGTACAAAAGACAAAAAACGAAAAAGATGAGCTAAAATGAACACAAAAGTTAATTTTTACACAAAAACCAGTCAGAATGCACACAAAATTTTACCGATAAAGCAATAAACACTCTTGAGGATCGCCTTAACAGTCGCCGAGCCAATAAAAAATACATTATTTTCTAAATTTTAGTTACATAAAATTAAATGAGGATTAGGGCATACTAAAATATGGAATACATAAAAGCGCAAAAAAAATATGGACATAAAATGGCAAAAATATGGAAATAAATTTTTCAAAATTTAGGGTATAATTTCTCAATTTTCTTCAAATTCGCTAAATTAAAGTAAAACTTTCAAAAATGGTTATTATGATATTAAAACCATTTTAGAAGAAAAAACATGACAAAACTAAAATTTACTCATTTTTAGCAAAAAATCATCCCGAAAAGCGAAATTTTATTTTTTTTTTTTTTTGCTTATTTTTGACATAAATTTAAAAATTTTTAAGAAAACTAAAATTTATTCAATATTTTTGCCATTTTATATCCATATTTCGCGGTTTTTGGTCCATATTTTGCGCATTTATATATATCCATATTTTATTATGCCCTAATCATCATTTAATTTTATGTAACTAAAATTTAGAAAATAATGTATTTTTTATTGGTTCGGCGACTGTTAAGGCGGCGATCCTCAAAAGCGCTTTTTGCTTAATCGGTAAAATTTTGCATTTTGACTGTTTTTTTGTGTAAAAATAAATTTGGTTGTTGATTTTAGCTCATCATGTTCGTTTTCTTGTCTTTTGTACACATCACTTTCCCCAACTCTCATCAACTCAATTTTCAATGGCACCTTCCTACAAGCGTCATAATTTTTCATTTTTTACGCCATTTTGTTGACTTTTTTTAGAATTTTGAGGTGTAGAAGTAAAACCGAAAAGTACCAGTTTATAAACCATGTTCCCCCGAATCACGGAAAACAGAGACAATAATATTTCAGGGTTTGTAAGCAAAAAAAAAATTTTTTTTTTAGGGTTTTCGGCTAATTCTTTTTTGAGAAATAAAGAAATAGGATTCTCCGCCCAATTTTTGAAATTCCAAATTAAAAAACAGAGAGAATAACACCAAAAAATCGAACCCTTGCAGTTGTTTTATGTCAACATTGTTGGTGTGTTCCCGCCAATCGTCCGGCCGATTTTCAGCCAATGGTTTTTCGTCAATGTTCCGCTAAACTTGTAAATGCAAATTAGTGAAAAAAATTTGGATGACATAAGTAAGTCTTTAGTCAACCACCAGGGATTTGAAATTTTTGGAGGCCTGTGAAAATTTATTTCCAAAAAATTTTTGCGGGCCTCGGAATTCCAATTCCCAAAATTTTTTTGTAGGCCTAGTAATCCGATTTCAGTCGGCTTACATTTCTGGTGCACCCAACTGCCCACGGAATTTTAAAAATTTTTCCGAATACGGCGTAAAAAACATTTTGGAATATAAAAAATCGAAAAAACCAATGAAAATTTGAACCAAAAAATCCAATTTTGTTTGGCACAGTTTTATCTTACCATGAAAGGCAAATTCATGACAATCATTGAGCACAGCCACAGGAATGGGATGAGCAGAGTCAATTTGATGAGAAATGAACGCCGTCGGGCGGGCAAAAATTTTAGGTACATTTTGTTGGGGCGGCAAGGCAATTAGGTAGGTAATTGTTTAATTTATGCGCGATTGGATTGTTTGGGGTGGCAATTGGCAATTAAGGAATGTTGTCCAATATTTACAACAAAATGACGAATGGACGACGAATGATTATTTATTATTTATTTATTAGGAAAATATTGTTGTTGGTGTTGTCGTATGCTTTGTGTTTACCCGCGCTTAACGAATTTTCATGGAATATCTGAAAAATGGGGGAAATTTGTAAAGAAAATTGGAAAAATTGTGAATGAATGGAAGGTTTAGGCTTTAAATTTATTTGAAAATTTCCTTGAAAATTTGAATTTGGGAAATTAAAAAAAAAATTGAGTCGTAAAAATAAATTTAGTAATTCAATGACAGATAATCATTCATTTACAAGCCGAGGGGATTTGACAGGCCGGAGGGATAAGGGATAAAAGAAAATCCGTAAAATCAGAGAATTTGCAGTTTTTTTCTTTGTTGAAGTAATTCCATTAAAATCAGAGACAAAAAAAAATATTGAAAAAATTAATTGATTTGTGAATCAATCAACATCAATTGAACATTTGGGTTAATTTATCAAAGTCCAATTTTCAAGGACACCCCGGTTGCCTTTCAAGGACGAATCTCCGCCGCCTGAAAGGCTTTGTCTTCAAAGATTGGGCCAAAATTAATTGAGTTTGACTGGAAAAATTTCCGGAATTCCGGCGGCTCAGAAATTTCGGCAATCGAAAGCGGAATTTGAAGCCCAAAAATGTCGGAAATCGGCACCCGATACATCCCGGATACACAGTATAATATGTATACCTAACAAATAGTGTGACCCGCGGAAAGTCAAAAAACAAAATTAAAAAAAAGCGTCAGCTTTGGCCGATTGTAAAAAAATGGGGAAAGGGACGGCATAGCAAATCGTGCATATTTAATTTCTTTATCGAGCGCAAAATGCTAAATAAATTTGCATTTTTATGGCACACAAAATTCAGTATTTTTAAGCATTTGCTCCACAACAAAAATTTTATTGTTCAAAAAGCATTCAAAATTTTCAATTAAAAAAAAAGAGAAAGGGTTTAGAAAGGGATCAATTTTGTTTTTAAAGAAAAAATTGTGGAAAAAAAAAATGCAAAAAGGGGAAAATAAAAAATAAATAAAACGGAAGGCCAATATGTGAGCACGGTTTTTGAATTTGTAAGAAAATTTAGGCGCAGAGTAAGCTATTAAGTTTTTGTTTTTCCTATGAGAAAACTCGTAAACCACAGGAAAATTAAAAATTGTGTTTTTGTGAAGACCACAAAAACAGCAACAACAACAACGTGGCAAAAATTAAAAGGATTAACAAATAAGCGCATAAAAATTTCCAAAAAATTTATTTGGCGAGACGAGAGACATTAAAAGGAGGAAATTTAGGTGGGGAGAGGGGGGGGGGGGGGGAGGGGATGAATCGCCCCGTCGGCGAAGCGCCGCCGCACAGAGTTTTAGTGGCGGGGGGGGGGAGAGATTGGCGAAGAATTACCACCACCAAAACACCGCCGCCACCGGCGGTGGTGGCGGACTTTTCTGCTTGTGCTGCTGCTGATTGACGACATTTTCTTTTTCTTCCCATTTTCCTTCACCTTTCACGCCCCAAATACAGAAAAAAAAAGTGCTGCTGGTGGCAGTGGCAAATGGTGGTGGTGGAAAAACTGGGAGCTCGGCTGGTAAAAAATTTGATGGTCGTCATCGTCGACGGAATTGGGAAGGAGAAATATGATGAAATAAAATAGGGGAAAATTCCTATGAAAATTTTAAGGTTTTCGTTTTTTAAATGACTCTCGTCTACCTGGCTCGTTGGTGGAAGGGGAGGGGATTGTAAAAATTTCAAAAACAAAAAATTCGGAATCAGAGGGGTGGGTGGTTCTGCTGTCTCATTGATTTTCCCCAGGCACAATGCTGAGAAAAATTGTGAGAGACACCTGATTGGGACTGAATAGAGAAAATGAATAAAGATGGAAAGTTATTACAAAATTCCATGAATTTTTTTAATTTATTTTTCGGGTTTCAAATGTCTCTGTCCCAATGACACTATGACAATATTGCTCCCCTGCACAATGATGGAGAGGAACTTGTAAGAGATATGATGGTAATGGGGAAGAGGCATGAAAAGAAAAATTTAAATGGAGTTGGTGGGAATATGTAATTGTGAAAATTGGAAATACTTTTAGAGACGGCGGCGGGGGGCGGGGAGGACACAAGTGGGGGAGGGGAGGGGAGCGAAGGGGGGGGGGGAACGATGTCGGCGTGGTGGCGGCGGTGGTTACCTTCGTCCCAATCATCACCGACGCGACGACGACCGCCGCTGGGTGGGGGGGGGGGGGAGTCATCGCAAAATGACGACGACGCCGGCGGGGACACCGGCGGCGGACGGAGGTGGATGACGAACAATAATGATGATGATGGTAATGATGACGATGCTGCTTCTTCAAAATCACCATCATCATTGAATGAGTGAGTGAATGGGTGGGGGGAGAGAGAAGAAGCGGGACACTACGACCACCACCACCCGACCGTATAAAACGACAGCAGCAGCACTGGTTGGGAGCAGTTCGTTAGCCCTCCCCCCCCCGTATCATTTCCCCTCGAAATAAAAATAAACAAACTTAGAAATTCTTCAAAAAAAATGTAGAAAATTTTTTTTGTAATTTTAAATAAAAAGTTTCCTAAGTTTTTTTTGAAGAATTTCTAATTTAGAAATTTAATCCGGGGGAGGGACGTTACCGAGCGGGGGGGGGGGGAGGGGAGGGGGGAGGGGGGTACTGCTGCGCCCGCATCGGTCAGTCAGTCAGTTAGCCGTCCTCTCACCAACTCAATTTTCAAGAGGGCTTTTCCCCCTCCTAACAGCATCATATTTTCTTTTTTTGCGCTCTTATAACAAACCCATTCAGCTCCCGCGGGCGGCCTCCGCCCCCTAAACCGAATGGTATATATTGTATGTATATCCTTTTTTATGGGATTTCATTTATCCCACCCGCCCCCACCGCCAGCGCACAATTCAAAAGCGAAGTGCAGCAGTAATATTTCGTGTTTGGTTTAAAGTACACAGTCAGTACCAGTTACATTCGATGAGGATACGAAAAGCAACGGGTTCATAAAAAGCATTTTAGTGTGATGATCTGTTGATGATCGAGAGAGAAAATTTTGCGAGACTCGAGACCGAGACGAAAAACGAAAAAAAATAAACAATTTTTCTAAAGCAAATTTAAAAAAATGAAGGGTAGCAAAATTAATTTACTATGTATACCGTATTTACTAAAATAGAACCCCCGGGGGCTTTAGTTTTTCAACCCCCCTCAAAATGGGCATTTTAGGGGGGAGGGGACTTTATTTTTTGAACTTTGATAAGTGAATTTGATCCATTGAAATATTCGATTTTTTTACCCAATTTTCTCCATATGGGGAGGAGGGGAGAGGGGTTAATCGCTGAACATTTATGTAAATGTACAAACAAAATCAGTATAAGCATCAAAGCTAGGCAAATAGTGGTGGTGGGGTGACGAAGTATGAAGCGAATTGAACCAAACCAATCGAATGGAAGTTGACTTTTTTAGCGGTGGAACAATTGGGGGGGGGGGGGGATAAAAAGGGGAATAGTATGAATAGCAAGGGAGGGGGGGGGGGGGATGACGACGTCTAATTACTGGGGTCGTGTCATAAATTCAAATAGTTAAATAATTAAAAAAAAAAGTTATGGACGAAGAATTGAAATTAGAATAGAGCGGGACCGGCGAGACCAAAACACGGGCAGCTGAGTACAACTGAGTACCGAGGTTCCAGTTTTGACCGGGACCAGTCCCGGGTTTTTTCCCGGTTTTCCCAGCCAAAATTCCCGGTTTTTCAACCCGAAAAGGTCCCGGTCCCGGTTAAGCCCAAAATTCCCGGTCCCGCTCTACTCTAATTGAAATCACATGATAAATCTGAGGGGGCAGATTCGGAAATAGCGTCTCCCATTTTCTAAGGTATAGGTTGGATTTAGAAAGTACCGTATTTCGGTAATTTTTCGTTTTGGGGTCTAGATTAATTTTCTTTTAAATCAACACAGGGCGCGCTGAATTGTTTGCCATTGGCATAAATCCATTCAAGGAAAACTTAACTCAAATTGTGGCATTTATGTCCACGATATAATTTTGCAATTCTACGCTCCATTTGTTGATTTAAAAAAAAATAATAATTAAAATTTAGGCCCCAAAACGGAAAAGTACCCGTATTTCCTAAGATAAACCCCCGCCCCCCCTAAAATAACTCAGTTGAGAGGGTATGACACAACCTAATAAACCCCAACTGCTGAGCTAATGTAGAAATCATAAAAGGTAACTCACACGCCGGTGAGATTTAAACCCACGGCCTTTCCATACATTGGAGTCCCACACTTTGCTTACTTCTGGCATCTCACTAATTTCAATGCTTTTTCGGCCCCGGGAAGGAATGGTTAAAAAGCAATTAAATCGGAGCCGGAAAAGGAGAATTTGACAAAGCAGCCGAAAAAAAGAGGTTGAAAAGTGAATGTTGTTGAATTGGTAGGCAAAAAGCCGTAAATTAAATTGAATATTTCGACATAAGTAAGGCTTCTGTAAGCCATGTAATAAATACCTCCTCCCACACAAAATTCTATTTTTCAGAAGATTTGGAAATCCCTTAAGATGCATGGAAAAGCATCGCCAATTTTTCTGTGTTCATCATGAACTCAGCCGAGCCGATGCCATTAGAATTCATCCAGCTTTGTGACGAAAAATCTTTTTCCGGCATTTTTTCATTCTCGGCCTCAACTTTTGAGGGGGGGGGGGGGTCAATTAGGGAATTTAACTCTCGACATTTTACCTAATGACAAGCTTGCCTGCTGCTCCGACTTAAGCGGCTTTTTTCAATGAATTATGAAAAGGACCACGGATGGCCGGGGGAGGGGAGGGCAAAATGCTTTTGGCCCCGAATCACTCAAATATGGCCGAGAAGCCATACATTGTAATTTGGTGGCACTCAATGGGGGAAAGGACGACGGAAGTTTGTTTTCCTTAGCCCATTTTGAGTCATTCGGCCATAAAAAAGAACACATAATTGTTTCCTATGCACAAACACACTGCTGCCCCGGCTGGATCACTATGGTGATATTTAACATAATTTGCCTGAACTATCCATCATCATTCATTGTGCCAAGACGGGTAATGTTTTTTTTTGAAAAGCGAAATTTTGCCGAGACAAAGCCGGATGATGTCAGAGGAAGTTTGGAAAATTAGAATTTAAAAAATTCTATTTTACCTATTACTCTCCCCGTATATGGAATTTGAGGGTGGCACGGGACCGTAATCGCCGGCCGGGAATAGTCTTAAACTCAGGTTTTTTCGGTCGCCCGACCCAGACATAGACCACGACTGAACCGGCTTTTGCGAGTTCCGGCACAAATCCCAAAATCGCGATCAGTGCCCCCCGTTTTCAACACTCAGGCCCTATCGGCATCTCGAGCACATCTTGGAAAATTCAATAAATGGAGGGCAAAAAATAATAATACGGAAATGAATTTTTTAATGGTCCATCATTCTTCACAATTATTTGAAGTGTGTGAATTTAAAAATGACATTTAACGTAAAAAGGCCTACAATTAGAGCCAGGATTCGGGATTTCGGTACTGAGTCGGGTTTTTGGCTCTAACTCGATAAAAAATCTCAATGAAAAATTTCCCAAAAAATCTTACTTATTTCAGGGCGTTTTCCTTCAAAATAAATTGTAAGTCGGGGAGCGGAAAATTTTTGCATTTTTGGAATTTTACAAAATTTTCTTGAGTATTTTTCGAGTTAGTGCGAAAACTGCGAGTAAGTATCAAATCCAATTTTCTGAGCTTTATCAACAACATTTGTAAATTTCAACAAAAATGAAATATGAAATACACAAATAATAAAAATTGAGTATTATTTATTATCATTTTAAATTTGCTATCATCAGCGGGATTACACACATTAATAAATGCGACTATAATAATAATGAATGATGTGCTGATTCGATGGTGATGACCCAGCACAAAACAGATAAAGCACAACTGAATCAATTAAGGAATTTTGCGTAATTAGGTAATTAAGAGACATATGTAAAAGTGATAATAATAATAATAATTAAGAATAATGAGGCGGGGAAGGGAGGGATAATAATGAATCGAACTCATTAACAATCCATCAATCTATTAATTAATTAGTCTCTCTAATTAGTCCTATTATTGTCATTGTCGCAATTCGCGATGATGCTCGCACATAATGCGGTTCATCCGTGAGGCGACCGCCGCTGCAACTGCCGCGCCACGGCCACTGCCGTCCTCGCTGAGCACCAGGACGAACTGAGGGGGAATTGGTGGGGGAAATTAGGGAAAATATTATGGCAATTGCTGCAAGCAGTGGAGGTTGGACTCCGCTGGTCCAATTTTCCGGTGCTTTGAACCCTTCCAGGGATTTGGTAAAAAAAAAAAAAATTGAATAATTCAAAGTCAATGTATGGCAGCGCCCACCTTTGCCCCCAAGAAATTTTTTTTAATCTTTATGTTTTAATTTTAAGAAAAAAATTTCGGAAATTTTTTTAGCGTTTTTGGAAAATTTTTTTTGAAACACTATAAAATTTTTCGAAATTTTTTTTTCTTAAAATTTCTTATTAAAAAACTTTCTAAAATTTTTTAAAAAATTTCAGTTAGTAAATTAAAAAAAAAATCTGGGGGAGGGGCAAAAGTAGAGCACCCGTTCAAAACAGTCGAATTTTTACCAAAAATGCTTAAATTTTGCTTCAAAAGTATTCTCCTACCTAAATCAACAAAAAAGGGAGGGGCTCTTAAATATTTTAAATTTTAGGACAAATTTGGTTTATTGGCATTATTTAATAGTCGAAAAATTTAATTCGCCAAACGCCGGCCACCAAATACGGTATGCTACCGTCTCTCAAAAATACAGTAATCTACCGTATCCCCTCACACACGCACTTCATACTTGCCCTCCACCAGCTCGTCAATTTTGTGGTCCAACAGGAATTTGAAGGTGGGATGGAAACGGTAGACGGACCCGTCGACGCCCACCGTTACGGTGGGCCGTCCCATGCGCTTCAGCAGCGCCGCAATGCCACAGGCGCAGAAGTGGGCGGCACGCGCGCTGACCAGCGAACACACGTAGGCCACGTTGGCACAGTCGGCGGGCGTCGAGTTCCAAATGCCTGAAAATATTTTCAAAATTTAATAAAAAAAAATTCAAAATTTTCAAAAAAAAATTTTTTTTTGTCAAGAACAAATCGTTTTGTAAAATTTTCCAGCGATTTTTGGGGAAAAAAATTTCCAAAACTTTTTCTTCTTGAAATTACACTGTTTAAAAATTTAAAAAATTTGGGCGAGGGGGACGTAATGCACCGAATAAAAACAGAAAAAAACCTGTTTTCTATTAGCCTGCAAGAAATTCCGTTTAATTAAAAAAAATTTACCAGAAAAACTGAGTTTTTTTTTTCACCGAAGTTTTAAGGCATAAGTTTTTTGGGATAATTTTTTTTTTTCAATTTTAACGGTTCCATTGAATATTAGCAAATTCATTTGAATTTGAAATGATAAAATGTGCACCAATGTCCTGCAGCAGCTCCTCAATTTTGTGGAACGGGTTCTCCTCGTCGTCATTTTGCATTTGCCTGCAGCAATTAATATAATTTTTTTTTAATTTGTTAAAAAAACGTGTCCAAAATCCAAATTTACCCCTCAATGTCGGACACCAATTTGGTCGGAAAGCAGCCGGGCTCCGCAATTTGTGAATGGTCACCGCTGAACAACAGGCCGCGCCTCGTCAGGTCCTCGAGCACAAGGCGGACAACTTCACCCTGGGAAAAAAATTTTTTTTTAAGAAAATTGAAATTTAAAATTAAAAAAATCCAATATCGCACGAAATGTTTTTCAATTAATATTGATGGGACTTGCTTAAAAAGTGCGGAACAGGACAAAAATTAGTGGACAAATTTTTTTCTAAAAAATTTTTTCATATATAGAATTTAAAGGAAATATTGAAAATTTTCATATAGAATTTCAAAGAAATATTAGAAAATTTCAAACTCAGAAATTCCAAGAAAATTATTCTAATATTTTTTTTTAAAAAATTTCTGTCAAAAAAAATATATTTTTTTTTTTTTGTATAAACCAGCCAACTGACCATGTACATGCCGGAAATGGTCTTCTCAAAGCGTTGTCGGCCCGGGTTGATGCTGCGCTCGTCCAATTGGCGGTCGTAGACGGTGAGGAACGGGTCGAGCGCGCCGTCGTCGCCAAAACCGCCCCATTCAGTGTTCACACAAATCTCCTCCGGCAGACCATCTGAACAGAGCAGGCTCATGATCGGTGAAATGTGACAAAATCGAAATTCCGGCACAAAAAAAGGTGCCGATCTGCGCCGAAATTATTTGTTGAAACTCGGAAATTCGGCGCAAAAAAATGTGCCAAAAAATTTCGCCAGAATCAAAAATTTTCACTCCTAAAAATTTTTACCTTCCTCTGGGCAGAGCAGCCCCTTCAGCTTTGGCACATTCTCCAACTTCTCCATGTACGCTGCATTGCAACCTGAAAAGCTCAAAAAATTCAACACAAACACACGAATTCCTTGGGTTTTAACTTGTTGAATTTTTTTTTTTGTTGCGAATTTTTAAATTTTTCATTTTCAATTTTTAGAATTGCGAGGGCAGAGAAAATTAAAAATTTTGTTTTCTAAATTCCTTTGTTTGTACTAATAAAACAGATTTTTTAGAAAATTAAGCAAAAATTTTTTAAAAAACTTTTTTTTTGGGGGGGGGGAAGAAATTTTAGATTTTGAAGCGAAAATATAGTTAAATAAATGAAAAATGTGTTACCGGTGCCAACAATGACCCCAATGTAGCAGTACTTTTCGATGAATGAGCAGGCCAACATTGTGCCGGTGGTGTCGTTCAGCACCGCCACCACGTCAATGTCCACGTCGCCACGGCGCTGGCACGCCTCGAGCAACAGTTGCACAACATCCTCACCGACGACGCCGGAGGCCTTGGGGGGGGGGATTGAAATTTTCAAAAATTTTTCACATTTTCATAGTGCTGGGGGAGGAGAGGGGTGCTGCACTACATCCCTCCCCCTCAATGGATTAGCTACCCCCTCCCTAGAAAAAATTTCAACAAAAATTTTTTGGGATTTTTTTTTGAAAATTCTTAATAAATTTTGAAAAAATCGCTAAAAAATTTTCCTTATAAAAATAAGTCTAGAAATCTGTTGTTAATTGTATTTTTTTTATTCAAAAATTTTGGATTAATTGGTTAATCCTCTACGGAAAAAAAAGAATCAACAGGTCCAGGTTAATTAAGCACACGAAAAACACATGGCGTTCCTGTAGAATCTTTTTAGTTTTTTTTTCGAGTATTGTTTCAAAATACAATAAATATTTTGAAAATGATGAAAAATCATCTTTCTCCCCCCCCCCCTCCCACCGCAAAAATTAAAAAAAAATTTACTAACTTAGAAAATCTTAGGGGTTTTTAAAAGAAATTTCAAAGAAAAAAATTTTTTCGAGAAATTTTATGATGAATTACTACGATTTTTCAAAAATGTTTCCATAAAATCGCTGAAAATTTCTCGAAACATTTTTTTTCTTTCCGGGGGGGCGGGGGGAGGGAACGTAGTGCACCCGCCCATTGCATCCATCCCCTCTCCCCAAATGAAATGCCAAAAACCCATTCATTCGCTTTCACTTTGAATCCCTTCGTCCAATTGGTGAGCCTTGCGCTGGTAAGCCCGTGCTGCTCGCACGGGAAGGAGAAGGTGAAGCCGAGTGGCAACTTCGGCCTGCCCGTCAGTTTGTGCTCCTCCATGAACTTGGCCAGGCAGGCGGCGATGTGGTCGAACAGCTGTGACAAAATGAAATGAATGAATGAATTCCATGGCTTTCGTAGGTATTGTTGCATTTTAAAATTGGCATTCCAAAAAAATGAATAAATGAAAAAAAAAAAAAAAAAATTCGGTGAGGGAAGGATTCGTCTATTGTAAGACTCAAAAACTAAACGCACACTCCAATCATATAAACCCTAGGCACCGAGAAAAGTGTTCAAAAAAATAAAAATTTCGGCGGCGAGATTTTGTGCCATCCCAGCCGTAAGGCAATCCATAAAAAAAAAATTTTTTTTTTGGAAATTTAATGCAATTTGAACAACAGTTGCCCACTCACCGCCGCACCGGTGCCCTTTTGGATATGGTCGGGCACACGGTAAATTTTGCTTTGCATCGTCGACCGGCAGTCGCCCTCCAGCGTGATGAGCAGCACGCGAAAATTGGTGCCGCCCAGGTCCAGTGCCAAAAATTCGCCGCGCTCCTCACCGACCGCAATGGCACGGATGTAAGTGGGCAACATTTTGACCGAGGCGGTCGGCGCTGACAATGAAAAATGCAAATGAACAAAATTATGGAATACATTTTGATAGCCACTAATTGTTTATTAGCATTCAAAATTTCATAAAAAAAATTTTTTTCTTTTAAAAAAAGTTACGGCAAAAAAAAACCCCAAAAAACCCAGGTTTTTCGAGCATTATTGCTCATAATTTTTTGGTTGAAACTTGACAATTAACGAATTTTTTTTTTTTTTTTTTTTTGGAATTTTTATAGGCAAATAGAAAACGTCATAACCACTGCATTTTTCCGGGACATAAACAAATGCACAAATTTGGGGCCACCCGAAACAAAACAAAAACTAAAAATTTTCGAAAAAAATTCTAGGAAAAACAAATTTTGGAAATTTTTTAAAGGGGTATACCCCGCGTGTTTTCCCACCCCTGGGACCATCTCTGATAATGTATATTTATTCAAATAAAAACAAATTGTCCAAAAAAAACTATAGAAATTTTAAAAAATTAACGCCCCCCCCCCAAAAAAAAATATCCCAACAAAAACCGTGGCAATGTTAAACATTTTGACAACGATGACCACCTGTCAACGGGTCAAGGCCTTTCTTGAAGTCCAGCTCCATCCTGGCCATAATTTCGCGCAACTGATTGTCGTCAAGCTCCAAGCATCGGCAAATCTCTTGCACCTGACATTTACACAAACATTTATTTTTGGCAGAAAATTTTATTTCGAGTTAATTTATAAAATATGACATTTATTTGTCAAATCAAAATTCTCAGACCCTTGGAAAAGGAAATCAAAAATCTCCGTATAAAAAGCGGTTTTTTTTTTGAATTTGTTAAAAACACCAAAGGGGGGGGGAGGCTCTTTGTTTTGCAATTTTTTTGTCATAAAAAGTTTGGAAATTTGGATTTTGAGGTCGCTGACCCCAATTATCTGACCCCAATTTCAACAAAATTCCAAACCCCCTCTCGAATTAAGACTTTTTGTTTGGATACACGTGATAGGAATTTGGATTAACCCAACCAAATGATTGTCAGATTCGTCATGAGCAGCGACCCCCTGGAAACCGACAAACATTAAAAAAATTCGTGAAAAATTGAACGAAAACGAGGGGTGGGTGTAAAATGTGTGAAAAATTCGCGCC
Organism: Heterodera schachtii; assembly: GCA_023374025.1. Classification (NCBI taxonomy): domain Eukaryota; kingdom Metazoa; phylum Nematoda; class Chromadorea; order Rhabditida; family Heteroderidae; genus Heterodera; species Heterodera schachtii. The sequence continues at coordinate 1,330,442 of SIJG01000013.1, forward strand.
ATTTTGGAACGGGAACAAACAAAAAACCTCATGCGAGTGGAGCATTGCACGCGCGGAGCGCTCGTGCAACGACTTGACTTTGTCCAGCGAGTAGTTGGACGAGTGGGTGACGGAGTGCGCCTTGCGCAGCTCGGGGCACGACTGTTGCACCGATTTTTTCATGGCTTTTTAATTTTTTTTTTTTTTTTTGTGAAATTTCAACGAAGGCACCGGCACAGAATCAGAGAACAACACGGAGAGGAGACCACAGCAAACAGTAGCAGTGAAAATGGTGGAAAATAATCAACAACAAAAATGATGGGCCTAAAATATTGGAAGTGATGCGCCGGGGGAGGGTCGATGAATGATGGCTGTAAATTTTGAAAAATTGAGTTGGAATTTCCAAAAAATGGACCCGAGGCCTCGTGGAATTAAACATGGAAATTATTCATTTATTCCGAGGATTTGCAAGTATAAATCCGTGTTTCGCAAAAAAATTATGTGTTGGATGAGCAAAATTGGGTTTGCTTAATTTTGAACAATTCGCCAAACTTTAAAAAATATACAAAAATGCAAACAATCTCATACACTTTCGTATTGTATTCGCATTCAACAAATCGCAATTACTAACAAAACGGACTATCATTTTGAAAAATGGGAAAAAATTTATTCAGAAAAAGGAAAATAGGAGATTTTGGTGGTGATCAGATAATGCACATGAAGTATGTATATATGGATGGGGTGTAAGATCGTCGAGAATTCAATGAAAATGGTATACAAAAAAAAAGAAACAATTAAAAAGGAAAAATTTTCGTCGAGATTCCGTCAGGACATGCTTTTTGACTCCATTCAATTGGGTGTACTGCTTGGACGTCGTTCATACTTTGTCTCTACTGTTTGTCCGCCGTGTCCGTCTCCATCATGTTGGTTGTGTCTGCAGCTGAAGAACAACACGCCGTCGGTTGAGGGGCCTGAAGTTGGGGAGAGGGGGGAGATTTAAGAAAATTTATAAAAAAAAATTGTAAATTTTGGGGGAAAAAATTTGGATCCCCCAAATGCAAGAGGAAGGCGCCAGAGCCATAAACTTTACGAGTTTTTAAAAAATTGGTGCCCAAATTTTCTCAGAAAAAATCTGTTGAGGGTGTACAAATTTTCAAATTTTTCAACTCTACGGATCAGCGCTAAGGCTGTCCACCCGCCCAAATAATTATGGAATAAGCCAAAAAATAACTAAATTCGATGGGAGCTGCTCAGTTTCCAGCCCCCCCCCCCCCTCAGCGTCGTTTCTTGAAAAATTTTAAATGATTTTTTTTGGAAAAATTTTGAAAAATCTAATAAAATTTTTGTAAAAATTTATTTTTTTGAAATTTGTTGTATACCAAAATTTGATCTCATCACCAACCATTTTCTGCTGTTGCTGCAGCTGTTGCGTTTGTTGGTTGTGTCGTCGAAATGCCAACTTCGATCCGGCGGAAAGGTAAGCAAAGGAAGGGGGAACGGCGGGAGTCTGAAGATGGGGCCACAAAAACATATAAATGCCTGGGATGTCAGAGTCGGGCACATGGGTCAATGGCAACTCGTACAAAGGCAACTCGTCAAAAAAAAAATTTTCTAAGAATTTTGAACTAAAACTTAGAATTTTTAGATAAAAAAAATATAAATGAATTTTTTAGCCTAGAAAAACTTTTTAAAAAAAATCTTGATAGTTTTTTAATAATTTTTCAGCTGATTTTTTTTAATTTCTTAAATTTTTGAAAATTTAAGTGTTTTAAAAAGTTTTTCTAGGCTAAAAAACCCATTTAGATTTTTTTTATCTAAAAATTCTGTTTTAGTTGAAAATTATTAGAAATTTTTGTTTGTACGAGTTGCCAATTGTACGAGTTGCCATGACACCTGGCACCTTACCCACCCCCCGCCTCCCACTATGGTAGGCCCCGATTTTTTTGGCAATTGCCAAGAAAATTGTGGGCCCAATAAAAAATGAATCGGAGGGGGGGGGGGGGGGGGGAACGAGCTGCTTTCTGCTGGAGGGTGTAAACGACATTCCCCACCCCCTAAAATTATTATTTTTTTACAAATGGAATTTTTTAGAAAAAACCTTGCAAGAAAAAATTTTTCGAAAAATTTTGGGAATTATACCGTCTGCTGCTGCTGCTGTTGTTGCTGGTACAGCTTGGACCCAGCGGATAAATACGCGGCACTCGGAATTGCCGCTCCAGCCACCGCGCGACGCATTGACAACGCCTGCCGCTGCTCACGCCGCTGGTGCATCATCTGCCACGTCTTGGCCCCCGCCCCGTTGTTGGCCGGCCGCGCAGCGACGCCGCCGCCGCCAGCGCGCGCCACGCTGATGCCGCACACGCCGTGCGCGCACGCTGCAGCCGCGGCGGATTTGGTGAGCGCGCGGCGCTGCACCATGCCGGGCATCACTGGTGTGCCTTTCTGCTGTTCAAAATGGGAGATGGGTGAGGCAAGAAAAAATGAGTTTTTTTTTAATAGAAATTTCGTATAATTAGAGGCGCCCCGACATTTGCGCCTTTGTCAAAAAACGGATTCTAAGTCGAATTTTTTCAAGCTCTAATAGCCTAACAGCATTAAATTAAGAAATAGTAGTCTTCTAGTTTAGGGTCGGGGTCGTTTTCGCGCCAGCGCAGTTTTCGAACTATAACTTTTTTCATTGTCAACCAAATCCAAATTTCTTTGTATCATTCGATAGCGCTAAAAGTTCTTTATTAAGCCTACAAAATTGCGAAAAATCTTGTTTAGGTTCAAAAAAGTTATGACCACAAATGTTTAGAAAACCAGTTTTTTGAAGTTTTCTGGCCATAACTATTTTGAACCTTAATGAAAATTTTCACAATTTTGCAGGCAAATAGAGGATATAGAGCTATCGAATGATACCAAGAAAGTTGGATTTGAAAAAAGTTATAGTTCAAAAACTGCGCTGGCGCGAAAACGGCCGGCGCGAAAACGGCCTGGTCCGTCTAGTTTACTAGAACATTAATTCTTTTGTTTGAATAATTAATGATTTTATCAAAAATTTACAGAACTATCAAATTATCAGGCACAATCACTTTCTATCAGTTGTTTAATGCTGTTTAGGCTATCAGGGATTGAAAAATTAAATTTGTGCCCGATTTTGGACATAGGCGCAAATGTCGGGACACGTAATTAGAGGTGGTTTTCAAATAAAAATTTTTGTTTGTAGACAAATTTTTCAGTTTTTTTTTAAATAAAAAATAAAGTAAAATGGATAGAAAATCATAAAAATGACTGACACACATCGCCATATTTTGACGATTACATACACTATTAAAAATTGAATTGTCCTGTGCTATTTTAACAGAAATTCATGGCGAAATTCCGTCGGTAAAAGCACAGCCGTTCAATTTGCGCATCCGAAACCATCTGATCAGTGCAGAGCAAACAAATGCAAAACTGATCAGAATTCTCATTGGATGCCAACATTTGTTTGGAATTTTAGAGTAGGGAAAATGCAACTTTCCCGGTGGGACTCGAACTCATGACGAGTATTTTTGTAAAACCGACTGAGCCATTGGCACTCTGTGATTTTGCCATTTGACAATAAACACAAAAAAAAATCTTTTTTTTGGGGGGGGGGGGGTTTCGAGGCTTGAAAATATTGGAAAACGAAATCACATGGAACCCAATAATTTTCAGTAAAAGGAATTAAGGCCTAAAAATTTTAAAAAAAAAAACAGGAAAAAAATCCGAGGCTCGATAAATTGGAAAATCGAGGAATCACAGAAAAAAATTTAAGGAAAAGGAATTTTATTAGGAATTGAATTCCACGGCATAACAAAAATCTCAGTTAACGAAATTCCGAAAATTAATTAACAAATAAAAAAATGAAATACCCGAGCGAAGGAATTTCGCATTCCAAATGCCATCACATTTGCCGCCGCCGGCACAGTGGCGGGAATGGGCGGCACGGCGACAATTCCATTGGTCGGCGTCTTCACCACATTCTTTGGCACCACATTTGGCAGTCCCATGGCAGGCAATTGCGGCATACCTATGCAAATTTTGGATTGAAATTTTTAGCGACTATGGATATTTATTTTATTAGTGGAAAAATGTCAAAAATTAAAAAAAAAATTTGGGGTCAGACGCACGGAATTGGGTTTTTTTAATTATTTCCCGTCAAAATGCCTAAATCTGGCAAAATTTCGGCGTAAATTCCCTGCATTTTGTAAGCCTAAACCGTGCACTATTTTGTAAAAAAAACCTGATAACCCTTTTTGTAGGAAGGACATTTCGGTACTTATACAGTTTGACCCACATACAAATATTTTTTGTTTTTAATGCTAAAAACGTATTTCCAGGGGTTTTCGGGGCCGCTGATCATGAAATATGAACTCTATTTGACGAATTTCCTAACCTCTAACCCGAAACTCGAACAATTTTTTGAAAATTTTTTTCCAAAAATGGTTTTAAATGTGCCAAAATACGTGCTCCATGATTCTCCGGTGTCAAGCTCATAATATATTGATTCAGACCAAGCATTAATGCCATGTAATTCAACACATATTCCAAAAAAACAAAGAAAATTGGCATCAATGCTTGGACTCAAAATTTTTTTCAAAAAATGTTCGAATTTCGGGTTAGAGGTTCGGAAATTCGTCAAATATAGTTCATATTCATGATCAGCGGCCCCGAAAACCCCTGGAAACGTTTTTAGCATTAAAAACAAAAAAATTTTATGTGGGTCAAACTGTATAAGTACCGACATTTCCCCTCAAAAATGCCGAAATTGTCAATTTTCGGCTAAATTCTGCCAATTATAGGTCTAGGATTTTTGCAAAAAAAAAAAAAAAAAAAAAAAACCTGGCAACCCGTTTTGCGGGACCATCGGCAGAACAACAGGAAATGCCGTCGTCGTCGGCATTGTCGTCTTCGGTGTCACAACAATTTGGTCGGCATTTTTTGTGGCGCTGGTGGTGGCACATGGCAATGATTGGACAGAATTTGACGACGAAGACGGCACCGGGGCGGACGAGAAGGGCGGCGGCGACGACTGCCGATTGTTTGCCATGGTCGGTGTCACAGTTGAGGCAGCGGAAGTTGATGGCAAATCGGAGAGCGGCGAAACGAACGGCAAATTCGACGACGAGGAGGCGGTCAATTCAGTACCACTAAAAATGGGGAACAATTTTTTTGCTGACTGAAATGCTAAAGAATTGTGGGCCCCCTAATTTTAAAAATAAACAGTTAAATTAGGGATCAAAATTCTTTACCATTGAGTGATTTAGGCCCTATTTTTGGCAAAAAAAATTTCCTGTTTCACAAGAATTTATGGAATCAGCCAAAAAATATGTTATGTGCCATTTAAAAAATAGATTTATGAGCAAAGTGGAAAATTTTGAAATTTTCAATAAAATTTCACGGGTTTCTGTCTCAATGTTTGATAAAGCAAAAAAAAAAAAAAAAAGTTTTAATTGTTTTACCCAATGTTTTGCAATTCAGTCGTCCATTTGTCCAATAATTCAACCAATTTCTGGCTTTGATCCTCTGTCATTGCCACAGAAACAGACGTCAATTTGGCAATAAATGCCACCAACGATTCGGCAGACATTGGGCGAATTAGCAGTAAAACAATTCTAAACGAATAAAATGTTCATTTTTTTGACTTCATCAACATTTCAGTATCCTATCAAGACAATTTTGAGGACTTTTAATTCCAATTGGTGGGCCCAGAAAAAGCATAGCCATAGGCCGGAACAGGACGATTCGGTGCCCGCCGTTTCGGTGCCAGCCCAAGTTTTGGACTACAACTTTTTTCATTGTTGACCAAATCTAATAATCTTGGTATCATTCGAAAGCCCTTCACAAGCTCTATTAGCCTTACAAAAAACAAAAAAAATTTTAGCTTGTAAAAAAGTTATTAAGAAAAAACTCAAAAATTTCGTCTTTTTTGCAATTTTCATGTTATAACTTTTTTGGTAATTGTCTAATCGCTAAGCAATAGGTTAGAAAAAGCTTCTAAACATGTAATGCTTTCGAAAGATACCAAGATTGTTAGATTTGATGAACAATGAAAAAAGTTGTAGTCCAAAACTGGGGTTGGCACCGAATCGTCCCCTACCGGCCATAGGCATGGACAGTAAAATCATTGGCGTAAAACAAAATGCCAATGCATTCAAATATAAAACAAAGTGACTTACTTAGGCGCGCCAACGATTCGTCAACTCAACGATTCGTCAACTCAGCCAAAATGCGACGATTCGTCAACTCAGCCAAATGTCAACGATTCGTCAACTTAACGATTCGTCAACTCGACGATTCGTCAACTCAGCCAAAATGCGACGATTCGTCAACTCAGCCAAATGTCAACGATTCGTCAACTCAATGATTCGTCAACTCAGTCAAAAAATTATTTCAAAAAGCAGTTTCCATAGCTTTTCATGGCGCTTAACAAAATCAATTATAACACTAATTAGACTAATTTAGAACCAAGAATACATAAAATCACGACCCTTCTGAACAAAAATTTATTCAAAAACTTGCATAAAACTAATTTTAGTAAACAAAAATTCAAAACAACAAAACGAATCAATATGGTGATCATCGCGAGATTAGAGAGAACAAATTTCAACCGGTATTATGAGTAATGAATGAAAAAATTCCTTATCAATTGGATATTGGTTCGTTCTTCCGTCTCTGCAGCGACTGGGCCAACTGCTGGTCGCGCAATCTGGTCCTTCAAGCGGTCCAAAGTAGCGAAGTCAATTGAAAAAGTGAAGGGGGAAACTAAAGGTGTAAAAGGGAAAATAAAGGCTTTGCCAAATCCGGTTTCCTTTTGGATCACTGACTTTTCGTTTAGTTCGAGTCTTCCGTTGCAATTGTCGCCAGGAAAAAGACCTATCGCGTTGCCGTAAATCCATCAGTTAATCGGTTACTAAATAAACCGAAGCATTGTTAAGCAATCCGACCATTGTGCCATTGTTTGATTCTTTTTACCGCGTGTCGGTGTTCGAATCAGAAATTGAACGGCCTTTGGTCCTGCCAACGCTTTCGTCTGCCTCCAACAGATAGTTGAGTCCGAGTCTTGGTCCGGCATCACTTTGGCTGGGAAGGGATCCGCGAGCGGAACCACCGCCCTCTGATGCGAGTGAAACGGAACCCTGCAAAAAAATCAAAAAATTTTCATCCAAAACTTAATCACCGACCTTGATGCCAATGCAATGACCCCTCGCCGTTGTTCCGCACTGAAATTTGGTCCTCATCACTTTATCCGATGCGGTGTCTTCGTTTTGTTCAACTAGTCTGCGTCCTCGCGTTGGGTAGGAAAAGTGTTGCTGTCGTCGTAATCAGCACACAGCTCTCCGAACTGCTTTGGTGCTTTTCGTCGTTTGTTGTTCAATTGTTTACGAATAGATTTCACTGATTTGCTAAAACTGAGAAACGACATTGAAATTGATTAAATGTAAGAAGTGTCAACGAGTCGCATGTTAAAGCATTTAAATGTCAAAAACAAAATAAATTACATACTCATATTATTTTTTAAATTAATTTTATGCATTATAAATCGTTGCCAATTCGAATTCGGGTTCGAATCGCTTTAAATGGGTGTTAAAATTATTTTACGCGCCATGAAAAGCAACAGAAATTGCTTTTTGAAGTAAATTTTGGATGAGTTGACGAATCGTCACATTTTGGGTGAGTTGACGAATCATTGAGTTGACGAATCGTTGACATTTGACTGAGTTGACGAATCGTCGCATTTTGGCTGAGTTGACGAATCGTTGAGTTGACGAATCGAGGGGAGGCGCTTACTTAACGAGTGCCACACTAATGTAAGAGATATTGTTATTATTATTATTTGACGTACACTGATCACTGAAATAATCCTCATTTAATGGCCTAAGTGACCTGAGATCAGAAATTTTCAAAAAAAAAACCCTCAGGGCTGGAATATTTTTATTTATTTTTTTTGGAAACATGATTACGCCCATTGGAAAGAGGACAAATTCTCTACCGAATTACCTTTTGAATGATGGATCTACGACAAATACCCGCCAAGTTAGAGAGGGTGTCAAAACTAAGTACCGTAAAAATGATCATTTTTTATCATTTCCCCTTGAAATACGGTATAAATTAGTGATAGAAATACGGTAGAATCGAAATTTCAGTAGAAATTAGTGATATTTATAATCAGCAAAATTCAACCATCTCTTGCTCTGTGGGTATAAGTTGTAGACCCATCATTCAAGAGGCAATTCGATAGAGAATTTTGTCCTCATTTTGAATGGCCTACTCAAAATTTTCAAAAAATTTCCCAGCCCACTAGGAATTTTTACGAAAATTTTTCCGATTTTCAGTGTATTTCGGGGTATCCCGTTTCCCGATCACCATCACAAGTAGTGGTCTGATCAACTAGGTCTAAACGACTTTTTTGATCTGCATCAAAAATTTAGATTATCAGAATTTTTTTCAGATTTTTCTGTCAATTTTAAATTGATTTATTGTTTGTTTAAATAACTTTTGAACCGCCTTAAAATTGACTGAACTTTTTAAAGGTTCACCAAAGGTGGTCATTTTCATGGACAGGCAGGTCGTGCCGTTACGAATGACTAATTCGTTTAATTGTTTTGTTAGGAAAAAATAAAGTAATTTTTATTTGGAAAAAATAATAATTTGAATACTATTTTTTCGGCTCACATGACCGCTAAAGCCTTTCCATTCATTTCCGGCCTTTAAATTAAAAATATTTGAAATTAAAAAATCGGAAAATGCATTTTTGGGTTCACGTGCCCTCTAAAGCATTTCCATTAATTTCCGGCCAAAAATTATAGTTAATTTTTTTATTTATAAATTGATTTGTTTACCCATTTTTTCATTATAAAATCATTTTTCCTGCTTCATAAAATCCATTCCAAAATGTTTATGTTTTTAAAAATATTTTTATTTGCTTCCGTTAATTTGGTGACGAGCTCACCGACGCATGAAGGTTTTAGTTAAAACAACATTTTTATATTATAAAATTTTAATTTTATTTTTTAAATTTCAGGCAAAATATTATCAATTTTCAATTAAAAAAATTAATTTAAAAATAATTGTGATGAATTTCAATTTTTCGGCAAATATTTGTAATTTTCAAATTAAAATTTAATGTTTAAAATATTTTCATTTTATTTTATGTTTAATCTATTTTTTGGAATTTGTCTAGAACAATTAATTTTTTTATCAATTAAATTATTAGTGTATTTATTTAAAATTAAATTCGAATATTTTTATTAAAAATTAATTAATTTTTTAAATTATTTTTTGAATCGTCCATCGATGTGCCGGCAGAAAAAGTGCACCTTTTGGCAAAATATGTGACAAAAGCGTACAAAAATGAGTCGGAAGCGCTGGAAGTGGCGACAAATTTTGCGGAAAATTTGGTGGCGGACAAAGGCATTGTGAGAAGCGCCCCGCGGGGCTTTGAAGCGGCCAAAATTGATCAGAATGATCGGACTGAAGTGGCACAAGTGTTCAGCAAAATGCTCAAAAGTGCCGGGTGATTCAATTGGCACAAATTTTTATTAAAGGGCATCCTCAAAAACCATCAAACGGTCAAAATGAAAATTTTGGAAAAATTCTTCTAAACTTTAGTCCTTCTTCAAAGAAAATATTTTTTCAGATTCTTGATATCATTCGGTAGCCCTAGTTTTCTCTATTAGCCTGCAAAATTCAATTTTTTTAAAAGTTTTAAAAAAGTTATAGCCAAAAGAATTCAAAGTTAAAAAAAAATTTCAAACGTTTTCTAAGATTTTCAGAAGCAGGAATTTTCAAAATATTTCTTTTTTATTAGTTGCGCAAAACAATGTCGGCCACGGCGGCGTTCAAGGCGTGACGGCGAAACGAAAAGCTACGCATTAATTATGCTTCAAAAGACGGGCGAAATGTACAAGCTGACAGTTCATGTTTTTGCCGTTTTAATAGGCAATTAATTATTTATTTATTTTTATATATTATTTTTACAAAAAATTAAATCACTTTTGGATAATTTGGTGACAAAAAATTATTTTCATCTTTTCAAAAAAGTCAACAGATTAATATTTTTGTTTATAAAAATTAAGTTCTTTATTTAAGTATTTTCTAAATTAATCCTCATTTTCGAGCAGTTGCTTCAGCCTGAATTTTCTTTTGTCCTTCTAATATTATACTTAGATACCATATTTTCGAAAAGCCATTGGCGTAGGCGAGGATTTTTTTATTTCAAGCCCCTCAAAAGAAGGGCTAATTTTTTGGGCTTATAGTAAAATTAGCGGGCGGGGAGTGGGGGTGACCGTATATTAAGGAAAACGGTTAATTTTTACCATCATTTTTCAATTGCCAAAAAATTTAAGCATTGTTTACTGGAGGCGCGGCCGGCCTTGTGCTGTCCCTCATCTGCTCCCTGGCCGGCCTGGTCCAATCATGTGCCAACATCTGTTGCGGATGCCCAATCAAATTCAAGCCGAACGAAGGCTGCCTGAGCGGGTTCATCACCGGCTTTGGCCTCGTTGGTTACGCGGCACTTTGGCTGATCGAAGTGCCATTTACGTTCAACAACCCGATCAGTGATCACAAAGATTTGCGTGAAAAGCTGCAGGAAGCGCTTGATGACGTCATAAACTATTGATTGATTAGGCATAACACCGAGTTATGAGTCCAATCAAATTTTGCGAGTCCCATTCATCTATCAATCCTGAGTTTCTAGGACCACAACTTTTTTCATATTCGAACAAAACCGTACATTTTTGGTATCACTTGAAAAACACAATTCTAAAGAAGATATAATATACAAAGCTAACAATAAGCGTTTAGGCAATCATAAAAATGATGATTAATTAAGCAATTATTTTTTTGTTAATTTATTGGACTCATAAAGTTAATAGAACGCCTTCATTTAATATTTATATTATTTATCCGTTCCGATGCTAGCGCGATAGTTAAATGTTAAATCCGACAATAAAATTGGGTATTCCCAAATATGCAGTGCATATTTCGGGCCAGAAGACCTTTTCGCGCAAATGCTTGTTTTTAGCATTTAAATTAGTCGGATGTGCTTCGAATAGCAAATAATAATTAAATTTTATATCAAATTAATAAAATTAACAAAATAAAAAAAAATCGCATTTCATAGTTTTTCGGAATACAGCAAGAAATTGATAATGTTTTCGGCATTCAAATTTGGCATTGGGCATAATTGTGATCGTTTTTGGGGACGAAGTTTTATTGGTTGATATTCAATGATTCGAATCGAATCCACGATTCGTCAATGAGAAGCGAAATTTTCCACTTGGAACCTTAAGTTTTCAGCTAATTTCGAAATTCATCATTTTTCGACCTTTTCGCTTAAAATTAATGCACTGAATTCGGTTCGTCCGTTCGTTTCGGCATTATCATTGTTTTGTCGGTGCAAAAATATCCGATGCGAAATGCCTTTGATCCATGCGTTTCCCAGTGCCGGGGTCGGATATCCGCGCCAATCCACCAAATGGTTAATCGTCACTACTGTTGCCCCACTGCTCGCGCAAAGCTCTTTCAGTGTGGCGAGGATTTGCTTCAACTGGCGCTGTCCTTTGAGGGGGAAGCGAATTAATTTCATGCCAAAGTTTGAATTGCCGAAGAAAAATGATATTGACCATGGTAAAATCCAAATTAGTTTTTCGCGGATTCGATTTTTTTACCAGATCGTTTTTATTATCCCGATTCGTTTTTTGGGTCGAAACGCAAAAATCGAGGTTGATCATTGAAATTTAATTTTTTTTTTTTTTTTGATAGCTTACATATTAGGGTTTCTATTTCAATTTTAGTAATTTTGAATAGTATAAAACACAAATTACTCTCAAAACTCGTTTTTGATGAAATTTTTCGTTTTAATTTAATATGGCCTCCTGAAAACATATTTCTGGGGCTTTTCAGGGTCCCTGATCAGTGATCACTAGGGTTCAAAGTTGTATGATTTTGCATATTTTTTCTGCGCATATGCTATGAAGAAATGGGTTCAAAAATAGCATTTCTACGTTAAAATTTTTTGATTTGGTGAAGGTTTTTAGTGGATATAAAAGCATATTTTGGGGGTTTTCGAGAATAAATGCATATTTTGCCATTTTTAGAGCATATTTCGGTCATTTTTAGCAAATTTTCACAAGAAAAATGCGAAAAAATACACCTCTAAGGAGCGACTTTTTGGAATTTTTAAAAAAATACACCCTTAAAACTGAAAAATCTAATTTCTTGTAAGAAATTTTGGAAAAAAAATATTTATATAAAAATGTAATTTTGTTTTAACATATAATAAAAATTTAAAATGTAATTGTCTAAAAAATGCTCCTTAGCCTATGTTTTGGTGTTTTCAAAATCAATTCATAATTTATACAAATTTTTAGCATTTTTTTGAAAGTTAAAAGCCATTTTTTAGCAGTTTTTAAGGCATATTTTAGTGCATATTTGGACATTTTTCGCGTTTTTAGGGCATGTTTGGCGGATTTTTAGTGCATGTTTTATGCGCATATTTGGCATTTTTTTGTGCATACAACTTCGAACCCTAATGATCACGAATATGACATCCATTTCTTCGAATGACAAAAGAAAAATAAATTTAAAAATCCGAAAAATGATCTGCGAATTCGGTATCATATTTACTTACCATCATCGGTGTTATTGTCGTCAAAAAGGTTGTGAAGCATTGCGCCAACTTTGTTCACAATGATAAAGGGGACGAAGCGCAGGACGGCCACCATTTGCTAATTGTAAGAATTAATTACCGGTAGGGGGGGGGGATTTTAGGTTCTTAATTACTTTTTCTGCGGCGCTTTAATTACATGATAAAAGCACGAAAAACACATTTCTAGCGCGAAAATCCGTTATTTTACGCCCGTATTCGTGTCCCTAGCAATCCCTATTTTGGACTTTACGCCCTAAATAGGGCCGTTCCTATTTGGGCACTTTTTGCGCCACTATTTCGGCATTTTTTTGCCCATATTTAGGCCGCTAAATTGAAAATTTTCGCCCCTTAAAAAGCCCCTCCCTAGATCGTATTACCGCCGCACCTTCAATTCTGCTAAACATTGTTCAAATTCCTCGGCGAGAGAAACGCGCGCGTAGTAAACTCTGTCCAAATGTCCAATGATGGCACTTTCCTTCAAAAATATTTTCCGGCGGATTAGTTACCTACCGTATTTCCTTAAATAGAGCCCCGTTGGATTTATTTTACCCCCTCAATTGAGGCTTTATTTCAGGGGGCGTTTCTAATTGAGGGGGGACTGTATTTTAGGAAATACAGTGTTGTATTTTAGGAAATACGGTATTTCACAACATTTCCCCCATTCATTTTCCATACATTTTCCTCCAATTGTGGCATTTTGTTCACCAAAATTTGCCTTAGCCGCTCAGTGCGGAAGCTGCCATTGAAATCCAAAACCACGGCCCGGTGCTGTGCCGCTTTGCTTTCGCACAACAAAAATTCCGCCACCAAAGTCATGGCCAACTGTTAATTTTGTTGTCGTCATTAAAATTTAAAAAAAAATAAAATTTCCCTTCACGGCATCGCCTGTCGGCATAGTCGAACCCCTCCCCCCTCCATTCTCCTATTTTTTTTTGGAAAATGTACCACAAAAAAGTGAAAAAAAGAAAAGTTTGTCGCCGCAGGCGGTACCCTCTTCAAGCCGAAGGGATAAATTTTTTTTTACTAGACAAAGCCTCGAACAATAAGAATTTAAATTTTCAATTAAAAACGGCATTGTCAAGAATTGAGGTTCCGTTGATAAAAATTTTTTCACCAGAAATCTCTGTAAATTCTAAAAATATGTAAAAAAAAAATGGAAATAAGTACGAGAATTGCAAAATAATGAATTTTTTGGGGCATTAATAAAAAAATTTCCTCAAAAAATGCAAAAAAAAAAAAAAGTAGGAAAAGTGCTCAAATTCCAAAACATGTACCAAACATGTAAAAAAAAAAAAAACCCCAAAATATGTAAATTATGCATAAAAACTCTGAAATATGTAAAAATTTGTAAATAAAAGTCCCAACTTTTGTTCAATAACACAAAAACGAAAATGTTTTTCCTACTAATTAAGCTTATTTTCATAAAATTGACAGCCCTATTAATTTGGTCGACTTATGGACTAAAAATGCTCGAAAATTCTTACATATTGACCAAAATATTGGCCAATTCGTGTTTCCCAAAAGTCTCTTTTCAAAAAGGGGGTCCACCATCTATGGCATTACCCCAATTTCATTCATGTTCCACCTGCAATTTGCCGGATGATTCCCGCCCAACAATTTCGACCAGTTCGCCCGGGACAATGGCATTTAATGCGTCCAATTGGGCATGGCCAGAACGAAAGGACAGCGACGGATGGGCAAGCCGAACGAACCAGTCCAAAGCAGTTTCATCTTGGAACGACATCAGCAGTTCCTCTTGGGACATTTTGGAGGAGGAAAACAGTGAAAAATAGAGCAAAAAATATGAAATAACTGATGCAAAAAAAAAGAGTTATAAATAACGCGATACGTTTTTAGGCTCTAAAACTACCAAAATACCTATAGGTAGGCTTTAGGTCCTAATAAAAAAAACCCCAAAAATACGCAATAAAAAGCCTCAAATTTAGTGGGGTGTAAAAAATGTCAACAACATTCATTCAAAAAAGCAACAAAAATTAAGCCAAACAAGTATTGGGATATGCAATTTTTAAATTTAATTATTGTCACGAAAATAAATAAATACTGGCGATGAATTTTTGAAAATTTTAGCGTTGATTGATTCTTAGTAAAGTTTTTTCTGAAATTTTTCGGGGCGACCTTACTTAGGAGTGTATACATATTTCATTTTTTAAATTTATATTTTTGATAAAATTTGGGCAAAACGCAAAAAAGAGGAAAATAGTTTTTTTTTTTTTTCAAATTTTTTGTTTTTAGATTCTAAAAATAAAAACTTAGAAAATAGGCCTTAACTCGAAAAGTAGCTTAACAACCAAAAAAAAAAACTTGCTTTTCGTGCGTTTCAGAAATATAGTTTTTTTTTTGTTGGAAATTGAATTTTCAAACTTTTGTTCGAATCCATTTCAAATTGATTCGAAATGGGTATCAGAATCGAATTCTCCGACCCTTAAAACCCCTAGATAAGTTTATTCCCAATAAAAATAATAATATTAATATTTTCCGAAAAAAGAGCGGGTACCATCGTCACTATTACCGAAAAGGGCCATGAAAAATCAAAATTGAGTTATCTGACCGATCGGAACTTAATCAAATGCCGGGACCGGAAAAAGCCCGTTTTACCATGCAGCCCGGTCCAGGTAGTTTGTCGAAAAAAACGGGACCGGGAGCGGGCGGCCCGGTAAAAGCATCAAAATTCTTGAAATATTTTTTCAAGAGGGGGGGGCAAAAAGCGGTGAGTCGAAGTGACAATTTATGGCTGTGGGGATATGGCCGACTAAAAAATGACTTTAAAAAATTAAATTATTAATTCAAAATAAAAATAATTAAAAATTACCTTTAAAATTATTTAATATTTATGTATACTTAAGTTTAAAAAATTTAACAACCATAAATTAAAATACCTAACAATAAATATTTACTATTTTAACAAATTTCCGCTTAATTTTTATCCGGATTCAAAAGCTTAAATTCAAAAAGTATTTTAATTTACAATTTATAAAAAATGCTTACGCTTTTTTGCATGTCTGCTGGTGTAAAGTATATTTTATCCATTTTTAAAATGAAAATAAACATAATAATTATAAAAAGGTATTTAAAATATAATTTATCGGCCGTAAAAGAGTAAATTACCAATTAAAATAATAAATTTTATTAAAATCGTTTTTTTGAGGGCTGAACATATTGGGTACAAATTTTTATTTCGGTAAGGGGGAATATCCCGCCCCATCCCCTTGGTTGGCCGACTTTTGTGCCGCGACTCACTCTTGCTCCCAGCAAAAAAAAAAAATTGTTTGCGCTGCTGATTCAAAAAATTTTATGTAACCCAAAAACCAATTATAAGATAATTAATTTCGTTCCTCGAGGGGTCCACTGCGTTTCGGCGCCGACCGTTTCGGCGCCAGCCCAGTTTTCGGACTATAACTTTTTTCTTTGTCAACCAAATCTAATATTGTTGGTATGATCCGAAAGCCCTAAGGTGTTCTCTATTAGCCTGCCGAATTCCGAAAAATTTCGTTAAGGTTCAAAAAAGTTAGGACCAGAAGAATTCAAAAAACGAAATTTTCCAACTTTTTTGGCTCGAACTTTTTTTAAACTTAACGAAATTTTTTGAACATTTGCATGCTAATAGAGCACGTGAATAGCTCTCGAATTATACCAAGATTATTAAATATTGTTGACAAAGAAAAAAGTTATAGTCCAAAAACTGGGCTGGCGCCGAAACGGTCGGCGCCGAAACGCGTGGGTCCCTTCCTCGAGGGCATTGCCGCGTTGATATTGGAGCGCATCTTCAGTGTTGTGAATGAATGATTCATTGGCATCATATGCAATAATAAGTGTTGTTATTGCCTGATCATTTTCAAAGTATTTTTTAGTCGTGGGCTGTCAGAAAGTCCACTCTTATGATCAATTTCAAACAACAGTCTCTGTCTGTTTTATTAGCATTGTTCATTTTTCATATTTTGGATGAATGAACCGCTCATTTACATAACTTTAATAAAATTTTCAATTAAGCCCAACATCAAAAATTTTCGTAATTTTAACCATCCAGAAATATTACATTTTTTTTTTGATTAATTTGCGGAAATTAAAACAAATTTTTATCATCCAAAAAAACTAACAAATGTCCAAAAGAATGCATTCATTCATAGAAGAGTGAATTTATTGTTTGTCACTTCCCCATTCTCCTCAATTTCCGTCAATGCTTGTCAGCCCCAGCCCCAATTTGAGCTGCTCCATTGGCCCCATCCGCGCCGCTTACATCGAACGCATCGTCGCGCGATGCGTTCGGCACGGTCCGCCACTTTCGAGGCAGGCGCCGGCTTCAAATCACTGCAAAAAAGCATATAAATTGTCTAATTGCCTTAAATCAGAGTTCCCAAGTGTCCCGATTTTTCAGATTTGTCCTGAATTTTGAGGTCTCCGATAAAAATATAAAAAGGGCGATAATTTTGTCATTTTTGACAAAATTTGGTAACAAAATTCATTTAAAATTCCAAAAAATTTTCCCGGCGGCGCCTATCGGCACCGCCGGACGGGCGCCGGACTTTTCGACAGCAAAGGACATTTCGACAGAAATATTTAAAAGTTGAGGAGGGGACTTTTCGACAGTAAAATGTTATTAAGTTTCAAATTAGGGGCGTAAAATTTTAAAATTTTATCCAAAAGCAACAAATTAAGTCAAATAATTATTGAGATACATAATTTTTAAATTCAAAAATTCTTTTCAAGAATGCAAAACAAATAAATGGAGATGATTTTTAAAAAAAAATTTCTATTCTTAAGATGTATTTTTTGAAATTTTTGATCGACTTTTAAGGGGTGTATTTTTTGTTTTTGTTACCTTTTTATTTATAGGTTTTTGGCAAAAATTTATTAATTTAAAGTGCTAAAAATAAAAATCTAGAAAATAGGTGCTAAGAAATCGAAAAATTGCTTAACAACCAAAAAACATTTTCTCGTGCGTTTCAGGTCACTGAGAGCTCAGGAAAAAAAATTAGGTAAAAACCTAAAAATATTAGCCCTAATGATAATGATTTATCAATACATATTATAGTATGTTAATTTAAAAGAAATTTAGTAAAACTGACAAGTAATATAATTTATTTTAATAAAAATTATTTGTTTTTAAGTTTACTGTCGAAATGTCCTTTGCTGTCGAAAAGTCCGGGAGCCCCGCCGGACCCCCTATTTCTCAAAATTTTTTTGGAAAAAGCGCGCCACAAAAATATAAAATATTATTTTAAGATAATGTTCGTTTTCTTAGCGCTACAATTTATTTTACAAAAAATCTGAATTTTGGGGTATAAATCTGAATTTTAGTATTATTTGTCCTGAATTTGAAAAAAAAAAAAAATTCTTGGGAACTCTGCCTTAAATGAATCTATTTAATGGGAGTGGCATATTCTCGTGAACTTTGAAATGGCTTTCTCTTACAGTCCCTCCTCGTCAACGCCTTCGTCGAGCGGAACTCCGCGAGAAAGCAGCGCAAAAAGTGTTAAAACGGTGAAGAAAAAGAGGACGAAATTGGAACGAATATTCATTGATCTATTAACATAAAATATTAAAATTATTGAAAATAATAATTTTACAAAAAAATAAGGGATTAATTGTGAAAATTTGCGACTCTTTTTATGAAGTGCGTTTAGCACGAAAACTAGAGTCCGGTAAAAAAAATTTCCGGGAGCGGGAGCGGGATCGGCAATCCCGTGAAAATCCCGCAGAAATTTTACCGGAGTCCCGGGCGGGAGCGGGAGTAATTCGAAAATTTAATTAAAAACTAACAAAAATATTTTTAATGCACAAATTTGAAGGATAATCCTTTTATTAAATACAAAAAATTATAATATACAGAAACTTAAAATAAAAAAAACAGATTTTGGGTCGAAAATCAGAAATTTTTTTCAAAATAATTCAACTAAATTATTTACAAGTTTTGCGATTTTTTAGCAAGTCGACAAATTTTTTTTGTTTTTAGAAAACTTTTTTTTGCGACATGGTTTTTAAAAAACTTTTTGGGGGACAAGGGGGTTCGATAGGCGCCGCCGAAAATTTTTTTGTAATTTTAATGCTTTTGCTAACAGATTTTGTCTAAAAAATGACCAAATTTAGAGATTTTGGGCTATTTTTTTTAAGAAAAAATTTGTTTTTTTTTGGGCCGGCGCTGCCGATAGGCGCCGCCGGGCGAATTTTGAAATTTAAGCTCTATTTTTAACAGATATTAACCAAAAAAAATTAAGATTTTCGTATAATTTTTGTTTTCTTCGGTATTTTGCAAAATATTTTAAAATATATTCATTTTCATGATTTACTCATGGAAATGAATTAATTTCAACAACATTTTACCCGAAAAGTGTTCAATTTGTTAATAAATTATGCCATGAATGGTCAATTTTTATTCAAAAATGACCAATTTTTGCTTGAGCCAGTTTTTAAAATAATTATTTTGGCTATATATTTAACATATTTCAATCAAAAATTATTGTTTTTACCAAAAAAAAAAAATCAATTCTTACCAGTGCATTTTTACTCCCGTTTTTTGGGTAAAATTTCCGGGAGCGGGAGCGGGAGTTCAAAATTTACCGGGACGGGAGTCCCGAACGGGAATCCCGTTAAAATCCCGCTCCCGTAAAAAATCCCGTTCACCGAAAAAAGCGGGAGTCGGGAGCGGGAATCCCGTAAAATCCCGCGGGAGTCCCGGTCCCGCCGGACTCTAACGAAAACAAAGGCGAGATTGGCGGATCAAAAATCAGACGAACGACGGCGGAGAGTGATCGGACGAAAATATCAACAAAATTTAATGAAATGGGAGGCCCTCATGGCTTGGAACACTTATTTTGATCAACAAAAATTAACCAAAATGACTCCCGAGACAGGATGAATTAATTACCTAATAATTTCAAAAATATTTTTGTTTTTGCATTTCTTGTCGCATTTATCGAACGAACGCTGACCAAAATGATCAAAACAATCAAATGGCCAATTGATCAAAAAAAAACAACAAAAAAATTAATCAACAAATACACAAAACAAAAAAAGATGTTATTTGTAAAATGAATTGTAAAAGGCGGACGGCATACTGTGCATCGTACCGTATCCCCAAATATTAAAACATAAATAAAAAAAAGGATAAACAAATGTTTCAGGTATGTTTTGTTAAATCTTTCTCATCCTTTCCCCCATTTTCTTAAATAATTTGTGAGTTTATTCCTCTAAAATAATAATAAAAAATCATTTTTATTTTATTTATTTTACTGATAATTAC
Source organism: Heterodera schachtii (assembly GCA_023374025.1). Lineage (NCBI taxonomy): Eukaryota > Metazoa > Nematoda > Chromadorea > Rhabditida > Heteroderidae > Heterodera > Heterodera schachtii. The sequence goes on from SIJG01000013.1 coordinate 1,350,340, forward strand.
CCAAATATTTGCTCAATTCTTCCCCTTTCGTCCACATATTCCGATTCAATCCGAGCAAAATATCCGCCAAAATCTTTGCTTATTTTCTCGTCAAATTTCTTCTTCAGATTTGCCTTTATTTTGCTTTTAAATTTGCTCATTTCCTTTGGCAATTCGTTCATTTCAATTCCAATCAGCCAAATTTTATTACAGCCGCTGAATTTTATTTTTTAATTTATTTATCCAATATTTTATTTATTTATTTTTGTAACTTTTTCTGAGAATTCGGCGAATTTGGCCCAATGCATTGGCCCACCGAAACCCGAGCGGGGAACAAATGGCAAAATTTGACCCATTTTTTCAGAGGGTCTTCAACAATTTCGGTTAGCTCCGTCCCAATGCGTTGGCCAACGAAATCATTGAACTGCTCAATTTGAAATTGGCTTGCTGTGCATGTGACCATAATGAAGTGTTCGTACTAAAATTAGTGGTGTAAAAATTTGCTAATTGCATTAAATTCGGTACTTTCCAAAGTTTACGGGATACTTTTAACATACATTTTTAAATGCCTATAAATGGGTTTCATAAATTGATGAAAATAAATTTTAAGAGGTTTTTGGGGTCGCTGATCACGAATACAGCACCCATTTTTGCCAATTTCGAACCCCTGACTCGAACTCAAACAATAATAAAATTAAAAAATTTGTATGGATGGTACCCTCATAGGTACTTGCCAATGAGGGTATTATTGGTACAGGAAGCCTATCAATTCTTTGTCCATGTACAGCTCATGTAGTGAACGGTAGCGCTGGTCTGAGCCCGGATTCGTGATCTGCGACCCCAAAAACCTCTTAAAACTTTTTTCATCAATTTATGAAACATATTTATAGGCATTTAAAAGTGTGTGTTAAAAGTATCCCGTAAACTAGGAAGTACCTTAAATTCATTAAAAATTAGCAAAAATCGTCCCGCGGGAAATGGCAAAATTTGCTAAAAGTGCCCAATTTGTTTTGGCGTCGCCATAATTTTGCCCACAAACATTTCAATAACAAATAAAAGACCTACCATAGATGAGAATGTTTTGGACTCCAAAGGAGCAAAGAATGCCTTTTGTTGGTCATTTTCTTTGCGTATTTTAGCCAAAGCTAAAAATGAAATAATTTTATAATTTAATTGGACAATTTTTTCAAATAATTTGCCTTTGGTCATATGATTTCTTAGGCACTTTTGGGCTGAAAGATTGGCATTTTGTGCCAAGTTTTGCTCGGGGAATGTTGGCGTAATGACAGCCATGGCCAGGACGGGTCGGATCAATCTGAGCATTGGCCTTGACGAAAACTTCCTCTTGACGAAGTGTTCTCGGCCCGGCGTCCAACTCAGAAATTCGCCCTTCCGAGTGAAGTCCGTTTGTGCCAATTGAATTGGCATTGGCCATTTCCTGGCATTTTACAATTTTAAAATAAATTATTTTTCGATTTACCATGTGGAATAAGTGACAAAGAATTTTTCGATTAGCGTTGGAACCGTCGCATTTGGATACAAAAGGAATACCTTCGCCACCATTACAAACAACGAATTGAAATCCAAAAAGCCAATTGTTTGCTCATTAATGTAATTGGCTTAAATGGGTTTTTTAAAATTCAATTTAAAAAGAAAAAATACCGCTGACCCACAAAATGTCCAGGCAAACGAAATGTCCACACGAGCAAAAACCCACGAAATATTCAGAAAAAATTAATTAAATAAAAAATCTGGAAAATAAGTTCACCGACTCCGAAAATCTTAAATAGACTTATAGACCTTATTTTCCGGATTTTTATAAAATTTAATTAATTTTTTTTTCTGGACATTTCGTGGCCTGGACACTTTGTGGGGGCGCCAAAAATACATTTTGTCCAAGTTTCGACGTATGCCAAAGTGACGCTGAATCTTTTGACCATTTCGCTTTCACTGAATTTGCTGATCAATTCGCTGTTTTCTGTGCCATTTTCCTCAATTTTTGTGTCATTTTTGTCCGAAATCATTTCCAAAATTTTGAAAATGTTTCCAAAACCTTAATTTTATTTATTTATTTTTTCATTTTCCCTTTTGTTCACTTGCGAATGTTTTCATTCCGATCACCAAATGCTTCACCATTTCCCTTTTCTGAAGTGCCTTTTGCCTGTCTTTGGTTAACATTTCGTCCAATTGGCTGAACATTTCGCGTTGTGCCATTATTTGCGTTATTTCGTCATTTGTTTCTGAAAAAAATAATATTTAATTTTATAATTTTAATTTAAAATTAAATGAATATTTAAAATGTTCCGCTCTTTTCGACTTGCGAATGCCAATGCGTTGCTCAGCAATTCCATTGTTTGGCTGTTTATGCTTTTGCTGCTTCGAAATTGGCCTTCGTCAAATAAGTGATCGTCTCTGATCAGTTTCTCAATTTTGTCGCCAAATTTTTGCAAAATTCTGTCAATTTGACGGCCATCGAATGATTCATCGGGCCGAACATTGGCCAACCCGGGCACAACAAATGCCAAAACTGTCATTTGGACACTTTGGAAGGTGAAATGAAGCTGAGGGACCGAATTGAACTGATCAATTTGGACTTTGGTCAGAGAAGAAACGGCGGAGTGCTGAGAAAAAGAAAGGGATTTACAAAATCAATAATGATGCAGCAACGAAGAAGCGGACTCGGGGATTAAAGGCAAAAACCGGCGGTGATAAGAGTCATTGGCGTATTTGCCTGGTTGGATGGCTCCCGGACAATCCGACAGTGGGCAATCCGACAGTGAGGACAATCCAACAGAGGTGGACAATCGGACAGTAAAATGCACAAAAAGATAAGAAAATGCCGTCGCCGCAGGGGACCGATTGTGCCATATCAAGAAAAAGGAAAATATGCAAATAAAAAGTGCGAATGCATTATGGAACAATCGGTCCCATGCGGCGATGGAATTTTAATATCTTTTTATGTGTATTACTGTCGGAATGTACACTGTCCGATTGTCCAGTCACGGGGTGGATCAGTGCAAAAGTTGCCCACAGAATGGGGGGGGGGGAGGGCGTGGGTTCGATTCCCACCAGGGGGCCCAACTGCCAATTTATTTTATACAGTTTCTAACCCTGCACAGTTCACAGTACAACGAATTGTCATGGCATTTTTCCCTTTTGCCAAAATCGCAGTAAAAAGTGGCACCCAAAAAAGAGCGTGAAACATCGAATTCATTTGGCATTATGCAAACGGAGAGAAGCGACTCTTTGCCACCGATTGGCCTCAGCAAAAAATCGGCGGCAAATTGAAAAATGACATTGGAAGACTGAAAATGAAAAAAGAAAATTGAAATTAATTAAATAATTAAACAATTCACCCAATTGCGCACTATTTGCTTAATCTGTGCCATCAAATTTCCGACCTTTTCTCTTTGTTTATCATCGAATATTCCGAATTTATTTGCTTTTATCACTTCGTTTACCTGGGAGAAAAGCAATTAACGAATATTAACATTTTAATACAAAATTAATTCCCAAATTCAATTTACCAATTTATTATGGCTATTATCAAATTCCTCTCCAAAATCGAATGGTTGCCACAATTCCGAAATGGCATTCAGCTGATCGGACACAAAATTTGCCGACATTTTCTGTGGAACAAATGAGGAAAATGTTCGGTTATTTCTATACTGCTCGTAGAGTTTTGCGTCTAAATTATTTAAATAAATTTTAAAAATATGTCTTCTTTTTAACCAATTTTTCTCTGCGAATTCGCCTTTCGCACCAAATAAACAAAATCTTTCGAAGGACATTCGATGGAACCTCAATTAAAACAATTATTGCAACTATAAAAGCAGTAATTGTCAATTTAGTGACATAAAATACCATTAGACCACTTAATTACTCCCTAATTACTCAGACCGATTAGCTGCGAAAGTGTCCGATCAGTCCGCATTTTGTGCATTGTCCCACAAAAAATGCCGTAGCCTAAGTTGTCGTTGTCCATCAAAAGTGCCAACTTTCGCCGGTGCATTTCCCTTTTCGTCCGTCCGATTTCTTTGCCCGCCGTTTCGCTTTCATTGCTCAAAAATGTTTGTCTGTCCATCATTTTCAAAAGTTCCTTCAGCAATCGGTGCATTTGCTGCTCCAACTCCGTTGATTCGTCTTTTTTCACCACTTTTTCCTTTAATTGTGCCCATTTTCCCTCAATTAGTGCCAATTTTGACTTTTCAATGCCAATTTCGTGCCAAATGTCCTCAATTTGATAAATGCCGTTAATTCGTTGCCAAATTTCGTTGGCGTAAATGCCAAGGTCAAGAAATTGGACAAGGCCATTCAATGTTTGGTAATTCAATGTTTGCAACTTTTTGCTGTTTATGACTTCGTTTTCATCATCCTCCAATTTGGGATATTCCAATTTTCTTTTGTTTTGCCGCCTTTTTTCATCAAATGCCAAAGTAAATCCACGTAATTCGTCAGCAGAATATTTTTGTACACCAACTCGTTGATTTTTGTGTCGTCATTTTGGATTAGGTAAAAATTGTATTCTCTGTTCCGCTTTTCTTCATGTTTTGTTACACTCGATTCCCCTTTTTCTCTCTCCTCCTCCTGTTCTTCCTCTTCATTCTCCTCTTCTTCCTGTTCTCCTTTTTCCTCCTCTTCCTGTTCTCCCTTTTCCTTTTCCTCCTCTTCCTTTTCCTTTCTCTCGTCCTTCTCCCTCCTCTTTACTTTTTCTTCCTCATATTGTTTTTTTTCGTTTTTCCTCCCTTTTTCTTCCTCTTCCTCTTCCTTTTCCGTTCTCTCTTTCTTTTTCTCATTTTCATTTTTATTCTCCTCCTCGTATGCCTTTTCCTCTTTGTCTATCTCTTCCTCTTCCTTTTCCTCGTTTTCCTTCTCCTCAACGTATTCTTTTTCCTCCCTTTTTGTCTCTTTCGTTTTTTCTTCTTCTTTCTCTTCCTTTTTTTTGTTCCCCTCCTCCTTCTCTCCCTCTCCCACCTCCTCTTTCTCTTTACTGTTATCATTGTCTTCTTTCTTTGCCTCCTCATTGTCCTCTTTTCCCTCCCCTTTCTCTTCCTTTTTTTCTTTTCCCATTGGACTCTCTTCGCCTCTCTCTGCTGACAATCCTCCGTCCGTCCTTTCTCTATCAATTGATGATGATGGTGATGTTTCCAAAAATGTCCTTCCTTTTTTGCTCCTTTTCGTCTTTTTTCTTTCCCTTTTTTTCTCTCCTTTTTCCGCTATTTCTCCCATTGGACTGTCAAAGTCTGTCGTTGAAATTGAACTGCTTCCCATTGAACTGTTCTGGGACGGTGACCATCCTCCACTTATTGGGCTGTCAGTTACTGTAATTTCCTTTTTTGGCATACTGTGTTGGGACTGTATTCCCAAAAGGCTCAAAATTTCTTCGGCATATTCTGAACTGTCGAAAAAGTCCACAAAATTCTTGGCAGCTTCTTGAATATTATTGCATCCTAAAAACATTGAATTTTGAAAATGGAATGATGGTCTTGGCGCGTTTTAATTTCGGACTTTACCCCCCCCCCCCCCCCCCCCCCTCTTGCCTTGAATTACAAGTTAATTAATAGCTAAATTTGTACGTTTATCGCGTGACCGGAAAATAGGTCAATGGAAAACGCATAAGTGAATCAAATTTTCTGAAAAACAATACGGTCAGATGAAGAATTGAAATATTAAGCGTGAATGATTTCAAAACGAGATTCTTATAGAATTTGACTTTTTTATTACTATACTTAATGATACCGAACTTTATTTTATAAACACTGAATTACTGAACATTTCCGGGAGCCTGTTTATCTTTTTCCAATCTGTCTTTAGACCTCGCCCCGCCCTCCCTCTGCCCGACTCATTACCATTTGTTAATTGCCTCCTTTTTCGACCCCCCCCCTGCTCGACTTCCCTAATTGCCCTGTTTTCGACCTCGCCCCGCCCTCCCTCTGCCCGACTCATTACCATTTGCTAATTTGCCCTAATTGCCTCCTTTTTTCGACCCCCCCCCCCTGCTCGACTTCCCTAATTGCCCTGTTTTCGACCTCCCCCCCCCCCCCCCCCCTCTCTCTCTCTGCTCGACTTCCCTAATTGCCCTGTTTTCGACCTCCCCCCCTCTCTCTTCTGCCCGACTCATTACCATTTGCTAATTTGTCCCTAAATTGTCTGTCCGCTTCCCCTATCATTCCCTCAATGTTTCGAAATGCTTTTGCTGTATCCATTTGTCGAAATGCTTCATCATTTTGCGTTCCTTTTCCTTCTCCGTTTTCGAATCGGCTTCTTCTTCTTCCATTGTTTCGCTTCTGTTGCTCATTATTTCAATGGACAAATAAATTCTGAGTTTTTTCTCCAAAAACCCCAAAACTTCCTTCCGAATGATTTTGTCCGTTTTCATCTTTTTTCCCTTTACCGTATGCTCAATGTAATCTTTTACGGTGGCATAAATCTTTCTGAGTTTTTTGCTTTTTTCTCTTGGCTTTCCAATTATGGGATTTGGCAGGTCGAACATACTGTCGTATGTTCTTGTGAACACCGCTTGCACCACTCTGTCCCAAATCCTTCCAATTCGATGGGCCATCATTTCGTTGGCACAGCCTTTAACGTACTCTTTGCGGTTCATCCACCGTATGAATACCGTAATGTCTGCCTTAAACCATCCGTCGACGATTACCAACGGATCAGTGGAAAGAATCACATTGGAATAATGAGCTTTGAGCATTTTATCATTGTCAAACACTGAAAAGGTGAATGTTAAAAACACTCAACTTTTTTTTATTAGTTTTGATCGTCTTTTTTATTTCGCTAATTACCCCCCCCCCCTTCCCATTAATTATGCATCTACACTAATTAAGGCACAATTATCCCCTCTGCTCACTCTTTGCGCTCAATATTTGCTCCTCCTTCACCACTTCCTTCCGCATCGCTTCGTCCTCCAAAAAGCGGGCCAACCGCGTGTAAAAGCCCGGCACATTTAACTTGGCCCGGTTCTCCTCCGTTTTGAGGGTCTGCTTCAGATTTTTGAACATGATCACCCGCTTCTTCCTGCGCTGCTCCAAAAGTGTCGCTGCGATGGTTTCGTCCGATTGGCATTCTGTCGGTTTCCATTTGCCAATTTGCGCCGTTTCGACGCCCTTTCGAATGCCCTTTTCCACAAAAGTGAATAATTTGAACAATTCACAGTGACTTTGGCGCAAATTGCCCACAGATTGCTTTGCCAACAGAGCGTAAAATTCATTCTTCGCCTTCACAATTTTCGCGAGCAGTGCATTCCGCAAAAGCGGCGCCAATTTGAAATCGTTTTCGAGTTCCTTCTCCAAGGTGTTCAGTCGGTTAACAATCATTGGCACATAAATGCGCGCCTCGCAATTCTGCGCCCCTTTGGTGCCGCTTTTGTAAAGACGCATTTGGGAGAGAAAAGTCTCGTCAAACGATGCCACATTGATTTGCTCTGTAAAATGAATTTTTCGTTTTTTTTTTGAAATTTTCATAAAATTGTCACCAAAATGCAAAATTTTTTTTTTTTTAATTTTCATAAAATTGTCACCAAAATGAAATTTTCTTTTTTTTTTTGTTTTGAAATTTTCATAAAATTGTCACCAAAATGCAAAACTTCGGGGTGTTGCGCTTCGAGCGCTTCCAAAACTTTCACAGAGACCAAAATTCGAAGATTATCTTTCACATAAATTGGCGAAACTTCGCCAATTCCGTGGCAGAAAAGGTTTTTCATGCAAATGAACCGTCCGATGAGTTTGTCCAAACAAACAAAGTGAATGTGCTTCATTTTCCAACCTTCCGTTAAGTGTTCTCTGAGTTTGGCCGTTTTTTGACGATTTTTGCAGTCGATTTTTCCCCAATTAATCTCACCAAATTCTTCCTCCAAATTTGGTAATATTATCAATTTCTTAACGAAAAATTTAATATTTGTGCATTTTCTATCAACAGCAAATTTATTTTGGTATTTTACTTTTTTGGGCCCATTTCGCCGGCCCGAAATTTCGCCGGGACATAATTTCAACGAAGAAATTTTTGAAAAAATTTGAAAAATTCAAGAAAAAAATCTTAGAAAATTTCTTTATATAGAAATTTCAAAGTAAAATTCTTGAAAAAGATTTTTTAGCGATTTTTTGGAAAAAATTTCAAAAAAAAAACTTACTAATTTACCATAAATTTCAAAAAAATCGATGAAAAAGTTTTCTAATTTTTTTTTCTTAAAAGTTTCTTATAAAAAATTCTAAGATTTTTTTCTTAAATAATTTCTAAGTTTGTTTTTTTTATTTTCCGGAGAAATTACGGCCGGCGAAATTTTGTCTGTCGGCGAAATTTCGGCGGCGAAATTATGTGCCGTCCCCTTTTTTTAACCCTCCCCTTTTTGCTCGTCACTTCGCAGTTTGTGTTCGCTTCGCTTTCCTCGCATAATTCCGTCATTTTTTCCGCCATTTTGTACAATTTGCAAAGCTTTTCCTCCTCCTCCTCCTCTCTTCTTCCTCTTCCTCCTCTTCCCAATTCTCTTCCATTTTTTGCCATAGTTTCTCCATCACTTTTAGTTTTTTCCAGAATTTTTCACTTTTTTCCCTTCACTGAATCCGCTTTTCGTAGCATTTCTCGCATTGACTCTTTGTAATACCAAATCGCCGCATGCATTTCAACACTTGACACTAATGGTTGGTATTCATCCCTTTTAAATGTAAACAAAATAAGCAATTAAATGGCCATCAGTAGCAGGGATGGCACGGAATTCCGATTTCCGAAAAATTTTGGGGCCTCGGAATGCCATCCCTGATTCACCCCGCCTACTTTTAGTGATGAAAAATCTCAAAATAGTTAACTAAAATAGTGAGGAAAAAGTGCCAAAATAGTGAAAAAAGTGAGAAATAGTGACATAATTTTCAGCCAAAAATTGAGCAAATTTTTTAATTCACTGAATATAGTTGCAAAATTAAGTGTATATTTCCTTTCTAATATTTTCTAGGCAAAAATTGAACTTTTTAAATCAAAATATTGTCAAAATTTTAATCAAAATTTTATCAAAAAAAAAAATTTGGTGAATGAATTTTTGAGAAAAATTTCCAAAAAAATTTTTTATGTCGATTCTTAGAGCTGTATTTTTCATTTTTATTGCATTTTTGTTTGGAAATTTTGAAAAAATAGTGACAAAACGCCAAAAAAGTGAATTTTCAATATTTTAAGTGACAAAACGCCAAAATAGTGATTTATATTAGGGTAGGTCGGGACCGGGAATTTTGGGCACAACCGGGACCGGGACTTTTTGGGTTGAAAAACCGGGAATTTTCGGCTGGGAAAAACGGGAAAAAACCCGGGAATTTCCCGGTCCCGGTCAAACTGGTCAAAACCGGGACCCTGGTACTCAGTTGTCCGTGTTTTGGTCCTGTCCTACCCTAATTTATAGTGACGAAAAAAGACGTTCAAATGAAAAAATGTTTTTGAGCTACTTTCCCCAAAACAATTGAGAAAAAAAAAGTTTTTCACTAGAAATCGGGGCCCTAGCCATCAATTTTTAATGTTTCTATCAAATGAGAAATTGATTTTGCTTTTGGCTTTGCTTTTTCCTATTCATCCGCTTAATTATGAGTCATTTTCTTTCTCGAGACCCCAAAACACTCTCATATTCTTCAGAATTTAATTCAATTTTAATTTTTTGGGGTTTTTGATTTATTTTTATTGTGGCCATTCCGTGACCGCCCTTTTAAATTCTTAAACTTACAATCCATCGTCAGAAGTTAATATTCGGCTGTATCCGGTGACTAATTCATAGGCAGCCAAATCTTTTTGTGAGAAAGAAAATAATATTAATTATTTTAAATTTTTTTCAAATTAATTAAATTATATTTTAATGTTTGCTTTTGGTTCTTTCCATCGTTCCTTTTCTCTTCTCACCTTTCATTATTTCCATTCTGTCCATTTTCATTGTTTCTTCCATTCCCATTTTTGCCCTTGGGCATTGTTCGTAAGTTTTTGTAATTTTTGCATTTTCTAATTTTTTCTCTTTGGCTTTTTGTTCAATTACAAATTTTATTGGAATTTTATTGCTGTGATTTTCTAATGAAAAAAAAACATAAGGTATTTTCGGAAATTTCAATTTTATATACAAAATATGTAATGAAAGTCATAATTCAAATTCTTGTAAATTAGAAAAAATAAAGAAAAAAAAAATATTTTTTCAAAAAGTCTGGCATCTTTTATGTCACCTTCCTCTCCTCTCTCCTTTCCTTTCTCTCTCTTTCCCTTTAACTCTTTTTTCCTTTCTCTCTCTCGCTTTTTTTCTTCCCCCGCTCCCCCTCGCTTCTTTTCTCTCTTTTCCTCTCTCTCTGCACTCTCTTTGTCTTTCTTCCTCTATTTCAGGGGTGCGATCGAAAATTTTTCAAAATCAGAACATCGGACTCAAAAAATCAGATTTTGGGGTCAAAAATCAGAACATTTTGCGAAATTGCTTCAAAACAGTTATTTTTACAATTTATTCGATCAAAAAGGTATTAAATATTATATTTTTCACCTCCCATAATCGATTTTAACAACTTTGGGGAGGAAATAAGCAAATCATACATTTAACTGCAATTGGGCTCAAAAAATCAGAATTTTTAAGAATTTTTTTTGCGGCGCATTTTTTCAAAGACTTTTTGGGGAACAAGGAGGGCGGAAGGCCGGCGGTGCCGATAGGCGCCGCCGGGAAAAATTTTTGAAAATTTGTGTATGATTCGTTAACAGATTTTGTCAGAAAAATTGTGATTCTGAGCCAATTTTTAAGAAAACAAAGTATTTTTGGGGTTGGGCGGTGCCGTTAGGCACCGCCGTGGAAAGTTTTAAAAATCTGAGTGACATTACGCCATAAAATTACAAAATTCTGAAGGATTTTAAGAAATCAGAACAAATTTTGGTCGCTACCCCCAAAATCAGAACATTTCTGACAAATCAGAACATTTTTATTTTATCAGATTTGGACCCTCCAAATCAGAACATTTCTGATAAATCAGAACAGATCGCACCCCTGCTCTATTTCTCACTTTTAATTTTCCCTCTCACTATTTTTTCTTTCTGTCTCCCTACCGTTCTCTTCTCTCTCTCTCCCTCTCTAGTGTTCTTTCTCTCTTTTTTTATTACTAATTAATTAATATGTTCATTAATTACTCCCAGTATTTTCGGCTGCCGCATTCTCATCGATCCACTGCCATAACTGTCCGAATATTTTTTCAAAATTTTCAATCCCTTCCGCTGCTTCTTGGAAAATTTCCTTCAAAATTTGCCGCTTTTGCACCATTTTTTGCACTTTTCCCAAATTATTTTCATTTAAGCAAAACACGAAAAAGCTGTTAATTGCGGTCATTGTCAAATTGACCGTGTAATTTTTGGCATTTTCGCTAATTTTGCCAAATTCCCTCTCCAAATAACTGCTCAAATTGGCCAATGCCTTCGCCAAATTCTCCGCATTTTCGCTTTTCTCATTGTCCAAAAATCCCTCCGTCGCATTGGACAGAATTCCACCAAATAATTTCCACAATCTCTCCAATTTTTCATCAAAATAATCTGTCCTACTGTATTCAATTTCACTTAAATTTTGATCAATTATTTTTATATTTTTATTATTTTTTACCCAAAATGTGCGAGAATTTTGCCAATGGACAACGAACTTTTCAGACGGAAAGTGTTTGGGTCGAATTCGCATGAGTCTGTGGACGAGTCGAACATTCTCTCAAAAGTCAAAGCCAACCTTTTCTCAGTGATCACATCTGTTTTCGGGGTTGTTTTTCCAAGTTGATTTCCCTGTTCCTACCGATTGCCATGGCCAACGGATGTTTCGTCTCCAAAATTTCCAAATCCATTGGCACCAAAAGGTGCCGTGCCATTCGGTCCTTTGCCATTCTCAGCTCGTCCAACGCGCCGCCAAATTTTGCCGTTCTCATTCGGTGTGCCAATGCACTTTCACCCGCAATTTTCTTCTCGGAAAACCATTCCCTCACCAAAAATTTGTTATACTTGGTGCCGCAAAAAAGTTTGTCGAGAAATTTGAAATGTTTGAAGGACAAATCCAACTCCAATCCGCCGGTACAATCCCCGCAGTCCGTCAAATTGAGTGACTGTCGAGCGCAGGCGAAATTCTCCTCGCATTTGTGGCCAATGCTTTTTCTGGGAAAGGGCCATCAAAATCAGTGTGGCATTTGTGCGCAGTGCCAATGCCATCGCGACCCAATGCCAACCCCCAAACGAGTGTTAAATAGCAAAACCAAATGGCAATGCCAATGCCAACCAGGGTTGCACGCAATTACGGAAATTAAGGGGTTTTTGGAGTTACGGATTTTTGGGATTTTTCCGTAATTTTGATCCGTAATTTGACTTTCGAATTATTTTTCGAGACGATTTCTTGTAAGATTATTTTTATGAAAACGAATTTTTCTATTTTTTTAAAAGGCTGGCTACCCGTATTTCGATTTATTTAGGAATTAAAAAGCAGATTTATTTGTTGTTGTTAAGGTTATACCTAAATTTGGGTATTTCGCCTAGAAAATAGAGGCATCCCTTTTTGGTCATCACCTATTTTTAATGCATCAAAAACTGTTTTTTGATTTTTATTAATTCATTATTTAAAAAAAAATTTCAAAAATTCTGACAAAAATTGATTATTGAAGATTACTCATTACGCTTTACGGATTACGGGAAGTTACGGGGTTTTTGGACCACCGTAATTACGGATTAGATATCTGTAACTGAGAAAATCGCCGTAATTACGGATTACGGATTACCGTAATTGTAAATCCAGTTGCGTGCAGCCCTGATGCCAACCCAATTTCAGTGCCAATCTGACCTCGGGGATTCGAAGCTCTCTCCGAGCATGTTCATCACCAGCATCCTCTCCAATTGCCTTTCCATCTCCCACCATTTGCTCAATTCGTTCATGCCAATTTCCGTTTTATTTTTGTCCATTTCCGCCGTCCATTTGACGTACTCCTTGCGCATTTTCTTCAGTGATTGCTTCGGCACATTCTCTTTGCCCTCCAAAAGATTCAGTTTCGTTCCGCTTGCGTTGTGAAATTGAAAAATGGCCAAATAAATGGCCAAAGATTGCAACTTTTCTTCGGAGAGTCTTTCGTCGAACAGAAGCCTCAGATATTCGTGCTCAATGCTTTCACTCTCTGCGACAAATGGTAAAAATTTAAAATAAAAATTGGAAAATTATTTTATATGACTTTTAAAAGCTTTTTTTAATTTTTCATATTTATTTTCAATGCTATTTTGAACATAAATCCTCATAATCCAATTGAAGAATTTTAATTGGATAAATCCTCATAACCCAATTGAAGATTTTCAATTGGATTGTGAGGATTTATGTTCAAATGGCATTGAAAATAAATATGAAAAATTAAAAAAAATAACCGTTGGGCGATGAAGGAGCACAGTGAACATTATTAATAATAATAACAATAAAAATTAATAATAATATTATTTTTAAGAGCAAATTTTGGAATCCAAAGAAAAAATAATTATTCATTTTTGCTAAATTAGATAAATGAAAATGATAAAATTGTCTTTTATTTTTTTTATTGAAAATAATAAAAAAATTTTCTTTCGTTGAATTATTGAAAATGAATTGTGCAAACAGCTTGGTGTGGTGCCACACGTCAATTGATGAATTATTGACGCAAATTATGTTGGATTATTTCAGCGTCTGAATCGATGAATAAATTTGTTGAGTTTGTGCTAGCATTAATTTATATTTTTTATTATAATATGCTGTGCAAATAAAGACTAAAATAAAAAAAAATTAAGAAAAAACAAAAAAAAAATGAATTAGAAAATAGCTAATCTTTGCTGCTTAAATTGGGCGTCTTCCCAAATTTTGCAGAAAGCTTCTGATCCGTTTCCCAGACAAATAATCTGCGCCATTGACAAATGTCCAAAGATATTCGCTTCTAATAATAACTAGGACTGATAAATAAACTTTTTTTTGTTGGCTTTATTTAAATTAGGAAAAAAAAAATAAAATGAAGAAAAATGAATTAAATTGATTTACAATTGAAACGATGTACAAAAAAAAGCAGTCAAAATATGTAGCTGGTGAATGATAATGATTAATTGCTCTTAAAACGGCACCAATTGATCTGCTATTTCGGCGTCCGACTTCGCAGTGATCGGTCGCACATTGAGCTAAATAAACCGAAATTTCAACTAATTGGGCCAGTTAATAAAGCCATGAAAGGAGTGTGCCAAATTGCTGCCGGTGTGTGCCATGTGCTCCTCTCACCCGAAGTATTTTGTGCCGATCGCCACTCTGATCACGCCGCTCTCCGCGTTCCACCGCTTCCGTCCGATCACTTCCCTCTCCCATTGTGCCCATTCCGCGCTCAAAATGAATGCCGGCAAAGCCTTGCAGTGAAACGCTCCAAAGTTTTGACATTTTCAGCAACAACAAAAGGTGTAAAATCGGCAACAAATGACGAAGCGACAGGGGAGGGGGAACAGACGGAAAAAGCGGACAAACGGACGACCAAATCAGGTTCGTATCTAGAAAATTTTTTCGGGGGGGGGGACCCGACCTGAAGACCTTTTTTTTTTTTTTTTGCTTTGTAACCAATAAAAACAATTTTTTTCCCTCTCTGCTGGGTAAAAATGCACTTTTTCACTAAAAAACACCTTCTTGGCCGTTCTAAGGCAAAAAACTTGTAAAAATAGTGGAAAATGGAGGTCCGGCGGTGCCGATAGGCGCCGCCGGGGAAATGAAATTTGCGTGCTATTTGTTACGGAAATTGCCTATAATTTTTAAATTTTCGTTTGGGGGGAGGGGGGAATTCGAAAAAATTTTCCATTATCTGCTGGAAAATTTTTTAAAATTTTCATTTCGGGGGGGGGGGAATCCCCCCCCCCCCCCCCTAGGGGAGGAGGAGCGGAGGAAAAGCTGAAAGGAATTGAACGGAACAATTTAGAAAAGGCAAACGATGTATTAAGAAAAATAATTTAAACTATAAAAAATATTATGAAAAGATAAAATTATCAAAATTACGAAATCGAACGTGTGCTGACGTGTTTCGAAAACGTGCCAAAATGGGGTTGCGCGTTTCGTAAAACGGCCAATGGGTTCAGAACAAAAAATATGTGTAACACATAAAATTCATAACTTGGCTCAAGTTCAACCAAATTAATATTTAATTGTATCATTCAGTAGCTTTAATTGATCTCTATCTGAATATAATTTTACAACCTTTTTTTACTTAAGTATGAGAAAAGTTATAAAGCATTGAACATGCTATATTTTTTGCATAAACATTTAATATTTAAAGTCTTTAAAATGCAATTGAGCCAAAATAATTTATGTATTCGATAGGCCCTAATAATTCTCTAGTTGCCTTAAAAATTTCAAAAAATTGCAAAATGCCGAAACATTCGACGAGTCGAAGTTTGGCACAATTGGACAAGAGGGTTGGGGCGAAATGCCAAAGTGCCCATTCCTGGTCCCAACAATGGCCAAAGACTCCGTGCCAAAAGTGCCCAGAGTGAGTTTTTGGCTGTCACGAATGTCCAGCAAAAGAAAATTCAAAAATATTTTAATTCTTTTAGAGGGATGAACCATGGAAAGAAGTAGAAAACCAAGACATTAGCCACTAGGCCATTTACACAATTGGTATCTTCTTTTAAGAATATATTAATTATTAATCCGGGACCTCGGACGACCGGGAATTCCCGTCCCGGTCCCGCTTCACTCTAAAAATTATGGATATAGAAATCCATCATAGAAGCTTCAAATAAATTTTTATTAAAAATTTTAAGCAATTTTCTTAAAAAATTGCATTAAAATACTCAAAAAAAATTTCCGGCGGCGCTTATCGGCACCGCCGGACCCCCATTTTACCATATTTTTGAAAAGTGGAGACGAAAATGGCAAAAAATAGTAATTTTTTGGCGAAAAAACGGCTAAAAATTTTGTAAAATACACCCCATAATTTAGGATTTGAAAAACGAAAAACACACCCCTAAAAATCGAATTTTTGACTTCAGCCCCCCCTGAAGCCAAGGGTGGCTACGCCTTTGCTCCCACAGTCAAGAGGAAAAAAAATTGGATTTCCAAATAATTTTATGCCCTATTCATTACATTCACTTTACGAATGTCAATTCGATTCCACTGATCAAAAAAGTTCCAGCCAATGATTTTGCTGAGTTTTAAAAAGTTAGAGAAAAATCATTGAATCGAAATTTTAAAAATTTTTTGGTTATAACTTTTTGTAAATTTTTGCTAAATTCGACTAAGTTTTCGCAAAGTTATGATATTATTGATAAAATAAAAAAATAATAATTAAATTTAAAATTTTTTATCATTAATACTTTTGTAACTTCAACTCAAATGAGTCTAAAATCTGGCGATGATGGAAATAGGGCGTGGGCGGAACCCGTCAGTTGGGCCCGGCACGTTTGGGCCCCAGTGGTTTTTTGGCTATAACTTTTTTCTTTGTCATCCAAATCAAACATTATTGGTATCATTCGAAAGCTGTAAATGTCCTCTATTAGCCTGCAATTTTTGAAAAATTATGTAAAGGTTGGCCAGAAGAACTCAAAAAACCAGATTTTCCAACCTTTTTGGCCATAAATTTGTTCAAAATTGACGAAATTTTTTGGAATTTGCAGGCTAATAGAGCATCTGAAGGGCTTTCGAATGATACCAATAATGTTTGATTTGGATGACAAAGAAAACTGCTGGGGCCCAAACGTGCCGGGGCCCAACTGACGTAGACCGGGCGTGGGACAAGATTCGGTCGAGTCGCCGGCACACTGATCCAATTTTTGGCGATGGACGACTCATTGATCATGGCTCTGCTCTCGAGAAGTAGCGATTGCTGTTCAGCAGAGAGGCGGCTCCTGAAATAGTACCGATCAGGGATGGCACGGAATTCCGTTAAAGTCGGGGTTCCGGTTTCCGACTTTCGAAAAAATTTTTGACCCTCGGAATTTCGATTTCCGAAAATCTTTGGGGCATCGGAATTCAATCCCTGGTACCGATGGTACCCCCCCCCCCCCTCCTTTATTCAAAATGTCAAAAAAAATTCCACTAAATGTCATTTAGGATTTTTCAGAGTCAAATCCTGTTCTTAAACATCAATTTCGACGCAATTCAAACGCCAGGTCTGAATTTGAATAAAAATTCGAAACTTGAAAGATTTCGTGTTTTGAATTTTTGGTTTAAACTGCTTAATTAAATGTAAAAAACCAAACAAAAAGTCAACAGTGCTTCAATAAATCCCATACTGAATGGACTCAAAACAAGGGCGTAGGCAGGGGAGGGGGGGGGGGAGGCGCTTAGGGGGCTAAAGCCCCCCCCCCCCCCCCCCGAAACCCAAAAAAGTAAAAATTTTCAGTAAATTTTTTGGAATTTTAAGCAATTCCTTAACAAATTGCATTAAAACTCTCAAAAATTTTCCCAGCGACGCCTATCGGCACCGCCGGACCCCCATTTTGCCATATTTTTGAAAAATGGGGACCAAAATGGCAAAAATATTAATTTTTTAGCGAAAAAGGGCGAAAAATTTTGTAAAATATACTCCATAATTCGTGATTTCAAAAAAAAAACGAAAAACAGACCCCCTAAAAATCGACTGAAAAACGAGAAATACACCCTTAAAAATCGAATTTTTGACTTAAGCCCCCCCCCGAAGCAAAGGGTCTGGCTACGCCCTTGACTCAAAAGTCGGTAATTTCAAAAAAAAAAAACTTTGTTTCAAAAAATATATATTTGAATTATTTGATCAATGCCAACGGCAATTCGTCGGTCGGCATTTTTTTGTATGCCCTCCCCCCTTTTTTGTGCCATTTTTCCCATCCCCTCAACTGATTATCCGCCGTTGTCACTCACATTCGGCGTCGAAGATTACTTTGTTCAATTTGCTGTAGGGGAGGGGCGAAATCAAAAAAAAAATCAAATTCAAATGCCTTTCAAAATTATGCCAATAATTGCCTCTGGGTTTTCGTTTTTTACGACATTATTTGTATAGTTTATTTAATTGGTGCTCTGTCGATTCCTAAAAATGTGCAAAAAACAAAAAATCTTATTTTTAGTATAAGTTTTTATCAATTTTTTAAAATTATAAATATATTAAAATTTAATTAAATTGACGCTTACATTCTTCGAAAAAGTTTTTTGTCTTTCGAATAAAAACTAATTAAAATTTATCTAATATTAAATAAAATCATTAGCCAGATTACATTGAATTTTTTAGATCCAAAAAAGCTTTAGAAGAATGTGTATTTAAGCATCAATTTAATTAAATTTTAATAATTTAAAAATTGATAACAAAATAGGAAAATTTTTTAAGAATTGACCAATCACGGCTTAAGCACTTACTATTATTTCATTTAATTCCTTCTCAGTTTTTTTTATTCATGGAAAGTCCAATTACAAAGCCCAAAAAGAGGAGGACGGAGGACGAAGAAAATTTGGTAAAAAAAATAAAAAAATTTTTTTCATGAAAAGTGAGAGTTCTAAAAAAATTTAACCAAAAAACTTAGTTTTATTAATTGAATAATTAATTAAGGAAAATTTTTAAACTAAAATCTTTTTCTAAAAAAAAAAAAAAGAAAAAAAAGAAAAAAAAGAAAAAAAAAAAAAAAAAAAAATCATTTTCTTGTGCAGAGAAACAGCGATTGCACAACGCGCCAACAATGGTTGCAAATTTGAACTTGGCGGCGCCCTTGAACAGCAGCGAACGGACGAAGACAGCGGTTTGAGCGAATCATGTGATACGGTAGGAATTATTTTTTTACATATTTTCCAACACATATAAAACTGCTTGTAAATCTAATCATTAGGGTTATAAATTGTATGATTTTGCATATTTTTTCTGCTCATGTGCTATGAAGAAAGGGGCTCAAAAATGGGTCGGGCTCGTTTTCGCGTGGAGCGAGTTTTTGAACTATAACTTTTTTCTTTGTCAACCAAACCCAACAATCTTGGTATCATTCGATAGCACTAATTGTTCTCTATTAACCTGCAAAATTTGGAAAAATTTCGTTAAGGTTCAAAAAAAGTTATGATCAGAAGAGTTCAAAAAACCAAAATTCCAACTTTTTTTTTGGCTCTAACTTTTTTTATGCTGAACAAAATATTTGGAATTTTGTAGGCTAATAGAGCATCTGATGAGCTTTCGAATGATACCAAGAATTTTGGATTTGGTTGGCAAAGAAAAAAGTTATAGTCCAAAAATCCCACGTGAAAACGGCCTGATCCCCTCAAAAAAAGCATTTCTGCGTTAAAATTTTTTTGTTTTGGTGAAAGTTTTTAGTGCATATAAAAGCATATTTGGAGGTTTTCGAGAACAAATGCATATTTTGCCATTTTTGGGCTTTTAGAGCATATTTCGGTCATTTTTGGCAAATTTTCATAAGAAAACTGCAATAAAAATGAAAAAAAGCACACGAAGGATCGATATTTTTGGGTAAAAATATGCAGTTAAAATCAAAAATTTTTTAAATTTTTTTACAAGAACTTTTGAAAAAAATGCTGGTAAAAGAAAAATGTAATTTTGTTTTATCATATGATAAGAATTTTAAAAATTCGCATATTTTAGTGCATATTTGGGTATTTTTCGGGTTTTTAGAGCATATTTGGGGGGATTTTTAGTGCATACAATTTATACCTTTAGTAATAATACGATTAACATTCACCATTTATCAAAAAATTTAATTTTATTAATTAAATAATAATTATATATTTTTTCGAATAAGGAAAATTTTTAAACTAAAATTTTTTTATAAAGAAAAAAAAACCAAAATAAAACATTTTCTTGTACAGATAAACGGCGATTACACAACGCCAACAATGGTTGCAAATTTGAACTCGGCGGTACTTGAACAGCAGCAGAATCAAAAGGACAAAGAAGACAGCGGTTTGGGCTCATCAGATTATACGGTAGGAAATTTTTTTTTTTTGCATATTTTCCAAAACATAAAAAATTTCTTTTAAATCTAAACATACAAATTCGTTAATTTTTTTCATTATAATTTTTACTTGCCAAATAAAAGAATTTGAAAATTTTTTACAAAAAAAACCCCCGAAACCCAAAAAGTAAACAATTTTCAGTAAATTTTTTGAAATTATAAGCAATTTTCTTAACAAAATTGCACTAAAATACTCAAAAATTTTCCCGGCGGCGCCTATTGGCACTGCCGGACCCCCATTTTACCCTTTTTTTGAAAAAAGGAGGACCAAAATGACAAAAATTTTAATTTTTTGGCGAAAAACGGCGAAAAATTTTGTAAAATACACCCCATAATTCGTGATTTCAAAAAACGAAAAATACACCCCTAAAAATCGAATTTTTGACTTCAACCCCCTCCGAAACCAAGTGTCTGGCTACGCCCTTGCCCCATAAATAAGGCTGTAATTTATATGGAAATCCATATTTTTTTTTACAAATAAAATAATTTTTCTTACGGTAATCAGTTACAGTCGTCGCCACTGATTCTGTCGTACCTTCCGCCGATCGGCGCTCTGATCACCACTGATCAACAACAACAACAGTTCCATCCAATCAACAATTTTGAGACGTTCTGTGCAGTGCCGGGTCGTCTCACATTGCTGTCCAATCAAAACAAATACCGTGTGTCAATCGGTGAAATCCAACGCCGCCTGGCCCCACCGGAGTGCATGAACGCGTCCATTTTGGGCGGCATTTTGCGCAAGGCGAAGAACAAGGAGGGCGGACGACTGCTGCGTGAACAGCTCCATGTTCGTGGGTTTTGGGGAATTTTGAGCATATGCCATTTTCGACAAAAAAAATTATGAAAAAAGCAATTTTTGAGTGTTTCAAACTGATCTGATTTGTGAGCGTTGATCAGATTATTAAATTAAAAATGTGAATTATGATTATATGATCAGAATTTTTAATCAATTTTCTGGGTTTTTTTTAAAAAAAAGATATTAAAAACAAATTTTTAAAACATAAAAAGTGATTAAGCATATTTAGGTCATTTTTATGGCATTTTTGCCTATTTCACGCTTTACGAAGAATTTTTTTCCGAAACAATAAACATTTAAAAATTTGATTTACATATTTTATTACATATTGCTGGTTTTTTGTACATATTTCATACACACTTTAGCAATTTTTTATACATATTTTATTTATATAATTCGCGACTTTCTTACATCAAAAAAGGAATACCCAATAATGATTATTGATAATTTTAATTTATCATTAAATCTCCTGTTAAATTTTTATTATAGTTGTACGGTGTTGAGCTGGCGGCAGGACAACGAAAACAGAGCCCATTGAGCTGCTTCTCAAGTCTGGTGGAGCAGGAAGCAGTTCAGGCAAGTTGTTGATCAAATTCACATTTAAATTAGATGTTTTATTTGCCAATATTTTACATTAAATATTAAAAAATTAAAAAATTGTGTCCCAAAAACGTGGCCAATTTTTTTAATTGTCGCAAATCTATTTTTGAAATTAAGCTGGCCACGGACTTCCGCACAATTTGTCAACGCGATTATCCCATCCAAGCTGTTGCGACACATTCTCTTGCCGGTTGGAAATCAATTTAAATTTAATGATTTGTCAACTTTATATTTATTTAATTTAAATATTGCTTTCAAGCGAATTTTTCTTCAAAATATCGTTTATTTTGCATGAAATATTAAAAAATGATTTTAATTTTCATTAAAATTATTATTTTTTATTTTTTTGTATTTTGTAGATGTTAGCAATGTTCAGGACGCGTACATTCGCTGTATGGAATTGTTTTACGCAGGGTGAAACGCTTAGAATAATTATAAAAATGAATTTTCAAAATTATAAAAATAAATTATTTTTTCTAATTTTTTTAATTTAAATTAACATACAATTCAAATATTTTTTAGAAAATTATTAAAATTTTATCTGTTCAATTGTCCTTAATTTATTTTTTTCCCATTTAGCAAATTTCTAAATCGTATTTTGGACTTCCATAAAGCCGACCAAAGCCCAACGACCATAACGGAGCAGCCAAAGAGTGAGCCGACTGAACAATTTGGTGCTGATCTGAACCTGAACCCGGAAGTACAAGCGGGATTAGCCCATTTCAGTCTGGTGAGCCCCAAATTAGGAGGGGACTCAATTTGCATTCTTTCATATTACAAACATTTTAAATTATTTTATTTGTTGCTAAATTTTTTCTTTTTTTTCGTCCTTTTTTGGCATTTATCCAAAATAGTCACATAAAAATTGCTTACCTCAAAATAAGTCTTTTTATCTTCAAATTAAAAAAAACAATAATTGTGTTCTTAATACTAATAAATTACATATCTCAACAAGAAATTCTCATTTAATACGAATTTTTCTATTAATGATTTAAAATTTTAATTTTCAAATATTACAATTTTCTTTTAAAAACTCCGGAGTTTCAATCTCGGTAACTATCCTAATCCCGAACATTTTCAAAAATCCGATCTCCAATGAATATCATTTTATTCCGAAAACCATACTTTTAAAATTCTGGCAATTCTCACAAAAATCCACTAAACAAATTTGCGTTTTCTCAGTCAAAATTTTTTAAATAAAAATTTAAATGCTTTATCCCAAATGTTTCACAGTTGACGCATGGATTTGGTGGACTATCGATGCAAACGGTGCTTGAAACACTGATCAGCGTGATCAATGAGTGTAACGGTGTGATCACTCAAAACTATCAATCGCCGATTAACGCCGCCATTGATGGCCAACAAAATGCCGTTCTGCCGAATGCATTTGGTTGCTCATAGTGCCGACAGACAAATTTTAAACAAGCATAATTAATAAATTTTTTGTTTGACGGATGATTAGTGATTATTGGAGACATATTTTGCTTTTTTGCTTTTTTATTTCATATTTTGAATATAAAATAAACAAATTTTACTTGCACAAAAAATTATTCGTACTGAATATTAATGGAGAAATAATTTTTAAATTATAGGGTAAATTATAGAATTCCATAATTGATACCACCTATTTATTATTTACTGAAAATATTAAACTTCGACGAAATTGCAAAATTAGTTCACGCGAATTTTTTCCATGAATTTTTTGATTGTTTTTTGTTTTCCAAAAGTCGATTTTAGGAGCGCATTTTCCAAAATATTCCATCTTTATTGAGGGTGTGTTTTTTGAGTTTTTTATGAAAATGCCGAAATATGGAAAATTGGATAAATGGAAGGCTTCTAAAAAGCATCAAACCAAGTTAAAAATATTTTTATATTTACGTGTTTTTTCTTCAAAAATAAGTTTGCAAAAAAATGGAATCCATAATCTGGTCCCTAATAATTAATAAAATTTAAATTTTTGCTTTCATCAATTTTTTTTAAATTATGTCATTATCTCATTCATTATTCATTCGTTTTGTTGCGGATTTTCTTATGTATTGCCTCAATTAAAAAAAGAATATTTTGTTTTCTTTTTATATTCTCATATTATTTATTTAAAAATTACTTTTAATTAATTAATTTTAAATGTTTACCCAAGCAATAACAAATTTTTTTAAAGCTTTTGTTGTTTTAAAACAAATTTCTAAAAAATTTAGGTCCATTAATGCAGAGCTGAATTTACTCGCCCTGAATTTTCCTGGGTTTTGTTCAGAAAATTCAAAATCCAGATTAAAGATGGAATTCCTGTCCCCAGAGGTCCAGGCTTTTTTCAATAACTGAGCAATAGTGGTTTGTAATAAAAAAAAACTTATTAAAACATATCCCTCTATTAAATAACAAATTAATTTTGAATCCTTGAGAGTTTCTGCTGGAAATCCAATAATAAATCTTTAATTATGCCTTTTTTGAAATTAATCTCATCTTTTTTTCAAATAAATATTTCTCTCATATTTTTGCGGATTTTCATTTATATTTGCCCTTCTTCCTTTTCTCTTCTTTTGCTGACCATGATGAGCTTGTTCATCATTGAGTTTTAGGTGTGCTGCTCATTCAGAATATAAAACAAAACTGATTTTTTTTTTTTGATATTATGTCGACTTTTAGGAATTTTTTTTAAAATTTTCATGGACAGATAAATTGATACCAATGTTTTTTAATCACTCGATCTTAATTTTTACTAATTGAAAATTTATTTACCGCTTACAATATTTAAAAACAACAACATGAGTTCATCGGGTTTGCTGAGTTTTGCCCAGAAAATCCAGAACCAGCTTAAAGATGGAATACAAGTCCCCAGGTCCAGGCTTTTTTTAAGAACTGAGCAATCAATAGTAGCTAATGTTAAAAAAAACTTATTAAAACATATCCCTCTATTAAATAACAAATTAATTTTGAATCCTTGAGAGTTTCTGCTGGAAATCCAATAATAAATCTTTAATTATGCCTTTTTTGGAATTAATCTCATCTTTTTTTCAAATAAATATTTCTCTCATATTTTTGCGGATTTTCATTTATATTTGCCCTTCTTCCTTTTCTCTTCTTTTGCTGACCATGATGAGCTTGTTCATCCTTAAGTTTTAGGTGTGCTGCTCATTCAGAATATAAAACAAAATTAAGTTTTCATGATATTATGTCGATTTTTAGGAATTTTTTTTCTAAATTTTCATGGAGAGAGAAATTGATACCAATGTTTTTTTAATCACTCGATCTTAATTTTTACTAATTGAAAATTTATTTACCGCTCACAGTATTTAGAAACAACAACATGGGTTCATCGGGTTTGCTGAGTTTGCTGAGTTTTGCCCAGAAAATCCAGAACCAGCTTAAAGATGGAATACAGCAGGTCCCCAGGTCCAGGCTTTTTTCAAAAAATTGAGCTTACTCATTAAAAGTTATCCCTCTATTAAAATAGACACTTTATTATGAACCGTTGATTCGTGAAAATTTTCATGAAAACATTTTTAGTAAATAATATACAATTTTGCCTTTTGAAATAAATCTGATCCCTTTTTCAAATAAATATTTTTCTCATTTTTAAATGTTACGGATTTTCATTTGTATTTGCCCTTCTTCCTTCTCTTCTTTTGCTGATGACCATGATAAGTTTTTCATCATGTTCAGTTCGTTTTGCTGCTCACCCGTCACATTTCGCTTTAAATAAAATTGGGCTGTTCATTAGTATCTAATTAATAGGGATTCCTTCAATAGGCACAACTAAAATTTATTATCAAAAAAATTTTAGGGAGAAATTTTGGGAAAATTTTTAAATTCCTGGGAATGTATTTTCTAAATTTTGTTGGGTCACTTCTTATGATAAATTTTTGTTAGGATTTTTTCGAAAAATCTGAAATAGGCAAAAAAAAATAATCGAAAAAATAAAATCTTTTTTTTTAAAAGTGCATAAAAGGGTAAATAAAAATAAAAATTCGCGTTTTATTAATCACAAAATTTAATTCAATTTCAAATTTTATTTTTTGTATTTATTAAATTGTACAAATTAATTTTTTTTTAGTAAATTCAATTCATATTATTTGTTTGCTGTTTAACCAAATTTCTTCAATTACTAACTTCTTATGGCTCTTCACCTTGTTATAAATGTTCACGTTGGCATTCTGGTAAAATTGTTATATGAATAAATTAATTGCTTTTTCAAATATTTTCCATTTTACCAAAATATTTTCTCCAATTATTTTTCTTTTTTCGTAAAATCATTTTATTTCAGAAATCATTAAACAAATTGTCCCCTGCTTTTGCCTTTTCTTTTTGTCCCCAATTTAATATATTAATTGATCACTTTTGATGAAATCCCAAGCCCCCAAAAAAATTCCATCGGAACTCCTTTTTGAAATGTGCAAATTTGCCCCCGGCTCATTTTGTAAAAAAGCACTACTCAACAACAATTTTCTTTTTTACCGCTTATTACACAAAACAAAGCGTGCGGATTTTTGGAGACGAATTGTTAGTAAATAAAATAAATGATCAATTAACTGTCATAAATTAATCCCCATTGATAATTTAATGTTTGTTCAGAATGATGCCGAGAGAGAAGAAAATGCCTTTTACACGTATCAACAGCAAAATTACCATGCCCTTTTACCAAGAATTCCAACCCACCGGTGCGTTGGCACAATGTTTTGTCGGCTCGATCCACTGGCTTACCTTGTAAGCGAAGATGATGATGAACAAAACATGGCCGAACGGACCATGTACATTTCACTTCGTGTCGGAACCATTGCACAAGTATTATGTGTGCCGAGGGCTTTTGCGGGCCGCCTGGGCATGGGCTCCGTAAATAAAAAAAACCGATGCCATGATGTTCAGCCAAACGGATTTTTACCGGGCCAATAAATGATTAATATAAGCATCTAATTTTGTAAATCAGTTGCAATTGAACTGTTTGTTACAGAGATTGGTGTTGCAAACTCACTTTCAAAATCAACATGACCAAATTGCGGAGGCGTTCAACCTGGTGGCATTTACTTTCATGGTACTCCCAGCTCAGGAAGGAGTTGTAAGAAATTAAATTAATATTTTATCTTTAATGAATTTTAAACTTAATGCTAAATTATCAAATAAATTTTCAAAAATACAATTTTCTTTTATTTTATTGTTTGGTTTAAATACAAGGTATGGGATCTTGCGGAGGTCAACTTTAATGACGACACAATGTCTTCATTTTGGACGCCTTTGATGAATTATCTCCATGAAACCCTTGTTGAGGTGTGTTTCAGTTTAAATTGAATAATTAAAGTGAAAAAGAGTTTTTAATTTTGAAGAAACAATTTTAATTGATTTCTTTTCCTTATTTAGAATCTTTAATTTTTGAGAAATTTTTTGAGAATATATTCCATGTATAAAATCATTTTTTAGACTGCTAACTTTTGATTATTTTAACAACTTTATTTATTTTTGATTATTTAAGGAAAAAATGCAAAAGAAAAGCAAAATAATTATATTAATTATTTTAATATCCTTTTTAGCTTATGATAATGTCAAATTTGAAGATTGAGTCCGGCATCCAGACGAGTGCCCCTGTTCCAATTGGCGATGGAAATGTGCCAAATGTCGACGGTTCACCACCCAACTCTGGCTCAACATCTTCAGCATCGAGCGAATGAATTTACATGTCCATAAATACAAAATTTGCTTAACTTTGAATTTGAAAACATATAATCTTAGTCTTTTTTCAACGAAATTTTTCGAATAAATGCAAAAAAAAGCGGAAAAATTAAAAATATTTCCAATATTTATTAAGGTATTTTAGATCGCTAGCAATAATCTATGAAAGCCCATAAATTTAATGTCCTTGAAAATTTAAGTCCTAAATTATGAAAAAATTCATATTAATTTTCTCAAACCCAGCCAATGGGACAGATTTTGAATTTATCCTGGAATGTATTTAATTGCTGCGGTTAAGCTAGTTTTCGAGTTTTGGTTTTTATTTTTATTAAATAAACACATGTTTCGCGTTTTTGGCCTGAATATCTTAACAAAGCAAAAAATACAGTTTGAATGTTAAAAAATCATCATTTTTATAAATTTACTATATAACTGTTTCATTAAAATATTCTAAATATCATTAAAAATTTTCAATTACAAATTTAATTACAGTACTCTGTGATCCCAAGTTAAATATATGCTAAACAAAATATTGAAAAACCTTTGTGATTTCAATTGGCACAATTTTCGGTGCTGGATCGTCATTCATCAAAAATAAAATGTAACATTTTGATGTTTATCTATGATTATTTTTGGTAGTTAATTTTTACATTTTTAAATCGGTTTGTTCTTATGGTATTTCTTAATTTTTAGGCTAAATACAAACAATTTAACTAAAAATAATATAAAAAATAGTTGGGTACACCCCAAAACGTCGCCGCCAAAACGTCGCCGCCGAAACGTCGCCGCCGAAACGTCGCCGGCCGAAACGTCGCCGGCCGAAACGTCGCCGGGACAAAAATTTAAAAAATTTGTTTTTAATTGTTTAAAAACCATTTTTTCGCTTCCTAGCCTTTTTGAGCGTAGGATTGGCCTCTTCTACCAACATTAAAAAGTAGATGAGTTTTCCGGCACGCGGCCACGGGGAGGCCTGCGATTGGCAATGGTGAACCTTAGCGCGCCTTTTTTTGTTTTTTAGAAAAAGAAAATCCAAAATTCCGAAATGAAAAATTTTGATTCTAAAAGAAAAATGTGTAATGCAATAGCAGCGTTGTATAAATCAATAATAATTTTAAAACAAATAAAACCAAAGGGCACAATAAACCTCCTAAGAGGTGCTCCCAATGGTTGGAAAGGAAAACAGCAAACTCATTGATCCATATTAAAATTGTGCGATAACCCTCGCAAGTACTCAATGTTTGTACGCCCTTCATTCCCCGCTTGCACAATTTCCAAAATTCGCTCGTCTATTATTCGGTACTTTCTACGTTTGTTCGGAGCTTCATCACCCTAACCATTGCTTCGTAATCTGCGTCCTTCCCCTTTTGGATGGCTTTAACCTCCTCAACAAATTTCCAAATTGAAGGATGGTCTACAGACAGCTGTTTGTGAATCCGTTTGTTCCCTGCCTCACTGAAATTATTTGTCCTATCCTCATTATTAATAACCCGCTCATATAAATTCCACCTTTGGATTGGAAAAGTGGTCTGCGCCGAATTCCATTACGGTTGAGAGTGCCCATGTAATTTGTCTCAAACCAATCCAAAAGAAGATTCAACTCAGGAAAATCATTGTCGAAAAGGTCCTTTAAGTCTCCAAAAGCGTTTTCAAGATTATCGATTTGTACAAAAGCTAAAGCAACGATCATTTTGCAATGTAATTTAATTTGTGGGTTATTTTTGTAACTTGTTAAGAGACCGAGTTCCCCTACCTTCCTTTTCATAGAATTATTGAGATGAAAAAAACACCCATGCAGCTGAGAATTTGGCCAATTTGCTTGAATGGATTGGAAAAGCCCAATTTCGAAATCATGTGCAATTGAATCTGGGATAAGATTCGGACAGATAGTTTTAATTTCCGAAAAAAAGTTTGTCATATGTTGCTCTTTGTTTGTTCGAAAGAAGACAATAGAACATTGGAAATACGTGCCTGTTTCTTTTGCCCATGATCATAAAAAGTGCCCATTGTGAAAAGGGCGAGGAGAAATTTTGAAAGTCCCGTCAACGTATAAATTTTTCACGAGCTGAACCCACCCGAGGACCGATTCCTTCCCGAACACAACCACTCTGTGCGGGTCTTCATGCCCGGTATCAATTAAAAGAAAATTTTCCCCTTCGTATGTCTGTTCCTCTTCCCGAAATTCTAACTCATGAAAATTTTGTGGTTCTGCTGGTACCCGCTTTTCTAAATTTCTTGCACGTTCGACCATTTTTCTTGTCGAGTCTTTTGCCGGCATTTTGCCAAGGATGGCCTGACTAGTGCCTTGTAAAAACCGGTCACGAATTTGACCGGGTAGTTCAACGGTATTTTTCGCACGATTTTTGATGGAATTATTTAAATCCTTCACTTCCGCTAATGCTGGGTCTGGTTCGTGGTTGTGTTCGTAAAGTCTTTTAACAATTCGTTCCCCCCGTGTATGGATGCGTGCGGGGCATTCATCATATCGCCTAGTGCATGCCCAAAAAAGAAGATCGGGTCGGGTTTACTGTTTTTCTCGTAAAGATAAAGAAAACCGTTTTCGTAAATTTGCTGTTTTCCTTTGTTGGAAATAATACGGCGTAAATTAACTTGCTGCGCTGCCATTGCAATAAAAAAATTTTGATTCAGAAAGTGACGAAATGGGAAAATTTTTGACTTTATATAGAGGTTGTTTAGGGTAAAGAAAACAATAAATGTAACTGAGACGGAAATTGCTATTTAAAGTGTGAGATTTCTAGCAGTTTCATCATTTGCTTTTTCTATGACTGCGTTGTTTTGAATTGATTTTGCAAAATTTTCATTGTTTTATTTCTACTTTTCGTCTTCTTCCTCACTTTGTAGACATGTGTGACTCGCTGCTCGTTACTTCTCAGTGTCAAGAACATTTTGGATGGACATTTGCGCACTATTTTGCTTGAAAAATTGTCATCTTTTGGTGTTAAATCTTCTGACTTGGCAGACTTTGAACGGTTATCTGATGATCGTATTGTAGCACGGTTTTCTCATGGCTTCAGCACCAAAAGAATTCGGTCTCATTTTTTCGGTGGAAAATCGAGGTGTTTAGACCGTCCCCTCCCCTTTGTAATTCGGTTTTTTTTATGAAATGGACTTTTGATCACCTGTTACCATGAAACGCTGGCACTGTCTACTTTAACTCCGCCTTTTCCTAAAGCTGTCGGCAATGAACTGCTCTGTTTTTGGGGTTCTGCCTATGCTTTCTCAAACTTTTACCAAGCTTCTTTTCAAATGGATGGTGTCAATTACTCGTCAACCGAACAATTCTATCAGCATCAAAAAGCTCTATTTTTTCGTGATTTTGGTGCTGCTAGCTCAATCATGGCGACAAATAACACTGCCAAGATCAAAAAATTGGGAAAAAACGATCGGATTCGTTGTTTCAATATTGCAATTTGGCGTGATGTCTGTGAGAATATAATGATGCGCGGCCTGAGGAAAAAATTCGGACAAAACGGGATGCTCAAACAAATGCTCATAAAAACTTGTTCAAAAACTTTGGTTGAAAGTTCCCCGCATGATGTATTTTGGGGATCTGGAATGACAATGGACGACCCGCTTCTGTTGAGAAAAGAATGGAGTGGCAAAAACAGAATGGGGATATTGTTGATGTTATTGCGTGATGAATTAATTTTGTTGGCTCGTTAAATGTCGTATACCTTAAAATTGTTGGTCTCACTTTAGCACTAATTAAGTTTCAGGAAGCGAAAAAATGGATTTTTTAAATTTTTTTAAAATTTTTGTCCCGGCGACGTTTTGTCCCGGCGACGTTTTGTCCCGGCGACGTTATGTCCCGGCGACGTTTCGGCCGGCGACGTTTTGTCCGGCGACGTTTCGGCGGCGACGTTTCGGCGGCGACGTTTTGTCCTTCTCCCAAAATAGTTATGGTGTTTTTAAATTAATACGACAAATATTATTAATTTTTAAATAGTTTAATATTTTATAAGAATTTTTTTTAAATTTTTAATCGAATATTTTAATAAAAATTAATTTGTTATTTATTTTTTTCGAATCGTTCACCAATGTGCCCTTTTCGCCCAAGCGCTAAAAATTTTGAAAAATATTGCTAGAAAAAATAATTGTACATTGTAAAAAAGTTCCTGTACTAAAATGTGTTTACAATATATATTTTAATCATAAATATTTTCTTGTAATTAATTTTTATTTATTTTTAATTGTGATCGGCCAACTCTGTAAAGCCAAGCAGAAATGATTTGGAAATTTAAATCGTGCATAATAGGTGTTTAATTTTTATATGTCCCACGCATTTTCAGGAAAAAACTTTTCGCATAAAGGTGAAAAATTTTCCAACGGCACCAGACACAATTCCAACAGTTCAACAAAAGCAAAGAAAATATTAGACAAACAATAATGATATTCCTTCCTAGTTTTAAACTATTTAAATTTTTTGTTGAAAATATCAAAAAAGGAAGCAATTTTACTGACAAATTCTTATCAGAAATTTACTTGGTGAGGAAAAATAATGGTTGGACTTGGTGATAAAATAAAACCGCTCCACAAAAATTATATTAACAATCAATCGCGAACCAGAATGTAAATTCAGGAGTTGTGCATTCTCACGCCGAAACACTATTCGCAAAATTTTGCAGTGACTAAGCTCCAAGTTGTGATCGGCCAGCTCAGTAAAGCCAAGCAGAAATGATTTGGAAATTTAAATCGTGCATAATGGGTGTTTAATTTTTATATGTCCCACGCATTTTCAGGAAAAAACTTTTCGCATAAAGGTGAAAAATTTTCCAACGGCACCAGACACAATTCCAACAGTTCAACAAAAGCAAAGAAAATATTAGACAAACAATAATGATATTCCTTCCTAGTTTTAAACTATTTAAATTTTTTGTTGAAAATATCAAAAAAGGAAGCAATTTTACTGACAAATTCTTACCAGAAATTTACTTAGTGAGGAAAAATAATGGTTGGACTTGGTGATAAAATAAAACCGCTCCACAAAAATTATATTAACAATCAATCGCGAACCAGAATGTAAATTCAGGAGTTGTGCATTCTCACGCCGAAACACTATTCGCAAAATTTTGCAGTGACTACGCTCCAATTTGTGATCGGCCAACTCTGTAAAGCCAAGCAGAAATGATTTGGAAATTTAAATCGTGCATAATGGGTGTTTAATTTTTATATGTCCCACGCATTTTCAGGAAAAAACTTTTTGCATAAAGGTGAAAAATTTTCCAACGGCACCAGACACAATTCCAACAGTTCAACAAAAGCAAAGAAAATATTAGACAAACAATAATGATATTCCTTCCTAGTTTTAAACTATTTAAATTTTTTGTTGAAAATATCAAAAAAGGAAGCAATTTTACTGACAAATTCTTACCAGAAATTTACTTAGTGAGGAAAAATAATGGTTGGACTTGGTGATAAAATAAAACCGCTCCACAAAAATTATATTATCAATCAGTCGTGAATCAGAACGTAAATTCAGGAGCTGTGCATTCTCAAGCCGAAACAGTATTTGCAAAATTTGGTAGTGACTACGCTCCAATTTGTGATGGGCCAACTCAGTAAAGCCAAGCAGAAATGATTTGGAAATTTAAATCGTGCATAATAGGTGTTCAATTTTTATATGTCCCACGCATTTTCAGGAAAAAACTTTTTGCATAAAGGTGAAAAATTTTCCAACGGCACCAAACACAATTCCAACAGTTCAACAAAAGCAAAGAAAATATTAGGCAAACAATAATGATATTCCTGCCTAGTTTTAAACTATTTAAATTTTTTGTTGAAAATATCAAAAAAGGAAGCAATTTTACTGACAAATTCTTTCCAGAATTTACTTATTGAGGAAAAATAATGATTGGACTTGGTGATAAAATTAAACCGCTCAACAAAAATTATGTTATCAATCAGTCGTGAATCAGAACGTAAATTCAGGAGCTGTGCATTCTCAAGCCGAAACAGTATTTGCAAAATTTGGTAGTGACTACGCTCCAATTTGTGATGGGCCAACTCAGTAAAGCCAAGCAGAAATGATTTGGAAATTTAAATCGTGCATAATAGGTGTTCAATTTTATGTCCCACGCATTTTCAGAAAAAACTTTTCGCATAAAGGTGAAAAATTTTCAACGGCACCAAACACAATTCCAACAGTTCAACAAAAGCAAAGAAAATATTAGGCAAACAATAATGATATTCCTGCCTGGTTTTAAACTATTTAAAGTTGAAAATATCAAAAAGCTAGCAATATTGGCTCAGATACCGAACTTTAATAAAAATCTAAATCAGTGTTTAATATAATGGTGTTTAATGTGTTGATTAATTCGAATTCGTGTGTGTCACACACATTTCAAGATACACAAAGGATCGAAAATCCCCCATTTGCAAAAACGAAGAAATTAACACGAAAAGGAAAAATATATAATTTAATATCCAAAGATTAATAAATATCTAATTAGGTTATGTATAAATTTATATGAAAACTTTAAATAAGAAACTATCTGACCGATTTATCTTCTGTTTATTAAGAAAAATAGAATAAATTTTTAATAAATTTTACTATTTAAAAAAGGATTCCCGCACACAACCAACACAGGAGGAGACGCAGCAATTTTGGAAATAAATTTAAAAGAGACATTATTACTTTATTGGTAGAGGTTTATTCTTCAATAAAAAATTTATTCACGTTGTTTGAACAAATGCAATAAAAAATTTACAAAAATTAAATTTTAAGGCATTTTTAAAAGAAAAGGATTGACTCAAAACACTTCTAAAAATAATAATTAAAAAATATTTTTTGTTGACTAACGGAATAAATGGAGCAGCGAATATCTCATAAGTGAAGAGCATTTTTAGTTGGAAAATTGAAAAATTGTATTTATTTAAGAATAAAGGTATAAAAAATTAAATTTAAAACAGCATCGCTTTTTCAGATAGTTTTTAGTACGATTAAAACTTAAAGAAAGAAATTTAATAACAAATCTAAAAACATTCAAAGATGGAAATTCTTCTGTGGCTGGCAATAATTATCTTATAAATTTCTAATCATTAAACAAAATACTGCTGCTAATATAAAAACAAATTAATAAAAAATACTAAAACTGCAATCCGAGTACCCAATTACAAGAAGTCACGCGACGATGTAAAAGCTTAACAATTTTTTAAAAATTTTAATTTATAAAATATATTATTAGGCAATTTTCTAAAATTTTTCTTCTATCTTCCTATAAAAGACAAGAATGACGATGTCTCGGATTCGCCAAATCTGTCTGGAGCATGAGTTGGATTATATAAATTTATAAATAAAACTTTTATGAAAATAGTACAACTTAAATATATTATAATATATCATTTAATTAATTAAAAAACAGATAAATTGATCAATTAATATCTAGTCATAAAATATTTTGGAGTGGAGTTTTAAATAAAAATCATAAATTTTTTCGAATTATAAAATAAATTAAATGTAACACTAATATAAATTACGTATGCTACTAATCATGTGAATTAGAATACATTTAAAAATTCATTTGGCCATCAATTAATTAATTTTCGGCAGTTTTTCTTATTTTGTTTTTTCAGATGCCTAAAAATAATTAAATTAAACAAACATTAAATTTTTCAAATCAATATAATACATAGATTTGTTAATGAAAAAGAATAATTAAAATATCCTATAATAAGTAATTAACATTAATCAACTATCTTGTTAATTATAGCAAATGATTTAAGTCCGTGGTAATTATCGTCCAAAAATTCAATCTAACTCATGGCTTTAAAAAAGAATGATAATGAATATAATGCTGTATCAATTGGAAATTTTTTTTTTTAAATTATATAAATCATAATTTTACAAGTGCAACCAATTATTTTGATGGAGTATTTAAACAAAATAGTAATGATAGAAAAGGAATAAATTAAATTGTTGAATTTTGAAAACAATAAAAAACTAATTATTAAAACAAATAATACTAATAACGAAGACAAATACACAATTTATAATAATTTATAATATTTAAGAATATAAAAGTTGGCCATTAACTAAAGTAACCCAAAAGCTAGTACAAAAATCTAATTAATAATTAGCACAATTAAATGGTGATTCTTTGCGGCGTCGACAATTGTGAATATCTGCAGTTCGAGTTTTCTAAATGACATCAAAATTCAAGGGATTGCTAAAAGACACCGCTTAATAAATATTTACAAAATACCGAATAGGTAGTATTGTTTTTCAATATATTCAGAGAAAAATATAAAAATTTTAAGGCAATTCAAAATGAAATGTTTACCGTATTTGCTCTTTTTATCACTCCTGGGGTATTATTGTTTAACCTCCTCAGAAAGGGGGGGGGGGTTATTAGATACGGGGGGAAAATGGAGAAGGGGGGGGATTATTTTTCGACAGATTTATTTAGTGTAAATTTTTGAATATGTCGCCAAAAATGTCATTACGTCAAAAAAAAAAATTCAAAATTTATAGTCCAAAAAATGGGTTTTAGCATTTTGCCTATTTTTTTCACTATTTCGACTTTTTTTTTAAAAATTTGATAACAAAAATGCAATAAAAACGGAAAATACACCCCTAAGAATCGACCACAAAAATTTCTAAAAATACTTCCATAATAATTGGAAATATTTCTCAAAAATTTATCCGCCGTTAATTTTTTTTTGCTAACAAAATTTTGATTTAAAAAATGTTCAATATTTGCTTAGAAGATTTTAAAGGAAATGAAAAACTAGGGGACCTTCAAAATACTTTACTCGAATTTATGAAACCTTACTCCTTGAAGAGGGCGTTGGTCCTCTAAATTTTATAAATTTTACTCCTCAATTTACGATACAAAATGAGAAATTCAGCACGAAAGGTACATCGTTCATTTTTTCATTTTTTCTATGTATCAACTCTCTCTTTCTCTCTCTCGCTCTCTCTCATTCTTCTCTCTCTTTCATTTCTTTCTTTCTCTCTCTCATTTCTTTCACTCTCTCTCTCTCTTCTCTGGCTCGCCCACCCCCCTCTCTCTCGCTCTTTCTCTCTCGTTACTGCCTTATTTGTTTTAATCAATAGAAAAGGACGCGGTGCCATCGTTCCACTGTCATTATCTTCATTTGGCTCTTCTCCAAATAACCACTTTTATTCATTCATCAATTTTTGTGCATTCATTTGTCAGCAAAAGTTCGTTTTTCATTTTTGCATTACTAAATTTAAAAAACAGTTGAATAATTAAATCAAATAAATAAAAATGTAACTATTTAAAAATTGGAAATTGTGCCAAAATTTGGTCACAAAAAGAAAATATTGTCTTTTATTTATTTCTCCAGTAATAATAAAATTCCGCTTGGTTTTCGTATATTTAACAATTTTATGAAGTTTAGCTTAAATTTATCAAATTTGAAGAAATTTGTAGGAATTTAACATTAATTTTCAAAAATATATGTATATTTTGTAATTAAGCATTTTTATTTCAACATTATTGGTTTATCATTATTTCATTGTACCTGCGATTTATGGTTATATTTCGACAAAAATACGCCAAAAGGCGGAAAATGATAAAATTTAAATATCAAATAAAATTAACACCCAAAACCGTTAACTACATAAATAAAATTATAACATAACTAAACCGTTAACTACATAAATAAAATTATAACATAATTTAAATAAAGATTTGCTTAAATTTACAATAAATTTAGATAATAATTATTTTTTTAATAAAAAAAATAGTTCAAACTTTAGTAAATTACGCAGTAATATGAGCCAATAAAAAAGGACAATAAAAGAAAACAGCATTCCTGCAAATACTCTAAATTAAAAAAAAAATTTTTTAAAGAAATTCGTTTAAAATAAAATGTTAGTGCTAGGACAAATAATTTCATAAATCCCTAAATTATAACAATCAAATTTAAATCTACTAAATTAACAAAACAAATAATTACTTAAAAAATAAAGAAATTGATAAACTTGAAAGTATTAACAAAAATTTTAATGTCGAAGAATTTGGTCGTCATATAAAGAAGTAATTCACAAGAGAATAGTTGAATATACATTTATTTAACCCATATACATAATTTAAAAAAAAGAATTCAACAACCAAACAACACCAATTTGAGACGCTGTCATTTTCAAATTAATAATTTAAAAAATTTAAAAGAAATATAAATTACTTTTATTTTAGAGGTTTATTTTACAATAATAAAATTTATTTATTGCTTACAACAGCATCGCTTTTTCCCAAACTTAAATACGATTGAATTAATTTAAAGTTAGGGAATTTGATAACAAATTAAAAACATTCAAAATAGAAATTTTCTATGGCTGGAAATAAATAATCAAACTGCTAAAAGGAAAGTAAACGGCCCGCGTACAACCGGTCGAGAGTAACGTGGGTTTAAAAAAATAAATTATAATGCAAAGCTCAGAATCAATTATTAATTTTGCGGCAATTATTCTAAATTTTACTTCGGCTGCTTATAAAAGATAATTTTAAAGAACATTTAAATAGAGATTTGTTAATAATGTGAACAATTCAAGAAATTATAATAAGAAAGAATCACAATTCTATATTAAATAAATAAATTATTTGAATTTCCATGTTAAAAAGTGCCGTCGAACTTGAAATAAATTACTTGTTGAATAAATTATTATTATAAAATAATATTCATAAATTTATTTATTTAAATTACATAGCGACAAAAAATTGAATGCACAGAAAAATTGATAAATAATAAAAAACTAATTCAAAGGTTGTTTTCCCATTATTTTTACATCAGTTTTAGCTATTAAGTCAAAACAAATTCAATGTACTAAAAATAACTTATTTAAATATAAAAAAAATAAACATAACCAAATTTTTAGGACTACATTTGTTCTTCTTCAAATAGAACGAAAGTTTAGGATGTTCTTAAACATAATTAATATAAAAAATAATTGATAGCACAAAAAATCGCTTGTAAAATAAAATATAGCGAAAGTTAAAAGCATATAATAAAATATTACAAAAGAATAACTGTTTTTAAACTTATTAAGTTAAAACTAATAAATGTAAATGAAATTATTTAAAATAATTTACATACCTAATTACTCTTAAATATAAAATTTTTGCTCTTCAAAAAACTAGTCCGGACTGAGGATGAAAGGGAAACCAACAAACAGGAGTTATAAATTTTATCAATAATTGCTAATATTAAAATAAAATTTGAAATTAAAAATAATGCCGTATAAATTGGAAATGATAATATAATCAACTATATTTGGCTGGATAAATGATTATTCTAAAATAAAATATATCATAAATATATCTATTAAATAACTTTACAACAAAAAATGATGGGGCATTTCGTCAAAATGGATGATTAATTTAATAACATTACTAAAAATTTTTTTAAATAAATGGCACAAAGTCTACCAAATATATCGAAATGAATTTAAAAACTTATATAATAAATAAATTTTAGTTCTTTTTATTATTTTATATTTTATTAACTTAATAACAAAAAAAAAAAATGCAAAAAAGGAATAAGAAAATACCT
This sequence comes from Heterodera schachtii, assembly GCA_023374025.1. Classification (NCBI taxonomy): domain Eukaryota; kingdom Metazoa; phylum Nematoda; class Chromadorea; order Rhabditida; family Heteroderidae; genus Heterodera; species Heterodera schachtii. Next base: position 1,388,822 of record SIJG01000013.1, read on the forward strand.
TTTAAAACATTTATTTAAAGAAAGAACTAATAAACAGTCAGAGTGATTCATACTTTACGTTACGCCCCCAGGCACTGATGCAACTGTCAAGAGAATAATTAAAACATTTATTGAAATAAAACAAATAAAAGTAAATTAATAATATTAATTTGAAAGAAGGAGCTGTTCTATAAAACGCAAACTCGGGATAAGATCAAGGGAAAATAATTTTTTTCAAATATATCTATAATATTTTAAAGATAATAATGTTTTAATACGATTTGTGCAATTCATTAATGCAAATGTAATCATTAATATTAGAAACTAATAAAACATAAACTATTATTGAAATAAAGATTTCATAATTTAAAAAAAAATACTTATAAAATTCGTTTTATATATGTATTGCATAAACATTTTGGTCATCCTAGAAAAGAGAATAGAAAATCACATTCTTTCTATGCAAACTTAAAAATTTAAACCTTAAAATGAGTTTTTCACAGCATATAAATTACAAATTAACTAAAAGAATTGAACAAGTATTTATTGCGAAACCTAAATTAAATATCTTCAATGGGTATTATGAACATTAACTAATTTAAATGCAAAATAAACAAAATAATGTAATAAAGAATATTAACTGAGAAAATAACAATAAATTTAATACAAAAAAATACGGACAATAATTGCGCAACTTCAACATACTGATCATGAGATTAATAAAGAAATTCATTAAAAAATGTTGGCACAATTTTAAAAATATATATAAACTATTATAAGAAAAAATCATAAATTGTAACTAAACTGTTTTAACTAATAAAATTATCGAATGTAAAAAATAAGAAGTTAAAAATATTACGAAAAATTAATAATGTTTTTTAATCATTACTTCTTTTGCCAAAAAATTCAGATGAAACTAAATTAATATCTTCAATGGTATTTGAATAATAACTAATTTAAAATACAAAATAATCAAAATAATATAATAAAGAAAATATTAACTGCAAAAATAACAATAAATGTAAGACAAAGAACGGGGAATGTGTTGAAAGTTCAACACGGTGACATGAGATTAATAAACAAATTCATTAATTAGAAACAAGATAAAATAAAAAACGAAGTTCTTATACATCTTTGAATAATATATAATTTTTAATACATGTAAAATCTTAAAAAATATTTCAAGTGGAATATAGAAAATATTCTGAGATTAAAGCAAAACAAAAATGAACATATAAACAATTATTATTAATATATTTATTAATCTGAAATGGTGAACAAAAACAAAAAATCTTGTTAAATAAATTCATGAAATATTAGAAAAAAAAAATTTAATTAAATATTGAGAAATGAAAAGAAATTTGCCGGTCGCCTCTGTAAAGTAGTTTAAAGTTTTTTTGCAGATAGGGACAAATTTTTAAACCAAAAATTTTTATTGAGAAAAATTTTTATTTTATTTTTTTTCAATTCTTAGGGGTGTGTTTTCTTAAAGTTTTTTCGGGTCATTCTTAGGGTTGTGTTTTTCGTTTTTATTGCATTTTTGTTAAGGATTTTTTCAAAAACTCTAAAATAGCCACATTAGGGCACAAAACCTCGAAATAGGCAAAAATAGGCATTTATAAAAGTCATCGTAGACACCCCAAAACAAGCGGAAATCCGTTTTTCGTGCTTATCTTTGCGTATTAAATGCGCAAAATTTTTAGGTATTTGCCTAAAAAAGAAGCCTATTAATAAACTATTTACATTTAAAAAAATAATACTTAAAACAAAACAGCGAAATAAATCATTCCAAGTAATATTAAAGTACAAATTAATTTATAAATAATTTATTTTAATTTATATTAAAACGCATCTATTTAATTTTCTTTTATATTCCATCTTTCACTGGAAATACATGGAAGTCAAGTTAAAAACGCTAATTGCAATATGAATCACTTAAACATTATTGTATTTTACAATGTAAAATTAGTCACTAGGAAATAAATTATTATTATTATTATGTTTAAAATATTTTTGTAAGTAGTCATAATTACCGAGAAAAAACAGCTGCCCGTATGCAAGATAAAAAAGTTTTCAAATAATTAAAATTTTCAATAATTAAAACAATAAAAAATCAATAATTATACACATGAATAAATAAAAAATTTGTTCTGGCGAATTTAAGTGACAATGGAATTTCTTTATTATAATTTTGTAACAAAACCAAAATATCAAAAATAAAATATAAAATATATTTAAAAAAAATTTTAAATTTAATCGAGAACAAATCAAAATAGAGTATGACTAGTTTTTATCAAAGAAAATCATCATATTTATTAAATTACACATTTAAAAGACGAAAATTGAAAATCAGAAATACTGTAATTTGAATATAAATTAAATATTAAAAAGAGAACCTTCTACATAAATGTGGCCAAGTGAATAAATTTTATTCAAAAAATTTAAAAACAAATTGTAATTAATCAGAACAATAAATAAAATTGGAATTGAATAAACCAATTGAATAGTTGACAAAATCTAATATAGAGTTAGAGTGTATCAGACTTGGCGAAAACGTTGTCGGAAAAGGGATGGGGACAAACTTGGGGGGGGGGAGGAAACCGAACGAGGCACGCTCAAAAAGCGGAGACGCAGAAAGAGCCGAGACGACGAGAAAATGGAGGAGGAGTGGTCGAAGCGCGCCGAGAAGGGCGGATGACGCCGAACGATGGATTGGATTGGAGAGGAGATGGATTTCCCTCGTTCCCCGCCTTGCCGACCCTCAAATCCCTTTTTTATGACCAAGAGGGGGTTTTGTTAACGGTTTATTGCGTGATTGGAATAGTTGGCGCAATTGAGGGAAGGAAGAGAAGAAGCGGACCAAAGGTTGGAATTGGAAAATTGAAAAAGAGTGAAGTGAAGTGAATATAGGGAAAAAGGGGAGGATTATATGAAGGGGAGGGGGAGGGTACAGTAAAATGGGTACGGTATAAAGGGGCGGGCGGGGCGAAGAAGACATAAAATTCAAATGAGACAAAAGAAAAATGGGAGCACAAATTGAGAAAAGAAATTCTGAGCAGAAAAGTAGAAAAAAGAGGCACGAACAAAGGCGGGTGAGGAGAAGGAGCAAAAATGTGGAAAAATGCAAATGGATGGAAATTGATGATCAAATGAAGGAGAGAGCGCAATTTAAAAACATAATAGGCGGGTGACAAAACAAAATGTTGGCCAACCCCGGGGGGAAGGGCTCAAAGTCCAATTGTGAAAAGCAAAGGAAAAGGAGGGGAGAAATGGGAAGGGGGAGAAAAGAGAAGGGAGAGGGCAGCGAAAATTAGTGAGAAAAAACGGGGGACCAATGAGAGGACAAAAAGGGCGAAATAAAATGGTGCTTCCGATCATCCCCTCGTCGCTTTCGCGACATTGCCGCCCCGCGCGCCTCAATTCTTTGGAAGTTGGTTGAGCACTTCAAGAGGCGGCGGCAGCATGAACAATGAATTCGAGAGGTGCAACAACTCCTGCTGCACGGATTGAAGCTGGGCTCGGAGCTCATCCAGCCATTTGCCCATCGCAGGGTTCGGGCCGGCTCGGGTGGCGATGTCCATTTGAGCATTGGCTAGCAGGGCCGCCGTATTATGCGCCCGATAGCGCAACGTCCAAAGCGACTGATGCAGATCGGCGGGCATTGACGAATGGAGATGAGAAGGATAAGGGGGAGGATTGACGTGGTTTTTGCCGAGTTTGTTGAGGGAGGAGGGGGCGGGAAAAGGCGGTGGAGGGGGAAGTGCCAATTGAGGACGAGCAGAGGACGATGACGAAGCAGACGAGGGGCGTGGGGATTTGGGGGGAAGGGGACGACGAGGAGGAAAATAGCTGCAATTGAAAAGGCCGGCTTTCGACGGGGGAGACTTTGCGGGGGAGGCGGAGCGGGGAACGGGAGAACGAGAACGGCGAGACAACAGCGGACGATGGGCAATGGGGGACCAGGGACGACGTTCGACCGACGGACGACGTTCGACCGACCGACGGATTGGCGGGTTCGACGAGGAGGACGTGCCGACGTCGGGGGCCGAGGAGCAGACCATGGCCGACAATTTGGGAATAGGAAAGGTGGGGAGCGGATTATAAATGCGCTTCGGTTCTTCATCACCGCTCCCGCCGTCCGGCCCGCGAATTGCCGATCGTTTATTACTCATGATTTCAAAATCTGAATTAGAGAGAGGGACTGAATGTGATCGCCGGTATGGATGAATAAGGCGGGGGATCGGCGGCGGTAAATGGTCATGGAAAATGGGGGAATGATCAGTTGGGAGGGCAGTCAGCGTCTGATCAGGGGCTGGGGGAGGGATTGCAGAAGGAACCGACGGGGGGCCGATCGGCCCGAAAGAGATCGGGAAACGGCAGGGATGGGGGACGGAAATGACAGAAAAAATTGATTGGACATTGCCGAGTATAGGGCGGAGAGGAGTCCCCGGGAGAAATAAGTGGGAAAACGGTGGGACGACGGGAATGGCGCTGTCTGTTGGCGTGGGCTCGGCGTTCGAATTCGACGTGGCGCGGGTGGACAAACGCTCAAAGCGCCGATGGAGCGGGGTTTGCCGACTTCCCTCCTCCTCGGAGGAGGAGTAGTTGGACGGACTGCGGCTGCGCGGGGCGCGGAACAGAGGCTCGGGGGGCTCAATTTCCGTTATTTCTAACGGAAAATAATCTCGATGAATGCAGCCATTCATCCAAGTCGGGATGCCGGTGCGGAGACGGCGTGCCACGCTTCGACGAGACGTCCCACGAATTCCTCGGTCCTGGACTATGGTCGGCAGTTCGGGGCGAAGCAAAGGAATTCGGCGGTGGTCTCGCCAGTGATCGGCCACCGTCATGTTGGGCTGAACCTGACGTGCCCGTGCCGGAATGCAGTCCAAATAATGCCAAACGACCGGCTGGTCGTTAAGAGAATGGCGGAGGAGGAGAGGTCGAAGGATGTCTTCCGCCTGGCGTCGTCCATCAGCATTAAGCCACCAACCGGTTCCGAGGCGAGAGTCGAGAAAATAGTCGGTACGCTGTCGATCAATGATTTCATATGGGCGATTGACGGCGGACGAATGGTGGACTTGGCGGATTGGCGGTTGTCGATGGACGACAGAAATTTGGGGCAACCTGGGGGGTCGGGATTGGCGAGGCGGGTGAGTTCCAAACCCCCCGGTCCCAGTGACCCCGTTTTCGTCGTCGGGCGGGCCAAATCCCCCGTTATCAAATTGCTCGGAAAAAGGGCTGATCGGGGGGGAGTGACTGGGGTTTCGAGGGAGCGGAAAAACAGAGGCAATGGGTTTTGAGGGGGGATTGCCGGACATCGTCGTGATGAGCAAAAGTGGGGTAAATGAATGATGATGAATGAAAAAATGAACTTTTTCGGAGGATGAATGGGTATTTATGCACATTTTGGCCATCTCCGCCCCGTCGCCGAAGTTTATGCAAAAGAGGGGGGACGCGCTCATCCTCCATTCTTCATTGCCCGGGGGGAGAGATGCTCCCCCTGGTGTTTGAGCCCAAATCGTCAACAAACTGTTGACTATCACCGAATACAAAGGAAATTGCTGGCCCCCTTTGCGATAGACAAGCGATGGACGAAAGGGGTTAGAGACGGATCGCCAGATGGCCCAGCCCAAAACACAGAGAAGGGCGAAAGTGGCGAAAACAAAGACGGCGGCGCACAGCGAAGTTAATGTAAGTGTCGACGATCCGTCGAAGGGGTGAGGGGGGGAAATGGAATTGTGACATGTTAATTCGAATGGCAATTTTTGGGGGGTAACCGACGGGATAAGCAGTACTCCCGCACAAATTCGAAAGATTAGGCGGTAAGTGGCGAAAATTGGCGAAAATTTGACGAACAAAATAAGAGCAATTGTCGCGACAATGGCGGCGGCGAGAATGGCGAGAAGGATTGGCCCATTTCCGAGGAGAAGCAAGGGGGAAAATTTGTCGAATGCAAGGTTCGACCAAAAGCTGGACTGCTCCGGGTCGAGGGTTAGAGTCTCCGAGATTCTTTGTCGGTGTCCGAAGCGAAGTTGGCGGGGAATGTATTGCAGTGTTCCGTTCAGCCAAAATCGGGTTTCCCCTGCGGGGCATCTCACTACACATTCAGTGGCAATGTCCGAGTGGTCATAAGGCAAAATTTGCCTCCCCCGGGTACCATTCGGGGCGCAGTTAACCACAAAGAGTTGGCCATCAGTGCAGGAAACGGTGGCCAACGACTGATCGAAGTCGGAGTGGCAGAAATAGTCGAATTGCGCCCCCGTCGAGCAGCTGAAGCATCCAATCAGCTTGGGCTGTTCTATTCGGCACAGTGACTTGGCAAGTTGGAGCTGAATTGTGACGTTTTCCATGACGAGGTGGAGCTGAACCGGCGAATAGGCGTGTGTCGCAAAAATGGCCGGGCCCCGGTTATGAAGTCGGACTCGGGCAGTTGTGATGGGGAGCCGTAATTCCGGGTTTTCCATTAGCGAGTCAAGGTCGAGGTCCCTACAGTGGCATTCGACGCTTCCTGCCGAGTGATCGGAGAAGCATTCTTGGCAGGTGTCCATCGAAAGAGAACAATTGAAATCGACGGCTGCCGTTTCGTCCGGGCAATGGAGGTCTGCCGGTAGGCGATCGGCGATGGCAGCAGAGCGACCGTCTGTCACGAATTTCGATCCGAGAGTCGGGAGGGGGGGAAGAGAGATGGCGAGGGGGGTGAGGGAAAAATTTCCCCAATGAGTGGTGATGCCGGGATGAAGAGTTAAGCCGATCTGTCGAGTTTGGCCGCCTGAAGACTCCATTTCAAGATGAATATCGAGCTGCACTCCCCAAGATGGGCAACTGATCAGCTCGAATGTTCGCGCGCTAGTCGGCCTGGCGAAATACCGGTAATAGAGACAGGCCGAGGCGGGGAGACCACAATCATTCCCCCAAAAACTGGTGGAGTCTTGACAGAAGGTATTGCCGGGAAATCGGTGGACTGATTTAAGTTCCGGGACAGGGGTTTGGGGACGGACGAGGCCACAATAGTCGTCGCGACAGGATCCGGCCCTGGGGCACCGCTTGGCCGACAAAACTTCGACGTGATAGGAACGAAGCCAGGCCTCCGACTGCCGGTGGCAGACCATGTCGAGGGCTCTGAGGTGTATTTGTACGGCACCAATCGCATTGCCGGTTTCGTCGCGGAGGATCAGCGAGCTTGTTTGACCTGCCGGGAGCAGGGTCAAAGTGGTAGCCGTGTTGATTCGGCAGGTGAGTCGAGAGGGCTCCCTGAGGCATGACTCCGTCTGCGTGGTCACAGCGATGGTCTCGGCGTTTCCGAGGGCGACAGGGGTGGCTAATAGGATGCCGATGAGTCGGGTGGCCGCCCTTTGGGCTCGCCGTCCGTGGTTCCTTGTCTGTCGTCGGACCCTTTGGACCCCCAATTCGAGGCGTTCTGCAACCCGTTCCCGGTCTTCTCGTGTCCAGGGACGGCCGGCGATGAAGAAGGCTAGTCGAATGGGCCAGGAGAGGAGGAATGCGGCGATTTGGTAGCCGAGACTGAGCACGACGCGGGCGGAGGAGCAAAAACAGACAATCCATCCGATCAGACAACTGATCAGTGACCCAATGACCAGAAGTAGGACAAGGGAGAGCCGGGGATTACACCGCCAATTGGCGGGTCGGTCGATGCAGATAGAACAATCGATCAATTCACATTCGTCGACCGCCGGACAGGCAATTTCGGCGGTACAGCTGCGGGTCGAAGAGAGGCCGAATGTCGCGGAGCAGACATACTCATTGACGAGGAGGTCGGAGGACAACTCATAGCTGATCTCAGAGGTGGCGAGACGATCAAAGCAGGCATTCGAACAACAAATTGTCACCTTTTGTACCGCAGAATTTGACGAGATTTTGACGCCTTTTCGGGTGCAATTGACGTGATTCCCGACACAATTAGATGTTGGGGGTGGCTCGGGATGGTCCGGATCGAATGGCCAAATTCCTTGTGCCGGGGAGGCTTGGGCCCACAGGTGAGTGACGAAAATGGCAATGATCATTGTCGTGGTGGGAGGGATCGCGAAAAGCCGTGATTTTCGTCGCGTAAGCATGCCGTTGTGCTTACTGATCGTCGGTTCTCCGGAAAGTGAAGGGATCGGCGGCATTTCATTTACAGACATTTCGGTGTTTTTGGCGTCTCTGGGGCTTTGATCAGTCGGGATAGATACGGTGGCGTCCGGGGCGGGTTCCGGGGTCTGATTTTCGGTCTCCAAGGGGCAAAGACGGCTGATTGGTCGCGTGACGGTTTGTCCATTTGGCATTCGCAACTGGACGCTTCTCACGTTAGGGAATGCGCCATTTAGGGCAACGACGATGCCCATTGGCCATAAATTTCGGGGGCGGAGGTCCTCTTCGACGATGACCACTTGGCCGACGTGGGGTGCGGTGGGAGTTCGAAGGCGGGGACCTTTATGAGTCCATCCGGCGCGCTCTCTGATGGCGAGGAGGTACTCACGACTCCATTTGAGCCAGAAATGGTCGGCGGCTTCCCGGTAAGCCTTCCAAAGTGCGGCGAGGCGCTCGGGACCGGAAAGGCAGTCGTCATAGTCGAGGTCAGAGTCGGCGATGTCCAGGTCGTTGAGGAGGCCGGGTTGGATGAGGTCTTTCGGGGTGAGGGGTTTCGCCGAGTCCGGTTGATCCGAAACCCACGTGATCGGGCGGCTGTTGACGCTGGCCTCGATTTCGGCAAGAAATGCACTTAAATCGTCGTAGTCGAGAATCCGTCGACCAATTGTCCTCTTGATACACGATTTGACGAGGCCGATTAATCGCTCGTAGCAAGACCCCATCCATGGGCTATAGGCGGGAATGAAGTCCCACTGAATGCCTCGGCGCGCGGCAAAGGTGACGACGTCGGTTTCGGACGAGGGGCCGGTCAGAATGTCGAGAGCTTTGCTGGTTTGGACAAATGTAGGGGCGTTGTCACTCAGAATTCGCCTTGGTCGGCCACGACGGCTGAAGAATCGTCGTAAGACATTAATGAAGCTTGGGGCCGACAAATCGGTGGTCGCCTCTAGGTACACGGCGCGGGTGACGAAACAAGTGATGATGACCAAATACGCCTTGGTCAGTGATCCGTCGCTTAGTCGAGAGGGGGTGGGCCCGGCAAAATCGAGACCGACAAACTCAAAGGGATTGGCCGGTTTGACGCGCATTGAGGGCAGAGGGGGCATAGTGGGCCTTGCAAAGGGAGGTGCCGTAATTCTCCGGCAGGATGGGCAGCCCCGAAGGATGCCGCGAATTGTTCGTCGTGCTTGAGGCATCCAATAACGGCCAAGGAACTCAGTCAGAGTCCAGTCAACGCCGGCGTGTCTGAGGTCGGAGTGGATTTCTTGGACAATCAGCCGAGTCAGAGATGAGTGGCGGTCGAGAAGGACGGGCGAGGCGAGAGTGGGCGGACCGTTCGCGTGCATGAGCCGGGTTTTGAGGCACAAAAGGCCATCCTCATTGACAACAGTGGGGTGTTTGTCGTAGCCCTCGAGCGAGCTTTGTTGGTCTCGTCGGATGAGGAAGGTCCTGGCTGCCCTGAACGAATCGCCCGTCGGAGGGCCACTCCGTGGGATTGACGAGGTGCCGATTTTGAGCCATTTAGGATGACGACGCCCGACGAATTGCAAGACGAGAATGGTCGTACCGAGAAGGGTCAGCATAGTGCTGAAACGAGCCGGGTCAATGAGGGGAGGGGGCAACGGACTTTGCTTGGCCATGAGGGTCTTGGTCTCCGATTTTTCAAACGGGGGATCGGCGGAAGCGGAGTTGGCTGGCGTTGCGAACGTTAACTCGTCCGGCCATTCCATTTCCGGACTCGTGAGCCACTCAGGCCCTTTCCACCAAATTTGGCGGGTTCGGAGCTCCGCCGGTGTGCAGCCTCTCGTGGCTACATCGGCGGGATTTTGGTCGGTTCTGACGAAATGAAAAGTGGTGGGCGGCCCTTGTCGGATCTCGACGAGTCTTCGCTGTTCAAATTGGGCCTTGGGTTCGTCGGATTTCACCCATGAGAGCGCAATTTGGGAGTCAGACCATAAGTGTCGCCCGTCGATCGGGCGCCGGAGCTCGTTCTCGACGAAACGCATGGCGCGGATTCCGACGAGAATGGCGAGAAGTTCGAGTCGCGGGATGGTAAAGCGCTGATTTGCGGTTCGTGGACGAAGGCGGTTTTTGGCAAAAATTAGGTTCGACTGGAAGCTGTCGGCAGTCTCGCTTCGGATATAGACGGCAGCGGCAAATGTGTGTTCAGAGGCGTCACAAAACACGTGGAGTTGCAGGCGACTTTGCTTGCCGAGAATGGAGTGCCGAGGGATGACTATTGTTTGGTTTTGCCAAAGAGAAAGGGTTTGGCTCCACGTCGCAGCCTCGGTTTCGGGGAGGGGGGCGTCCCAGGCGGTTCCTTCTCCCCATAGCCGTTGGAAAAGCCGTTTGGCGGGCAGGAGACATGGCCCAACGAGGCCGAGCGGGTCGAACGTGCTGGCGATGATGCTCAAGACAGAACGCCGTGTAGCGGTAGTATCTGTGTCTTTTGGTAGGCTGAAGGTGATGCAATCGCTTGGGGTGTCCCAGGTCAGACCCAAGACTTTGGCCGGCATTTTGTCGAGCCGGTCGTCCTCCGGGATTTGCGTCATGACTTCTGGGGAATGGCTGAGAAACTCCCTGAGGTTCATATCGGCGTCTCTAAGGATTTGTTTGGCGATTGATGACTTGTCGATTGCCTCCTCATCCGTCTCGCATTCGATGAGGAGATTGTCGACGTACATGTTCGCGGCCAACTCTTTGGCGAACGGGTGCTCGTGCTTGTCGAAGTGCTGGAGGAGAACGGCGGCGAGTATGAAAGGTGAACACGTCGCACCAAAAACGAGCCGTTTGTAGCGGTAAATGAGGAGGTTGTCGCCTGAGACGGGTCGGGCGGGGTTTTTCAACCAAAGCATTTTGCAGAAGCGCCGGTCCTCAGGTTCGACTTCGATGGCGTGAAAGGCACCCTGGACGTCAGCCAAAACAGGGACCGTTGCCGACCGGAAGCGAAGGAGAATCCCGCAAAGGTCGGGAAGCAGTACGGGGCCGCGGTGGAGGCAGTCGTTAAGGCTTGGAGTGCCCTTGGCATGAGCACTGGCGTCAATGACGATTCGTAGTTTCTTGGGATTGATGACGGCGTGGTGAGGCAGGAAGTGCTCGTCGTTGTCTCGGCCGGTCAGCTCAATGATGTCGGCGTCCATTTGCCGTGTCAATTCGGCGGAATAGCGGTCAAGAAGCTCAGGGGAGCCCTGCAGCCGTTTGGTCGTTGAAAGAAGTCGGCGATATGCGATGGCCCAATTCGAGGGGAGTGGAGGACGAGGTTCTCGCCAAGTGAGACGAACAGAGTACCGGCCAGACGGTAGTTGGCGGACGGTGTTGCTGAATTGCTGCATGGCGATTTGGTCGTCGTTCTGATTCGGGTCGTCCGTGATGCCAATCGCCTCGAGACTCCAAAAGTCATGGACGGCGCGGGATGAGGGGAATGACTCGACGTTGCTGGGGTGGGAGGTCAGCATGGCAATTGTCGGGGTGTGCCGTGGGGCCTCGGGAAACTCAGCTTCCCCACCGACCATCGGACCGAAGACTGTTTGGATGAGGTGGAGCCCGGAGTGCAGAGTTGAACAGCCGGTGAAGAATTCCCAAAACTCTCGGATTCCAATCAAAATGTCCGGCGCTTTTTCGACGACCTTGAGGACGGCATTTGGAGGGAGGGATCCATCGGTGGTGTCCCATTGGAGGGCCTTGATTTTGGTCGTGATTTCGTCGATTACGTTGAGCTCTAGGGTCTCCCAGCCTCCGTCCAGGCGCTGCAGTTGAATGGCGAATTTTGCCGATCGGACGGTTTTGGGCCGGGAATCTCCGAAGGTGTGGATCCGAAGGAGGTGCTCTGAGAGGCGGGGGGGTCGGAGCTTCTCTGTCATTGCTCGGCTTATATAGCCGGACTGACTGCCAGGGTCGTGGAAGACAAAGGCAGGAATTCCGTCGGGTGGGCCCCCCTGGCATGACGCCTTAAGGGTCTGGGTCATCAAATGGGCAACTCTCGTCGTGTTGGTGACCGGGAAATTGCCGCTGTCGATGGGGAGGGGGTCAAAGGCAGCGGCACATAAGGCCTCAGGAATATTTTCGCCCTCGTCACACACGAGCAGTGCGGTTGTGGTGGGAGGCGCTCTTGGTCGGACCGGTTCGGCATTGGCCCCCGTGGCACGATTGACGTTGTGCGACGCATTTCCATTCCGCTCTCGATTCTCTTGTCGATGGTTGGTCCGCCCCGGAGGGTCGATTGACGGGCAAAGAAGGAAGTGATGGTCGTCGGCCTGGCATTTTGAACATCGGTCTTGACGAGAGCAGTCGCAAGTGACGTGGTCTTGACGGAGGCAACGCAGGCAGCGCCCCTGTTCCTCGAGTCGTCGCCGGCGTTGAATGACGGTGGTGTATCGCTGGCATGCGCTCGGACGGTGTCCCTCCTGCTCACAAAATGAGCAACGGATGCCATTGGCAGGGACGGGTTGGGCGAGAGCAGGAAAGGCCCGAGTGTTCTCCAAGTATCGTCGCTCCGGTGCTGGCGGTGGTGGTGGGCGGGAACGGCCGACAGGACGATTGGGTGCGGGAGCTCTTTCGGGAGGTTTTTCGCGGGGTTGAATGTCCATGTCCTGGAAAGTGCGCACGCACAAATCCACCTGTTCCTTGTCGGTGACGATTGTCGCAAATCCCTCACGCCAATTTCGAGCCGTCCAAGAGGTGTAGCTCTCGCGCTCCATTCGGATCAGTTCAAGCAGTACCGGGGGTGGGAGCTTGCTTTTGATGAGATTTGTGACGAGTGAACTATTGGCGATTGGCGAAAGTTCCCCCTCGGGCTCGAGGCTGCAAAGTTGGGTGCAGATCCGCTCGATCTCCTGCTGAAGTTGGCGCAACTCCTTGAGGTTGTTCCGGGCGGGTTTGAGATGGAGAAGCTGGGCATTGAGTTGATCTCGTCGATTGCCGACGTCGCCGTAGCGATCTCGGAGAATGCTCACGACTGTGCTGTAATTGGCGTCTGACGGTGGGTAGCCCTCAATCATCCGTCGTGGTGGCGATCCCTTCTCGAGGTACTGTAGGAGGAGGAGGTGCTTTTGGAAGGCGGGATATTGGCGTGAATGGACGGCGAAGTCAAAGGCGGCCCAAAATGTGATCCATTCTTCTGCCGATCCGCTGAACCTCGGGATTTCGATTCGGCTGACCCGAAGTGCGTCGTCGTCATTGGTCGACTGTCGGAAATGGCCATGGGGCGGTTCCGATCGGTGGGTGAGGCGATTCGATGCTCGGGGAAACGTGAGGTTAAGCGGGAATGCCGGGGTTCGCTGGTTGAATAGGTTTTGACCGGCTTGAGCCGAATTGGAAGGCTGCCGTGCATTCGCTTGCGGTGCCTGAGCCGGTGGGTCGGTGGATTGCCGTTGGCGATTGGCCCGGTTTTCATCGTCGGCCCCGTGATCAGAAACACGACTGCTGCTGCGAGAAGAAATGGCGTCCGTCGTGTCGAATCGAGCCTCAATGTAGACCTGGAGGCCATCGAGGATGAGCTGGGCTTTGGAGAGAAGAGTGACGATTGGCCATTCTTCGACGTTTGGGTCGGCTTGCTCGTCGTCGAAGGTCGGGAGTGCAGCCAGGAGGTCCTCCTCGGCCTGTTTCAGAAACGGGTCGCCTAGCAGCTGGATATGGTCAAAGCATTCTCGTAGCATGCCATTGACGCGGTCGATGCTTCTCTGCAGCAATTGTCGGTCGGTTCGTACGCCCTTGGCAAGCTTGGTCTCCTCGGCGAGCGGAATTTCCTCTGGCGCCATCCTGGTGAATTCGGTGAGCCGTCCGACTCTTTGTCGGAGACGTTTGACGAGGTCGGAGAGGGTCCGAACCTCGGCGGTTAGGCGCTGACGAATGAGTTCCGACATCAAAGAATAGGCGATCGACCACTAAATGGGTTGGTGAGGGGGCCAAGAGCCTAGGATGGGCGGCTGTCAGCAGTGGCTGGCGATTATGGATTGCCGAAAGCCAAAAAAAAGGGTTTGTCGACCTCAGGAAACAATTTGTCGAGGGCAAAAAAGGGAAGGCTGCCGTCTGACGAATTGGCGTCTGGCGAATTGAGTAGTGAAGGGGGTCGAAAGCCTAAATGGGCGACTGACGACACAAAAAAAAGGGGGTTTGTCGGGAGCCAGAAGAAGGGCGGCTGACGGGGTGAGTGATGATTGCCGAGGCCTAAGAAGGGCGGCTGACGGCGAAGAATTGAATAAAGAATGGCCGGGTTTTTCTCCCGGGTCGTGGCACCAAAAAGTTTGTCGGAAAAAGGGATGGGGACAAACTTGGGGGGGGGAGGAAACCGAACGAGGCACGCTCAAAAAGCGGAGACGCAGAAAGAGCCGAGACGACGAGAAAAGGGAGGAGGAGTGGTCGAAGCGCGCCGAGAAGGGCGGATGACGCCGAACGATGGATTGGATTGGAGAGGAGATGGATTTCCCTCGTTCCCCGCCTTGCCGACCCTCAAATCCCTTTTTTTATGACCACGAGGGGGTTTTGTTAACGGTTTATTGCGTGATTGGAATAGTTGGCGCAATTGAGGGAAGGAAGAGAAGAAGCGGACCAAAGGTTGGAATTGGAAAATTGAAAAAGAGTGAAGTGAAGTGAATATAGGGAAAAAAGGGAGGATTATATGAAGGGGAAGGGGAGGGTACAGTAAAATGGGTACGGTATAAAGGGGCGGGCGGGGCGAAGAAGACATAAAATTCAAATGAGACAAAAGAAAAATGGGAGCACAAATTGAGAAAAGAAATTCTGAGCAGAAAAGTAGAAAAAAGAGGCACGAACAAAGGCGGGTGAGGAGAAGGAGCAAAAATGTGGAAAAATGCAAATGGATGGAAATTGATGATCAAATGAAGGAGAGAGCGCAATTTAAAAACATAATAGGCGGGTGACAAAACAAAATGTTGGCCAACCCCGGGGGGAAGGGCTCAAAGTCCAATTGTGAAAAGCAAAGGAAAAGGAGGGGAGAAATGGGAAGGGGGAGAAAAGAGAAGGGAGAGGGCAGCGAAAATTAGTGAGAAAAAACGGGGGACCAATGAGAGGACAAAAAGGCGAAATAAAATGGTGCTTCCGATCATCCCCTCGTCGCTTTCGCGACAAACGTGTCAAATTTTATATTGCGGAAGGCAAGTTAAAATGCAAATTAATATATCAATTATACATTTTATATTTTTATAAACAATTATTGAAAAAATAAATTAATAGCAATTAAAGAACACAAAAAATTAATTAATAAAGGAATGAAAGAAATATATTAAATGTTTTAAAATGAAAGAATTAAACCGAATGATGATGATAGCTGACTAGATACAAGACAATAAAGTTTTAAAATAATTAAAGTTTTCATAATTAATACAATTTTAAAAACCAATAATAATATACAAATGATTAAATTTAAAAAAATTTCTACTAATTTAAAGGGAAAACAAATTATTCCTTAATTTGTAACAAAATAGTGCAGTCCTGAACTTGAGTTTTTATCAAAGAAATTCATAAATATTTATTATATTACACATTTAATTGACGAAAAATTGAAATTTTTACATACTGCGAAATCTTGTTTATCAGACAATATTTAAAACAGAACAAAAAAGGAAAAATTAAAAGGAATATTTATAAAACAAATAATTTATGAATCATATAAGTTCTTTAAATGAATCACTGAAATAAAAAATAGAATAAAAATATTAACGGATAATTAAAATGAATATTAAACAATTTAATTGAACGAACATTTATTTAAAAGAAGCTTCATTCAAGCATAAAAGAGAATCGTTATTATCAAAAATACTTATACATAATAGTAAGAAAATTTAAAGAAAATAACTAAAAAGCACATATAACGAAATAATATACAAAATGTTATATATTCGTCTTAGTTAATAGAAATTAAACTTTAAATAACATAAAATTCTAATTTGGTACTTTAACTAAAAATTTATTAATATTTTTTAGTCAACGAAACATTAATCTAATATTCTTATAAATTTTAATTGGATAAGTGCACATAATTATTATTAAATAATTGTAAATTGAAAATTGTACAAAGCAAAGATACATTAATTATTAAAAAAATATTTTACTTAATTTAATTATTATAAGACACTAATGATTTTATTTAATTTAAGCAAATGATGATGTCATATTTAAAAAAAATAATAAAAACATTTATTTCTAATAAAATTAAATGGCTGAAGACAATTTGCATTTGCCATTTGCGTTGTGCTGCCGGTCGTTGTGACGGACGGTGCTACGTCATTTCGCGACAAGTGCAAAAAGGGCACTTCGCGACAGTGCAAAAATTGGGCATTTCGCGAAAAATGCAAAAATGTGGAACTTCGCGGCAGTGCAAAAATGGGCACATCGTGAAACGTTCAAATTTTAAAACTTAATCAGATCACTCTTTGTGGTGATCGAGAAACCTAAAAATACATTGAAAATCGGGGAAATTTTCGAAAAAATTCCTAGGGGGTTAGGAAAATTTCCTGGAAATTTTGAATAGGCCGATTGAAAAGAGCACAAAATTCTCTACCGAATTACCTTTTGAATGGTAGGGCTACGGCTTGTACATAAAAAGTTATACTTGGATTGAAAATTGGACAACTCAAAAATGATCAATTTTGATCATTTTCCCATGAAATACGGTAGAAAATAGTGATTTTTTATCTCATAAAATTCAACCTAAATATAACTTTCTATCTACAAGTCGTATCCATATCATTCAAAAGGCAATTCGGTAGAGAATTTTGTGCTCTTTCTTGCATCCCAATCAAAAAATTCCAGAAAAATTTTCACAGCCCCCTTTTCCTATTTCAAACCATTTTTGACTTTTCTGATAACCATGAATGAGTGATCTGATGAAGTTTGTGTAAAAGACTGTTTTGATCAGTATCAAAAGATAAGCTAGCATGAATTATTTCAGGTTTTTAAATGAACTTTAAGATGTTTTTTCATGTTTGAGTCAAGACTTTTTTCCGCCCTTTCTTTGAGTCAAGTCCGATCAGTGAATCAATCTCGAGAATGAATAAATCAAATAAATTTTTGTTGTTGTGTGTGGACGAGTCATATATGAGGGTAATAATTATAAAAAAGAAAAATAATAAGTCAAGCAAAATTTTAAATTTTACGAATTTTTCACTTTAAGTCAAGACTTTTTTCCATCACTGTATTTAACCCAAAGAGACACCGTACTGATGAGGCCTGGTCTCTTTCGGTTAAATTTGCACGTTTCGCGAAGTGCCCATTTTTGCACTGTCGCGAAGTGCCCAATTTTATTGATTTTTATTTTTGCACTTGTCGCGAAATGACATAGCATCGTTGTGACGAGCGAGTGTACCGAGTCAATAAGAACCTGGTGAATGTTAGATTCGTGATCAGTGACCCATATTAGCTCATGAAACATGCATACACGACTTTTTAAAACCCAAAAATATTTATTAAAAATGGGGTACCATCTATATTATTTCCACTCTTACAACATGGCATGGGAATATGTTTCTCTGTCGTTTTTTGTGCAAAAATTTTGGGTTTTTTGGCCTTACAAGGGACAAATAAATTTATTAGAAATGAATTTTATTTTATGAATTAAATCTCAAAATAAATTTAAAAAATTTTTGTGTTCATAGGTCAGCAGAACAACGCCAGTGCCAATGATCTGACACAATGTGCACAATTTAGGCCACAGTGAACACATTTTGAATCCAAGTGACAGATTTGACACCTTTGCAATTGAACAGACACAGCAAAACTGGGCCATTAATCTAATAAAAATTAGTTTTTTTTTTAA
This sequence comes from Heterodera schachtii, assembly GCA_023374025.1. Classification (NCBI taxonomy): domain Eukaryota; kingdom Metazoa; phylum Nematoda; class Chromadorea; order Rhabditida; family Heteroderidae; genus Heterodera; species Heterodera schachtii. The sequence continues at coordinate 1,406,664 of SIJG01000013.1, forward strand.
TCAATGGAGACTTTAATAACTAAATAAATTTTTTTCTAAAATATTTTGAATTTTCTCAAATTTAAATCACATTAAAAAATACAAAAATGTCATAACAATAGTAATTTTGACAGAATGAAAAATTAATGTTAAATAAATATTTTACTTAATTTTAAATTTGAATTAAAATTTAAAATTTTAAAATGTAATTCAAATAAATTTAAATTTATTTATTATTTACTGATCACTGTACAGCCAAAAATTGCGGCGCAAAGGTGGCAGTGGACAAACGGAATAAAATAGCGGAAAAATGTACGTGGCGAAAGTAATGGCCACGGCTGTAATGGTGCAGCAGGGCCTAAATTAAAGAAAGGATTGTAAAAAAATCAAAAATTTATAAATATTTTTAAACAGTTTACTTCCTAAATTAGAGGATTTTTGCAAACAATTTGGAAAAAAAATATTTTAAATTATATTTTTATTATTAATGAATGCGAAATTAATAATATTTTTTTACTCGACCTGACAATTTAAAAACTATACAAATGTCTGTCAACCAAAATTGACCAAATGAAGGTCTAATTGTAAGACAACACCCCCGGAGGCACGATAAAAGTAATAATAGTTTGATTAAATTTATTTTTTTTTAAATATGAAATTAAAAATTAAATAAATTGAATTAAAAATTAATGTAAATTTTTAATTAAAAAGTATAGACAAAATTTATTTTAAGAAAAATTTTTTTTAACATATTTGTTACCAACGAATGATTCGGGTTGGTCTTCGGAAATGTGGCATGGTAATTAATCAGTGTGGACATTTGCAGTGGACGCCACTCTTTTCTGTGCTTCAGCGGCCTGGGCAACGGCGGAATGTCCAAGTCATCGCGCGCAGCGATTAATTTTATTAAATAATGAAATCATCTTAAAAGAAATAAAATTATGAAATCTATATTTAATGTTTTAACTTTATAAACAAAACATTAATTCGAATAGATTGATAATTTTAATCGGGTGAAATATGTGTAAACAATTTTAATAGAGATGAAAAAAAAATTATCATTAACATCAATTGGATATTTGAATAATCAATTATATATGAATTAACCAGAAAACCAATTAGCCTTCGTTGTAAAATATATATTAAAAATTTTATTAGAATATGTCAAAATAAATTTTTTTTTTTTTCAAAATAACCAAAAAAGGCATAAAAGTTTTGTAAACTTTTTTAGCAAAAATGAACAGTCTTGCGACTCATGAAGCAAATGTACCTTAATTCTAATCAGGAAATAATAAGCCAAAATTGGGTTTTTCGCCTATTGAATTTTTGTTAAACAATAAAATATAAATGCGCTCCAGAATTTGCTAAAATGTTTGTTACAATATTTTTATTTGAAAATAATTAAAGTAAACAATTCTAATAAATTAAATCTTTCGTAAAAATCTTTCACTTCCCGGCTCTATTGAAAAGAGCAATTAAAAATTACACTACGAAACTTATACATATTAATTTATATAATATTTATACAGAAGAAACAGTTCAATTTTTTACACGCTACACGAGCATTATGCGTGAAATTTTTATTAATTAATATGATAAAACATTACAGTTATAATTCTCATTGAAAATCTAAAAATAAATTAAAAAAACTATTACAAAAAATTAATCCACCAAAACATTAAAAATGCTTCAATAGAATTAGTAAATAGAATATTATATTTAAAGAGGCAGACAACTATTTAGATTCGAGATGGAAAGCCAATTCCATCTCCCACTGAAAACATATTCACTGCGCAAATCTACATGAATTGACACAAAAAATGTAAAACCAAATTAAATATTTTTTAAATTCAGCAAAAAATGATTAGTTTAAATAAAAAATTATTAAATGAAACCTAAACTTTGCGAAACAAGCTTCTAGCGACCATCTTAATGACCAGAGAACAAAGAGAATAAAAAATTAATTCTTTTGAAACTGTATTAATAAAGACATTTTGAAATTAATAAATACAACAAAATCAATCTTTTTGAATAAATTTTCAAAATATATCATTTATAAATTTTGTTTTTTCAATCAGAAAGACGAATCAAACCAATTCTAAAAGTAATGGAAAAACCCAAAGAAGATCGTTACATTATTATAATTTGCAACAAAACCAAAACAGCAAAAACGGTTTTATATATATTTAAATCAAATTTTCCTTACATTAAAGCATAAAACAATAAACTAAAATCATTGTCATACAAATTATAACAAAAATATATTGAACGGGATGCACGCCTTGGACGTCTCGTAATGGACAAGAAATAATACTAATTGATTCCAAATTAGATCATTTAAGAATCAAAAATAATTACAGAATGAGTTCGAAATTAAAGCAAAAGATAAAAATGATCAAAAATCTACATATAATCAAAATAATATCAAATAATATATACTCCTAATTATTATCATATTAATATATAATTAAAAAATCAAAGTGCAAGAGAAAATCTGAATTGTGATATGATGCCGAGAAAATGAGACACATTGAACTTTAACTACGAAACTTTATATTTATACAAAAGAAACAGTCTAATTTTTTTACACGCTAGACGAGCATTATGGCGTGAAATTTTATTATTCATATGATAAAACATAATATTTATAATTCTCATGAAAACCTAAAAATAAAATAAAAATATTCTTTAAACTACGGAAGCATTTAGATAAATTAATTTTCCCATAAAATAAAGTTCTGTCCATTATTAAAGTAAAAGTAAGATTCGGGATGGAAAACCAATACAATCTCCCACTGAAAAGATGTTTAGTGCGGAAAACTACATGAATTTACACAAAAAATGTAAAATAAATTAAATATTTTCTTAATTCATCATAAAAATGATTAGTTTAAACAAAATTTATTAAATAAACCCTAAACTTGATGAAAGAAGCTTCTAGCAACCAAATTATGACGAGAGAACAAAGAGAATAAAAAATAAATTCATTTTGAACATATTGAAATTAATAAAAACAAAAAATCAATCTATTCGAATCAATTTCAAAATATATAATTTATAAATTTAATTATTCATTCAGAAAGATAAATCGAACCCATAGTAAAATGAAATAAAATCTTTACAAAATTATCTTTTTAAATAAATAACTTAATGTTATATAAAATCGAGACAGGTTCATACATTGACAAACGATATGTTTAGAACCGGAGTAGGACAAAACGTCGTAGGACGAATATTTGGACCACAACTTTTTTCTTTTTCAACCAAATTAAACATAGTTGGTATTCTTCGAAATCATTTAAAAACTCTATCAACCTGCAAATTTTCAAAAATTTTTATTCATGCACAAAAAAATAAGAGCAAAAAAAGTTCGAAATACTAGATTTTTGAGTCCCTTCTGGCCATAACTTTTTTGAAACTTAACGAAAATTTTTGAAATTTAGCAAATTAATAACAAACAGACAGAGCTATAGAAAAACACTAAGAATGCTTAATTTGATTTACAATGAACAAAGTTATGGTCCAAAAAGTCTTCCGGCGACGTTTTGGGGTGCCCCCCAATAATCCACCTATTAATAAATGAACAGAAGAAAACGATAAAATATCTAATGATAATGAAAGATATTATCTAACCTTAATTTTATACATACATAATTGTGAATAAAATAATTTTGGTTGTTTAAAAATTAAAATTAATTTAACTTAGCTAATGGCTATAAAAAATTGAAAATTTTAATGGATTAGATTTAAACAATTATAAAATTCTAAAATAAACTAATGAATTAAAACATTAAAAACAGAATTGTAGTTGCCGTTATTTATGAAGCAGTATAAGGTTTTGAATTATAAACACGCATTTAAAACAAAAAAGAAATTCACTTACAAAAAGTTGGAATAAAATTAAAAATGATAAAAATATCAAAATTATATTTAAAATAATAATGCTGTGTAAAAGCATTTCATCAATTTATATATTAGCTTTGTTTTAATTGTAACATCGATTTAAAAATATGAAAAAAATTTACAATAACGAAAACTAGAGGCCATTAAGAAATACTGAAAATTTAAAGAATTTATATAAGGAAATAAAAAATAAATATTAAAATGTAGCTGATGAAATTTTTATATTTTCTTTTCTATATTTCATACAAATAAACTTCATTTCGATCTCAATTCGCATTAAATTTGTTCAATAAATTGTTTATATTTATTACAACAAAATAAGCTAAAATACAATAGACCGTTGATTTAATTTAAGAATATCTGTGTAATATAAAGGACCACAATGTTCGCTCAATATTCCACAAAATAAACATAGAAAAATTCAAAAGGTTGTCGGGGTTATTTAAAACATAGAAATACCTCAGATAAAAAACAAAAGTGGATAATTTAGCAGAATGGACGAAATTAAATCCTTAAATACAATTTCTAAATTAAAAGACTGTATTAAAGCATGGCTATTAATCTGCTTAGACGAGAAATCTTTTATTAATTTGCATAAATTAATTAAAAAGATAATTTAAAATTTGTTTAATCAAAATAATATTATCTATAAATTTGGCAAAGATGTATTTATCTAATATAAGAAAAGGATAATGTAATATTTAAAAACATTAATCAAACCATTTATTTTTCATTGAATCGAAGTAAAACTTTACCGGATGACCTTTATCAACCAATGCTCGTTACCAATGCCAATGCCGGAAACAGTTCATAAATAACGTGAGTTATATCTGCAAGAATAAAAATACAGAAAAGATTTTTGATTAAAACTTCAATTTATTTAAATAAATTATCGACATAATTTATAAGATAAGATAATTATATAAAAACTAAATTAAACGAATTTATGTGAATATCTATTGAATTTAATGAAATCTGATTATAAAGATAATAAAATTGTTAAGCTAGGTTTTTTACAAAACGAAGAAATAATAAAATATGTGATTATGTATTTTCTAGATTCAATCTTACGCTTTTATTACAATATTGATTTAAATGTGATATAGAAAAATGAATAATTCAATAATCTGAAAACGAATGTTCAAATATGATTTGATAAATTAAAAATATAAATAACATTATATTATATTGAGTAAAACAAATTAATTATGTTCGGACAAGCTCATAAAAATCCGGACTGCACGAGAAAAACAAAAATCAAAAACAATCTTTGAAATGCTGTCATGGCTTAAAAATCGAAAAATAAAAAAACTGAATATTAATTGCTGTAACATTGTAAATTGATAAATTTATTCTAAAAAATGAGATTATATGAGTATAATTAAAAAAGCATCAAGAAGTTAATTCTTCAGACTAAAAAAAATATATTTATAATAGTAAAAATTATATTCAATATAAAATTTAAAAAAGAATGAAAGTTCAATTAAATTGAAGTTTTTCATTGCTGATTTTCTGTGTTTTATCGGAAAAAAAAATAAAATAAAAGTATTTTTTATAAGAAAATAATAAATTCAAAAGCAAAGCTTTAAATATTTTAAAAAGTTATCATGCTAAAAGAAAATATAAATTGAAAAACAATTATGAGTCCAACGACAACAAAGAAAATGTTCCGCCAGGTGCTAGGGACTTGAAGAAGAGAAAAATTTATGCGAAACTAAAAACCTAAAAATTAATCAAAATAATTTGACAAAATAAAGTCACAAATTTAATATAAGTTTTACACAATAAATAAATTATATATAAAATAATCTAATTGAAGAGGAGGAAAACAAAGCGACATTGGTCTTCAAGTAATTGAAAATTTAATTTTATACTTAGAACAACAAAATAGGGCCATGTCCCCAAAATCCATTTCCCAACCAGGAAAACGGGGGACACAAAGAAAGCAAGAGGATTCTTCAAGGTAAAGGAACCAGGAATTAAAGAAAAAATATAGAATTTTCAAATATGTTTTTATCATAAACAAATAAACATAAATAATAAAACTTTAATACTTAAAATTGTGAAATAACTCATATAAATAAAATAAAGCAAAAATAAAAATTTAAAATGACATTGATTAATTAATAAACCTGAAATTGAAATAAAAGAATTTAATATAAATGAAGCTAACATCAATTTGGGCTATGTTCACATGAGAATAAATGCTTTTAAAATTACCAATATTTTCAAATTTCTCACCAAATGAGTATATTACAACAATTTTCTTGTAAGAAAATATCTATAATTTACTAATAATCTTTTATAACAATAATTTCTAACGGAAATCGAACAGAATAAGCTAAAAAAGCATTTTAGTCAATATAAACTAAAAATAAATTCTCAAACAAATTAAAATTATTTCAAGTGAGTTAAAAACACTCGAAAAATTTTTGCTTATAACAATTTCTTCTAGCAAATTATTTTGTGAAGCAAATTAAGTCTAGAATTAATTAAAAAATATAAACAAAACTGTTGTAATAAACTAAAATTAATCATTTAAATTTAAAAATTAAATTTTTAAATTTTATAATACCAATGGTAAATCCAAATTAATTGGAAATTCTTCTTGAAATGACACAATAAAAAAAATTATAACACACACAGAAGAAATAATAAATATTCATAGGATACTAGAGCGATGATTAAATTAGTAAGCAATAAATAAAAATTTATGAATATTTAATGTTAATAAATTGGCAAAGATTAAAAAGCTAAAACTAATATAATAATTAATATTAAATAAATATAAATTGTATAAAAGTGATTTAAATATATTGTATAAAATAATTTTTCCTTCATTTGTTTATTAAATGCTTGGAGCACATATAATTTATTAACCTATGTAATTAAAAAAGAAGATTTAATCATTTCGAGAAAATTGGGATAAACTTAAAAATTTAAAGAATAAAAAAACTATATTTATTTTGTATAAAATTAAAAAAATGAATTCGTCTTTGTTTTGAAAATATACAAACGATTAATCATCTCAAGAAAATAATAAAAGGAATAAACTTAAAATTAAATAGATAAAAAAAGAAATAATATAAAATGTATTTTTGACAAAGATTTATAAATATATCATTTAAAATAGTAACAATAAATAAGGAATAAATAAATTTGAAAATTCTTATAAATGAATTTGAAAAGACTTACAAATTAAAGTAATACTGTTTAAATATAAATAAACTCACAACAAAAATAAAAAAATAATTTCAAAAAATTCAGCATATAAATGCAAGGATTTGCAAGCAAATATTTTGGGGTTTCATTTAAAATCAAAAGTTTTCTGAATTTCTAAAAAACATATATTTTGATGAACATAAAAAAATAAATCGCGGTGGCGAGAAAAAAAGGATTGAGAGAATAAAAATTATAAATTTACGGTAGAAAAATTAATAAAAAATTAAATACTAATTTAAAAAGCGTATAATTTTATAAGAGCGTATGTTATATTTATTTTAATGCAAAAATTGTCTAATATAAGGAATGCATATGAAATATTAAAAATGTTAATTTTTTTTTATCGTGCAATAATTATATTTAAAATACAAAAATTTAATTATATTCTCATTTGTTAGAAATATATATAGAATTTTAATATCGGATACAAAGAATAAACTTGTATTGCCTCTAAACATTATTATAAACAAGAAAAAGCTATCTTTGATAATCTTTTCAAACAAAAATAATGGAAAATAAACGTTGAACCACATTGAAAATAAAATCAAACTTATTAATTACCTAATAATATTAATAATTTTTATTTCTTTTAAAAAATATAAATTTAATTTCTTTCGAACATTTTAAATACTCGGTGCTTGGTTTACCGTTTCACCGAAGTAAGCTTTGGCTTAGCTTCAGCTAGTTCCTTATGCTGAACGCAACTATCAGAGAACATCTGTTGCTGTACGATTCGAATTTAGCTCGAAGAATCGAGAGAAATTTCAACGAGCTCATGGATTGCAATAATAAACATATATTCAAATGAATAGATAAATTAGAAGATTAAAACTTTTAATTTAGATATTAAAAAGAAATTCAAAACATTCGACAGTTAAATGAACAATATGAAAATAATCAAAATTATTTTTAATATATTCCAACAATAATAGGTGATACTGATTATGGGTCAGAAGAATACCCAATGAAATACTACAAAATTAAAAAAATGAATTTAAATTAATTAAATAAAAGAATTGGTTATCAACTCTCTTTTAACATATAAATAAATAATTAAAAATAATTATAAGTAAAAATTCATAAAATTAAAATTATCAACAAAAAGATAATGATCATAATCATACTAAATGAAAAACTAAAAATAATTATAAATTAATAAATTTATTGAAACTAATAAAAATAAATTTTTCTTACGAAATGGGAAAAGACAAATAAATACAAAAATTTAAAATAATTCTGAAGAAAATACACGTTTACATTCCTCCGTGTGCAAGAAATATGGAGAGAAAAAATTTTCCTTTGAAGCAACATAAATTCCTAAACTAAATTTGATATAAATAACAAAATTACTAAAATTTAAACATTATTTCTTAAGATACGGATTTATTTGAAGCCAAACTAACTCAATTGATATGAATAACTAATTAAACTAAATTTATAAAATATTTTTTTTACATCATCAATTTTTTTATAAAACCTGCTTTTTAATTGCAAATTTAATTTAAAAACATGCAAATAAATGACGAAAAATAGAGTTAAAGGGCGAAAATTTGTTGTTAATTAATACACATATAAGATGAAATAAAAAACTAAATATAAAAAATAAAGAGAAATCTATATTTTGAGTAACGACAATGTGTACAATCAAGTTACTTTAAGTTTGATGTAATTTCAATTTAAATAAAAATATAATTAAAAGGTAATTAAAAAAATAGCTTTAATTCATTTTTCTATATATTCTAAATTATTTAAAAAATGCAACTTTAAAAAAAGCCATTTAATCAAGGTGCAGAAAGTTTTTGGGCATCAGCGCGTTGGTATCTATCAGGGTTGTTCCGGGACGAGAAAAATATCGGATCGGGATACGGGTCGGGTCGGTCGAAAAAACATCAGGTCGGGGTTCGGGTTTCGGGACGCGAAAAATGTCGGGATTCGGGATTCGGGTCAATTAAAATTTTTTAATATGTGTTCAAAAATCAAAAATAAAATTTTTTTATTTGAAGGAAGAAATCAATAAAAATTTTCCGCTGCGCGCTTTTTCTTAAAAATTTTTCACCTAGACCCCTTTCTTACCAGTGCTTATTTTGTCCCGAATCCTGACCAAAATCATCAAGTCGGAATTCGGGTTTCGGGACGAAAAAAAATTTCGGGTTTCTGGATCCGGGATTCGGGTGACCGGGAACAACCCTGGTATCTATATATTTTTTGCTATTGTGTTAATAATTTGAAAAGAAATAAAATAAGAAAAGTAATAATTATTAAAATTTATGAAAAAATTTCATTTCAATTAATTAAACATTATTATTATCAGAGAAATATAAAAAAATGAATAAATATACGAATGAAACAAAATTTTGGTAAATGTTTATCTGAGCTCCCAGATTCAAAAACACCCAAAACCACTTTTATAAGTTTTCTTATGCGCTGAAAACGATAGAACAATCAAAATTTTGGCGCGCTCTCAACTTTAAGCCGGTTTTTGAACCGGTTTAAAACTCGAAAAATTGAATGAAAAGGGGGGCTCCTGACCCTTTAAAAGGTCAAATTCGGACAAATTTAGTATCATTCGAAAGCTCTTGACGAGCTAAGTCTATAAATCAAGGAATGAAGCCGTGCCGATGCCATAGAGCACTGGGACAACTGAGTCCCAGTGAAAATGGACACTTCAGTACCGAAAAATAATAAACGGGAAATATGTAAGCGCGGACTTCTTCCGTAGCCCGTAGTCTCGCCCCACCTACTGGCCGCCGTAGTCGAGTGTGCGGCGGTTTTTTAGCGCAATAAGGAAAAAAAAAATTTTTTTTAATTTGTAGTTGCGCCGGAGGCCTCTTTTTCCTCAATTTTTCGAGTTTTAAACCGGTTTAAAAACCGGCTTAAAGTTGAGAGCGCGCCAAAATTTTGATTGTTCTATCGTTTTCAGCGCATAAGAAAACCTATAAAAGTGGTTTTGGGTGTTTTTCAGTCTGGGAGCTCAGATAAACATTTTCCAAAATTTTTGATTTACTGAGTTTAAATGAATATCAATTTTTTTAATTAAAAGTACTAACTAACAAAAGTATAATAAAATCTCAACTTATTTTTTAAAAGTAATATTATTTACTAATTGCTACTCCCCCAATTATCGCTCCTCTCTCTCTCCCCCGCACCTCCTTCTCTCTCCTCTCTCCCACTGCTCCTTTATTTTTAATCAATATAAAGGACGCGGCGTCATTTTCCATTGCCACTGTT